>CM064535.1:30586520-30741520 GCA_032716605.1 Paralithodes platypus
AATACAATATATGAGGGTAATAGAACAATACAATATATGAGGGTAATAGAACAATACAATATATGAGGGTAATAGAACAATACAATATATGAGGGTAATAGAACAATACAATATATGAGGGTAATAGAACAATACAATATATGAGGGTAATCTAAAAGTCCGGAGAAATGATGGTCACATATAAGGACAATTGTAAAGTTTTAGTTAAAGGACTCTCTGTTTGTGGAAGAGTTTTTAATTAGTTAAGTTTCCCCAGGCACAGAGTGCAAGATGCATAGTGGAGGAGGCTGAGAAAGGGCGAGGGGGGGGGGGGGGGGACGGAATGACGGAGTGGGTAAGGAAGGAAGGAGGAAGGAAAGGAAGAGGGTTTGATGGCTCGAACGTTCCTTGATTTTGGCCCTGTCACTCTTTTAACTCTGGGGGAGGCACTCGTCACAGGTAGTTTTGCCTTTCGTCTGCCTCATCAACATATGATTTTTTTTTTTATATATATATATATATAATTATATACAGTATATACCCGGTATATATATATATATATATATATATATATAGTATATATCCAAACACATACACATTATTCTAAGCGAGGCCGAATTACTGCGCTGCACACAGTGAAAATGATAGTTTTTTTGTTTACTTGCACATAAATAATCTTCAATAAATCCTATGAGTTTGCTGCTTGTGGGGGCGGGGAAGGCAGAGGGTGGGGGATTGGGGGTGTGAGGTGATGGTGGTTTATTGATTTGTGGTGGGGGTCGGGGTGGTGGGGTGGTGGTAGGGAAGGGGTGGTGGTGCAGTGATGGTAGGGGGTGGAGTGGAGGATAGGGGTGGAAGGGGGGGGAGAGGTGGGGGGGGGGTAGGGGGTGGTGGTGGTGGTGCAGTGGGGGTAGGGGTGATGGTGGTGGTGGATAGGAGTGGAAGAGGTGGGGGTAGGGGAGGTGGTGAGGGTAGGGGTGATGGAGTGGTGGGGATGTGAGAGATGAGGTGGTGAAGGTAGGGGTGGTGGAGATGTGGGAGGTGAGGTGGTGAGGGTAGGGGTGGTGGAGATGATTGAGTGGTGGAGATGTGGGAGGTGAGGTGGTGAGGGTAGGAGTGGTGGAGATGATGGAGTGGCTAAGTGAGGTGATAGTTAGTAGCGAGGGAGGGGGTAAGGAGGTGGTGGGGGTTTTGACGTGATGGATAAGATGGTCACAGGGAGAGTGCTAGTGATGGTGGTAGTGATAGTGGTAATGATAGTAGTGGTGGTGACAGTGGTGGTGATAGTGATAGTGATCGTGGTTGGGGACAGTGTTGGGGAGACATTAGGCAGGTGGACCACGTATCTTACGACCCTGAGGCAGAGACGTGGCTCATCTAGTATGCACACCTCAACCTCACCTCCACCCCACCCTTCCCCTCTAGACACCCCAACCTCACTACTTCCTTCCCCTCTATACACCTCAACCTCACCCCCACCCCCTCCTTCCCCTCTAGACACTTCAACCTCACCCCACCTCATCACCTCAAACTTCCCTTCTATACACCCCAACCTCACCCAATCCTTCCCCTCTAGACACCCCAACCTCACCCAACCTCACCCCAACCTCACCCCACCTCTTCACCCCATCCTTGCCATCTAGACACCTCAACCTCACCCCTCACCCCAACCTTGCCCTCTAGACACCCCTCAAACCTCACCCCATCCTTGCCCTCTAGACACCTCAACCTCACCCCTCACCCCAACCTTCCCCTCTAGACACCTTAAGGGCCCTAGACAAATATCTTGCATCAAACCCGCGACTGACTGCGTTTGTAAATGAATAACTTTATTTTATTCCCCCCTCAAATTCATCAATGATTATTGCGTATGTATATTACTAAGACGTTACTCTCCTTTTCCCAGTTAAACGAAAGATCACTTATAACTGTGTTATGTTACTAACCCATCTGTCCCCTACAAACTTCCCAATCCTGCCACGGACATTAGTTCCAGGTCAGTAGTTCCCTTTCCAATGTTCCCTTACCCACTCTAAACCACTGTTTGGACACTTGATCCTCAGTGTTTGGGAGGACAAGCAGCCTAGAAGGGTCACTAGACCTGTTGTTGCTTTATTTCCTTTGTACTCCTTTGTACCAGGACAAAATAGACACTTAAATGGCACGGAAAGTCTTAAAATTTACAGAGAAATAGGCCGAAAAGTCTTAAAATCGTCTAACTAATATCACGAAAGGTAATAACATATACAAAGAAATGGGGCGAAAGGTCTTAATTAAAATCGCTAAAGTAATGGGGTGAACGTCTTAAAATCTCAAAATTAATGGGGCGAAACATGAGGAAGAAGGGGGACCAGAGTTAATGAATGAAATGACATGGCACTACTGCATCAATAAGGTTGGCAAGACTGTAACATTTAAATAACCAATGAATGACATTTAATGGGTCATGAGTAAATTTAAAGCCTGAGAATCAATTAGTTTAAATGACTCGTAGTAAACCAAGAATTTATGAATGAATATGCAAAGGCAGTTATATTCGGCCTAAAACACTTAATAAACCTGGTTTATGTCTTCTGATAAGTGTAGTTACTATTAATAAGTACTTAGAAAGACAAGGAACCAGTAAATTATCCTCATAAATGAGTATATTAGATAATAACTCGAAAGCTAGCAGCGCATGCGTACTGACCGGCGGCCATGTTTGTGTGACGTCATGGTGTTGCCGTCTGATAGAGCAAACATTTATTGAATTTGATGATTATTTGTATTAAGGAGAAGAAATACTTATATAAACTATATTAACTTACGTATAATAAGTGTATGGTGATATGGAATTGCATTGGCTAGTTTCTTAAAGCTTTGTAATAATGCTAAAATAAGCAGAGGTTGTTCAAGATGGGAGTATGCTAACAGAATAGTGGGCATGGATGAGTTGCCAGACATCGCAATATGTTACTATCGTTATACAGTATTCTACGGATAAATTCTATATATAATCAGTTGTGTACTTGATAATTGTGTACAATACTAATAGAAACAAAGTATGTTAGGAGGTGAAGGCTTATAATAGCGTAGTTCATTGGAAAATAGTTGATATGTTTAATTATAATGGAGGTATCTGGTAAGTTAGAAAAGCGCCCAGCCAAGACAGTGTGCCATATCGTACACAACAACCGCCTCTTAGACAGTGGTGCCATATTTCATATAATTCAATCTTTTCGGTCTTAATTCATGGATATTCGGGTTTTAGACGTATATATTCCTTCTAATACATATGCAAATAATGTACCAATTGTTATACAGTATATGCACAAATATATGGTATTAGCAAAAATAAACGCTATTTTACTAGTAGTGGTAAGTTAGAATAGGACTTACCTTTAAGTATTCAGTCAATTTATTTTGTATTATTTGGAGATAGATAATTTATATTTTTATCAAGGGACTGGGGTTCTCGAAAAGAGGCTCCAGTCCTGACGCTATTCTTGACTTACAGTGTGCTGGCTTAATAATCCAGATAGCCTCTGAAGTCCTATGTTAACTAAATTTTATATAAAGGATAATTATATATTAATGCTTTATCCTCTCATCCTCTCATCCTCACATCCTCTCTCTCTCTCTCTCTCTCTCTCTCTCTCTCTCTCTCTCTCTCTCTCTCTCTCTCTCTCTCTCTCTCTCTCTCTCTCTCTCTCTCCTTTAACTTTCCTTTCCTATCGGATATGACATCTCTACTAGAATTAAGTCCTGACCACCTCGTTTGGATCGTGAGGTGTGTGTGGCCAGTGTATCTATGTAAATGTAAATCCTCTCAAGACACCTCAACCTCACCCCTCACTCCTTCCTTCTCCTCTAAGGACCTTAAGGGCAGACTGACCGTTAGTTTGGTCTATTAATTAATTTATTCATATATTTTTTTAGTTTCCTCCCTAGACCTCCATCAAGCTTAGAAAAACACCCCCTAGACACCCCCTTCAAGATAGATGTAGACATTTTTCGGTAGAAAAATGTCCCGGCCGAAGGCCAGTTCCTCTTAAAATTGCAGATTTTGCAAAGATCAACGCCTAAATGGCACGAAAGGTCTTAAAAATGACAACGAAATGGAGCAAAAGGTGTTAAAATCGCAAAACTATTGGGCCAAAGGTCTTATAATCTGAAACTAGTGGGGCTAAATATTAGAGAGAAGGGGGTCTAGAAAAACGGTCTGCCTCCCCTTAACCTATCCCCTCACCCCTTCCTACCCCTCTATAAACCTCAACCTCACCCCCTCCCACACCCCTTCTTTCCCCTCTAAAGACCTCAACCTCTTCCCTCACCCCTTCATTCCTCGCTATCCCATTCTGTACCGGTGACGCTTTTTGTATTTTAGTTCAGCTACATATAGACGATTTTATGTAGCTTAGGAAGGAGTGATATATGGTACGGTAGCTAAGAGGACTAATTGAGATAGTCTGTAGCATTTGAATTGGTAGACATCCTTCCTAAGCTGATTAGAATCGTCTGATGGCAGCCACAATATAGTGAAAAGGACGTCGCCGGTACACCTTATCACACATCCCTCACTCTCATCTCACGCTTTCTTTCCTCACTCTTCTCCTCTCCCCCGTCTCTGATCGCTCCCACCTCACCGCTCTACACCCCTATCAGCTCACTCTAACTTCACCCCTTCCTTCCCTTCTATACCCCTCTCAGATCACCCCCACCTCACCCCTCCCCACCTCTTTCTACCCCCTCAGCTCATCCTTTCCTTCCCTTGATACCCCTCTCAGATCACCCCCTCCCCATCTCTTTATACCCCTCTCAGATCACCCCCACCTCACCCCTCCCCACCCCTCTATATACCCCTCTCAGCTCACCCCAACCTCACCCCTCCCCACTTCTTTATACCCCTATCAGCTCACCCCCACCTCACCCCTCCCCTCCCCTCTAAGATCACCCCCACCTTACCCTTCCTTCCCTTTTATACTCCTTTCAGTTCACCCCATCACACCCTTAAACTCCTCTCTCCCGTCTCAGCTAAACCCCACCTCACCCATTTCAATCGTGATTGTCACAAAATGATTAAAATGACACCACTATATTGAGGAGGTCAAAGGTCATTCCATGGGTCAAGGGCATAACAATTGACCACTTGCGAGTTTCGTTCTATAAGGAAGTTGGAGCTGTAGACATCGATATTTAGCAGAATTACCAGCTAAAATGCGGTTGTAGTGCATATATAAATACATAAAACCCAATTCAACATACTTTGTATTCATCAAAAGCCTACATTATTATTACATTTCTGTTTTATATCCATGTTTACGGTTCCAACTTACTTATTACTTGAAACTCGCAAATGGTCAATTCACACACCATGGTAGAACCGTGTCGTTTTTATCGATGTATTTTTGTTTTGTCCTTGGGATTTCCAGATATTTTTGGATGCTGCCTGCCAGAGCTGCCAATCATACAGGACAGGTGCGAAACATAGGTGAACGGGGAAAAATGGAAAATGTAGAATTGGGAATGCAATTTGACAAAGAAAAATATATGTATTAACACAATAAATAAAGATAACCAGATAAAGACAAATTAAAAGGTTTAAAAAATCAGAAAATAATTATTTTTCTCTCTCTCTACATATACACATTATATTATATATACTGTAGATAGATAGATAGATATATAACATACGGTAATGATAGTAATAATAACAATATACAGTACATAAGGAATACGCCGATACGCAGAAAACAAACTTAATTAGCCCATAAATGAATAAATTGTACAAGTAAACATTCACATACGCCATAAAAATAGTTAACCAGGAAATATTAGGGAACTTTATCACTGTATTGAGTCTCGTAAAATGTAAGTCATAAATATTGGGAAAGCTGCTTAACTTTTCTGACAGTATGGTTAGTGTGGTAGTTGTGGTAGTTGGGGTGGTTGTGGTAGTTGGGGTGGTTGTGGTTGTGGTAGTTGTGGTGGTTGTGGTAGTAGTTGTGGTAGTTAGGGTGGTTGTGGTGGTGGAGGTGGTTGTGGTAGTTGGGGTGGTTGTGGAAGTTGGGGAGGTTGTGGTGTCCCCTTAAATAATATAAGCAATTAACGTTTTGTAGCAAATCCTTCTTGCAAGCCAATCATGTTTTTGCATTGACATCGGGAACTAGATCGAAGATAGAGTATGTTAGGTAGTTAAATTCTTATGGAACCTATATTTAGAAGTTGACAGACTACAATTGCCCGTACAAATTGCCGGAAAAATCGCTCGTGTGACACCGCCTTTATAAATGTTGTGAACGAGAAGATGGTTGTAAATCCGGTAAAATCCTTGGCTGAAAGTGAACATGTGACAGCGCTTCAATTCATTTCCTCCAACGTATCTAGGATGGTGGGACTCAGCAGGAAGACACCATAGCTTACTTTAAGGTTTGAGTGTGTGAGAGTGTGTATATGGTGGGTCCTGTATGAGTGTGTGTGTGTGTGTGAGAGGTTTACATAGATTTGCATAGATACACTGACTACACAAACCTTACGATCCAAATGAGGTGGTCAGGACTTACTGTTGGTAGAAATATCAGAACCTCAAATATAGAAAAGTGGAAGAACAGGAGAGAGAGAGAGAGAAAGATTTACATATATATACACTAGCCACACAGATCTTACGTTCTGTAAGATCGACATATGGAAGGTAATTCGATAGAAAAACAAAAAGAGAGACATAAACGTTAACACAAAGAGAGAAACGGAAAGAGTCAAAGAGAAGCTATAAGATTACAAGAGGAAAGAAGCTAGGACATGGACGAGAGAGAGAGAGAAAGAGAAGCTATAGGATTACAAGAGGAAAGAAGCTAGGACATGGACGAGAGAGAGAGAGAGAAAGAGAAGCTATAGGATTACAAGAGGAAAGAAGCTAGGACATGGACGAGAGAGAAAGAGAAGCTATAGGATTACAAGAGGAAGGAAGCTAGGACATGGACGAGAGAGAGAGAGAAAGAGAAGCTATAGGATTACAAGAGGAAGGAAGCTAGGACATGGACGAGAGAGAGAGAGAAAGAGAAGCTATAGGATTACAAGAGGAAAGAAGCTAGGACATGGACGAGAGAGAGAGAGAAAGAGAAGCTATAGGATTACAAGAGGAAGGAAGCTAAGACATGGACGAGAGAGAGAGAGAAAGAGAAGCTATAGGATTACAAGAGGAAGGAAGCTAAGACATGGACGAGAGAGAGAGAAAGAGAAGCTATAGGATTACAAGAGGAAGGAAGCTAGGACATGGACGAGAGAGAGAGAGAAAGATAAGCTATAAGATTACAAGAGGAAGGAAGCTAAGACATGGACGAGAGAGAGAGAAAGAGAAGCTATAGGATTACAAGAGGAAGGAAGCTAAGACATGGACGAGAGAGAGAGAAAGAGAAGCTATAGGATTACAAGAGAAGGAAGCGTAGACAGTGGACGAATTGAGGAGAGAGAGAAAGAGAACTATAGGATTACAAGAGGAAGGAAGCTACCGACATGGCGAGAGAGAGGAGAAAGAGGAAGCTATAGGATTACAAGAGGAAGAAGCTAAGACATGGACGAGAGAGAGAGAGAGAATCTATAGGATTACGAAGGAAGAAGCTAAGACAGGGACACGAGACGAGAGAGGAAGGAAGAGAAGCTATAGGATTACAGGAAGGAAGCTAAGACATGGACGAGAGAGAGAGAGAAAGAGAAGCTATAGGATTACAAGAGGAAGGAAGCTAGGACATGGACGAGAGAGAGAGAGAAAGAGAAGCTATAGGATTACAAGAGGAAGGAAGCTAGGACATGGACGAGAGAGAGAGAGAGAGAGAGAGAGAGAGAGAGAAAGAGAGAGAGAGAGAGAGAGAGAGAGAGAGAGAGAGAGAGAGAGAGAGAGAGAGAGAGAGAGAGAGAGAGAGCAGTATAGCACCTTGAGAAGGTTTACGATCTCTCTTACCGACGATAAGATCTTGTTAGTCTTCCCCCATGTTGCCACAAATATTATGATATATCTATATTTATATATTACGAGCTTAGTCTACCATATATCTAAAGCCGGTATCACACGAGCGCTTTTTCCCTCAACATTTATCCTTAACACTGGTCTGGCAGCTAATGAGATCAACTTTTTCAATAATTATGTCACCTAAATTCATCTACCATCAGTCTAGTTTCTGATACCACTGCAAAATATCCCAGAAATGTTGCCAGAAAATGTTGACCATGGAACGTTGAGTATAAAAGCTCTCGTGGGATACCGGCTTAACTCTCTTTATAATCAGTGTATATTATATTTACCTCTCAGAGACTATAACTTTACAATATCTTTCTCCACATGACCATCTAACTATATGTACCCAGCACTTGACAGAAGTTCGTGAGAATGTTATGATAATATTTTGCAAATAAATGCATTGGAATGCATCTTCGTGTAGGGTTTCGTCTCCTAACTCCCGTACACTCACTGATTCTCTACAATCTCCCTCTCTTCGCCGCAATGTTGCATCTCTTTCACTATTCTATCGCTATTACAATAATCAGTGTTCCTCCGTGCTCTCTCAGTGTATACCACCTCTTCTACGTAGGGTACGTAGTACCCGTCTTCCAACACAATCCCATCCTTATTCTGTGCAACTCTCCAATCCAAGAGTGAAACGATACTCCTAATCTTTCTTCGATTCAACAGCTGAGCTCTGGAACTCTCTCCCTGAATCTATCTTTTCTTCATCCTATGATGTAAATTGCTTCAAAATCCGTGTGTCCAGACATTTTGGCTCGAACATTCCTTAATTTTGGCCCTGTCACTCTTTCAACTCTGGGGGAGGCACTTGTTACAGGCAGTTTTGCCTTTTGTCTCCCTCATCCACATAGACAAATATAATAACTAAATCCCCCAATTCACCACAACTGTTGTAGCACACACACACACACACACACACATTCTCTCTCACTCTCTCCTCAGGCATCCTCTCTTTCTCTCTCTTCTTTCTCTTACTCCCTTAGTGTTCCCCACCTCCCATTAATTGTGTTAAGGGAGCCCACCTCGCTGTTTTTCGCTTTCTCTCCCTCTCTCTTTAGCTTATATCCATTCGGCCCCATTCAGCCTACTGTTTTAAGACGTTTACCCCCATCCAGGTGTCAATATTTTCCTGGCGAGCGGTAGCGAGCCAGCAAATATATATTTTTGTTTTGACAGCAATCTAAATTTGTAAATTTTTCGATAGAAAAATGTCTCCGGCGAAGCCGGATTTTTCTATACAATGCTGGCTCGCTATAGCTCGCCAGGAAGAAATCGACACCTGGATGGGGATACACGTCTTAAAACAGTTGGCTGAATGGGGCCGAATGGATACATGCCAGAGAAAAAGAGAAAAGGAGAGAGAGATAACCAAACAAAAACGGTGACCCCCCTTAAGACCTTCAATATCGCCTTCGCTTTCTTTTATTATATTTGCTGTGTTGAGTTGCTCGCTCTCGCTCTCGCTCTCGCTCTCGCTCTGCTTTTCCTTTGTCCGCCTTCCCTACCTCCGCAGCCAGTAACCCCCCCCCCCCCACATACAATCCATTGTGTAACAGAGAGAGAGAGAGAGAGAGAGAGAGAGAGAGAGAGAGTTACAGTGTTAGAGTTTAGAGTGAGAGAACGAACGAGCGAGCGAGAGGGAGATGACAATAACTGGTCTTTAACCCTTTGAGTACTAGCGACGTGTGAAATATTGTATTCGAGCTACATTTAGAAGATTTTATTCAGCTTAGGAAGGATCTGACGTGGTATTTAAAAGGGTAGGTCGAGTTAGTTTGCAGCCTTATTAAACTCATGGAGGATAAATCAAAGAACCACCACATCAGCAGGGGAAAGATATGTGGGAGGAGAGAGAGAGAGACTTACATAGACTTACATAGATACACTGGCCACACAGACCTTACGATCCAAACGAGGTGGTCAGGACTTAATTCTAGTAGAGATGGCATATCCGATAGGAAAGGAGAGTTGAAGGAAAGGATAGAAAAGAAGAAGGCTCTCTCCCCACCCTCTCTTCCCTCCGGCAATTGCCGTACATGAAAAAGTTGGAAGTGATTAACCTTGCTGGGCTTCGAATCCCCAGAAGGAATTTACAGGAAAGATTGGAAAAAAAGAAAGGGAAAACAAAAAAGAAATTAAAAAATCATGCAACCCTTCGCCTTAGCAGCATGTAACTTTTGGGGTTAATTGGAATCATCCAACCCATCACCCTTAGTAGTATGTACATATTTAGTGATGTTTATTATTCTTATTTTTTATTTGTGTATTATTATTTTTTTCGTTTCTAACGCTCTCTTCAGCTGAACAAATAATAACGGTGATAATTACTGCCTACTCCATACCAATTTTTCTGTGGTATGAGTCTAGATTTGTCTTAAATGTATCTATAGAGGAGCTGTCTATTACTTTATTTGGAAGTTTGTTCCACTCATCAATTACACTGAGTGAAGAAATGTTTTGTTGCATGTAGATTCGCTCTCCGACCTAATAATTTTAAATTGTTTCCTCTTGTAGATGTGTCTTCGGCTTTTTTGAATAACTTATCTAGATTAAGGTTACTGAATCCTTTTAGAATTTTAAAACACTATCAATTGGCCTCTCATCCTTCGTTTCTTAAGTGAAAATAGATCAAGTTCTCTCAGTCTTTCATCATATGATGTATTTCTCAATGAAGGGATTAGCTTAGTGGCTCGCCTTTGCACAGATTCCAATTTTTTAACATCCTTTATGAGGTTAGGTGACCAAAACTGCACAGCATATTCGAGGTGCGGTCTCACCATACTTTTGTATAAGGGCAAAACTATGTCTTTGCTGTGATGGTGGAAGTTTCTTCTGATGAAACCTAGTGCCCCGTTTGCTTTGTTTGCAGCCGCTGTGCATTGATTGGAAGATTTTAAGTTTTCGTTTATCAGCACTCCCAAGTCTTTTATTTGTGTTACATTTTTTATCTTTTCTTCATTCATGTAGTATTCAAATTTATTGTTTTTAGAACCTATTTGCAATATCTGAAATTTATTTACATTAAACGGCATTTTCCACTTCTCCGACCATTCTGTGACTTTATTTAAATCAGCTTGAAGGTTTATTCTATCACCTTCGGAAATGATTGCATTACCTATCTTCGTGTCATCCGCGAATTTGGAAATTAAATTATGTATGCCATTATCTAGATCATAGATATATATTATGAACAACACTGGTCCCAATACTGAGCCTTGGGGGACTCTACTAGTTACTTGGCTCCATGTTGATTCCACACCGTTGATAACTACTCTTTGCTTTCTTTCACTTAGCCAGTTTTTAATCCAATCATACGTTTTGCCCTGTATTCCTATGTCTCCTATTTTCTGTAATAATTTATCGTGCGGGACCTTGTCGAAGGCTTTTTGAAAGTCTAGATACACTATGTCGAGGCTTTTGGTGAAGTCATTTAGTTTGTATAGGCTGAGAGAGAGAGAGAGATAGAGATAGAGATAGAGAGAGAGAGAGAGAGAGAACCACTACATCAAAAGGGGAAAGACATAAATAACCCGGGAAGGAGAATAAAGAAGATGATTGCGATATGTGGGAGGAGAGAGGAAAGGGGGACAGATGAATGGAAGATATCACACTGGAGAGAATAGAAGTGAGAGGGAATGGAAAGAAGGAGAGAAGAGGTAAAGGAGAATGGAGAGAAAGGTGAGACAGCAAGGAGGGATGGAGAGATACAAAAATGGAGAAAAAGGTGAGACAGCAAGGACAGATGGAGAGATAAAAGAATGGAGAGAAAGGTGAGACAGCAAGGACAGATGGAGAGACAAAAGAAGGGAGGAAGTACATAAAGGGAGGATGGAGATAAGGAAGAAAGAGGGTATTGGAGAAAGGATGTGTGGATGGAGCGTAATTGGCAAGTAAAGGAAGGAGGATGGAAAGATGTATAGAGATAGGAAGGAAGGAAGGATGAATAGATGGATGGACATTGGAAGGAACGAAGAGGAAGGGAGAAGATAAAGCAGGAATAATTAAACAAGAAAAAAATCAAAAGGATTAAGGAAACTTCGAAATGCTAAGTGGGGAAAAAATTGGTGGAGTGGCGAGGGGAGGAAGGAAGCGAAGAAGAAGGAAGGAGGTGTGAGAACTGAATGAAATGAAGGAAGGTGGATAGAAGGAAGGAAGAGCAGGAGGAATAGAAGAATGAAGAGAAGAAGGTGAAAGGGTGGAAGAACGAAAGAAGGGAATGAAGAGCAGAGGAAGGAAGGAAGCAAACAAGGTAGAGAGAAAGGAAAGAAGGAAGGAAGGAAGGAAGAACGAAAGAAGGGAAGCAAGGTAGTGAAGGATAAAGAAGAGGAAAGCGATGGTGCCCACCTCGCTTTTTTTTAGCTTTCTCTCCCGCTCTCTTTGGCTTGTATCCATTCTACCCCATTCAGCCTATTGTTTTAAGACGTGTACGCCCATCTAGGTGTCAGAGAGAGATAGATAGATAGAGATAGATAGATAGATAGATATTTGCTGTATATATATATATATATATATATATATATATATATATATATATATATATATATAGGGAGAGAGAGAGAGAGAGAGAGAGAGAGAGAATAAAGAAGACAGAAATGGAGGAAGGAAATTGATGTTTTAGAAGGCTATGAAAGGAAGACGATGGTTTTAGATTCAGGAGACAAGGGCGTAATGGTGTAAGAAGAAGAAAGGAAGGAAGGACAACATGAAAGGAATATATTAATAAAGAAAGGGCATAAGGACAGAAAGCAAGGATAAAAGGGGAAGAAGAGAGAAAGGAAGGAAGGAAAGACGAGAAGATGGAGGAACAGAATATGAGAGTAAGTGAGATGACGGGGCTCGAACATAATGAGCCAAAACACCACCAGAACCTGCTCCCGTATTTGGAAAATCTACAACCATCACAATGCCGCATTGCTTCCATCCAATGCAGAGAGAGACAAAATAATAAGTTCCCCCACCACCAGCCTTAAGGCAAACAAAACCCTACTACCTGTGTGTGCCAACACGGGCCGCTCCCTCGCCTTAATCACATCCCACCGCTGCCACCAATGAAATGCTGGGTATACTAAGGAAATTAAACCTTCCCAAAAACTCCCCAGGTTTTGAGATGCCTGGCGCGGGATTCGAACCCTGGTTAGCGACCTCAGTAGGTTACTGTAGGTCACTCCAGGTCCGCGCGCTAACCCCCTGTACTACCGCGGACGTGGTGATGGGCTGGTCTATCAGAGTGAGAACTGAGCGATCTCTGCCATACCCATAGCTTACTCTGACTGTTCCTTTTTTATATTTTCTAGATCTCGAGTGACGGCGTCTCTTCCGTGGATTGACCTCCCAATCTACCAAGATTGTAAACGTCACATATTCCTTTGCCCCTCAACTTTCTCTTCATAATTGCTGAGGGGCACAGGGCCCTGGGTGGGGCTTTGGTTTCCCGGGCGTTTACGCACCCTCTCAGCCCCCCGCCATGGAGTGGCTTCGGTCACCCAGGCTTTATTGTGGTCGGCAGGGAGGGTTCTGTGGGGGCGCTCGTTTATGGCCTTGGCCTTACTCGGGGCCTTGGGGCTGTTCGGCCAGGCAGCTTGGGGAACAACAACAACAACAACTACCGCGGACGTTAATAGGATAGTAACCTTAGTTCTCCTTGAAAGAACCAAGTGATAGTCTCATGGTGTTTCACATGATGGGTTTCTTAGACTTCGCCATCAACGACTATTTTACACTATCCCAAACGTCAACTCGGGTAGTACAGTATTGGGGTTGCGGGATTTTTGCGAGGGCATTACAGTAAGGAAGGAAGAGCACAAGAGGGAGGAAGATATAATAGTAAGATAGGCGGTGGTGCAAAAGGCTACGAAAAAAGTCTATGTTATTATATATCATAGGAGACAGGAGCAAACGATGCAGTGAGGAAGGAAGAAAGGAGGCAGGAAGGAAGGGATGAAAGAAAGGAGGAAGGAAGGGAGAGAAAGAAGACATGAAGGAAAGGAAGGGATGAAAGAAAGGAGGAAGGAAGGGAGAGAAAGAAGACATAAAGGGAAGGAAGGGATGAAAGAAAGGAGGAAGGAAGGACGACATGACAGAAAGGAGGAAGGACGAAAGACATGAAAGAAAGGAGGAAGGAAGGAAGGCATGAAAGAAAATAGGAAGGAAGGAAGGAAGAGAGAGGGGGGTAAGAGGAAGGGAGAGCGAAGTCATAAATGGAGGTGGAAGGTCAACGATGAAATTAGATATAAAGATCACAAGGGATAAGGGATACTGGAATAAACGAAGGAAGGGGAGGAACAAGGAAGAATAGAAGGAAGAGAAGAATAAATATAGGAGAAAGAGATATAAGAGTGGAGAGAGAGAGAGAGAGAATGATGGAGAACTGGAGAGAAAGAATGACTGATTGAAAGAGAGAAAGGATGATGGAATGATTTAGGGATATAAAGAAGGTTAAGAGAGAAGAAAGAACCATAGGAGAAAGGAGAGAGAGAGAAGAATGAAGGATGGAGAGAGAGAGAGAGAGAGAAAGGAGACATGTTAAAGAGAATGGGTGGAGCTGTGTGCGGTGGAGAGTTACTGAGGCTGATGACGGTGTGTGTGTGTGTGTGTGTGTGAGAGGGGGAGAGAGAGAGAGAGGCTTAACGAAAACAAGCAGAGGGGACGAGGAAGCAAGGGGATTAAAGAGTCAACGAGTGAACGAGGGAGATTACCGAAGTCTATCTATCTATCTATTGCCGGACGCCTTACTCCCCTTAATGAGGGTGGCCATACACAGAATGCCCCCAAGCGGACCTATTCCCTGTAAGAGGGACAACCCGAGCCAGTTTACTGAAGGACTTACAGGATTGACCACTCAATTTAGGATCCATCCGACTCAGAGGCCCTCTGTGTATCTTTTTACCACTAGTTTGCTACAGTGGTGTTCCGCTAGTCCATCCACTAACCTGCCTTACCCTTAAGTAAGCAGTACGGATTTGTATCAGGTTTACTCCCCTAGAAAGGTTGCCGACCCAGGCTGACGAGTCCCATCCACCCGGATGTGTATAAGATTGTCTCCCCTAGATGGGTTTCCGACCAAGGCTAACGAGTCCCATCCATTGGGAGATTACCGAAGTCGACGTGAGAAAATAGAGAGAGCGAGAGAGAAAAAATAGAGTGAGAATCCGATAAATGAGAATATAGAGACTGACAGAGACAAAGAGAGAACGAGAAAATAGGAAAAAAGAATGCTAGAGAGAGAGAGAGAGGGAGAGGGAGGGAGGGAGGGAGAGAGAGAGAGGCTTAGCGAAAAATGAGAAAATAGAGTGGAAGAGATTGAGAAATAGAAACCAACAGAGAGAAAATGCACAGAATGAGAATATATAGAGACAGTGACAGGACAGAGAGAGAACGAGAAATGGGAAAACAAAAGAATGCTAGAGAGAATTTTACATAGATACACTGGCCACACAGACCTTACGATCCAAACGGGGTGGTCAGGACTATTATTCTAGTAGAGATGGCATATCCGATAGAAAAGGAAAGTTGAAGGAGAGAGAGAGAGATAGCGTGCCAAAATAAACAATTGATAAAGAGCGAGAGAAGCGAATGAGAAAAATGAAAAAAAGAGAGAGAGCAGGATAGTATCAACAGTAAAAGGGAGGGAGAGAGGCTTATATCGAAAGCGAGAGGGGGGGGGGGTTAGAAACCAGTAGGCCCGGATATGAGAGAGAGAGAGAGAGAGAGAGAGAGAGAGAGAGAGAGAGAGAGAGAGAGAGCAAGAGCGTGTTAGAGAGAGAGAGAGAGAGGAGCGTCACACAATAAGAGTTTTGCAGAGGTGCTATTCAAGTCCTGGCATTACTGAACTTCATACGTCTGCCATTTCTCAAGCAACAAATCTCTCTCTCTCTCTCTCTCTCTCTCTCTCTCTCTCTCTCTCTCTGTATATATATAAGAGATAGATAGAGAGAGAGAGAGAGAGAAGGGTATGAGCTGTATATGTGGCAAAAGTTTGAAGGGGACCATCAGGCTTAGGAAGTATTTACTGTAGGTAGTGGTTGTAGGTGGTAGTTGTAGGTGGTAGTTGTAGGTGGTGGTTGTAGGTGGTAGTTGTAGGTGGTGGTTGTAGGTGGTGGTTGTTGTAGGTGTTGGTGGTTGTAGGTGGCAGTTGTAGGTGTTGGTGGTTGTAGGTGTTGGTGGTTGTAGGTGGGGGCAGTTGTAGGTGGTGGTAGTTGTAGGTGGGGGTGGTTTTAGGTAGGGGTTGTTGGTGGTAGTTGTAGGTGGGGGCGGTTGTAGGCGGGGGCAGTTGTAGGTGGTGGTAGTTGTAGGTGGGGGTGGTTGTTGGTGGTAGTTGTAGGTGGGGGTTATTGGTGGGGGTTGTTGGTGGTGGTTGTAGGTAGTAGTTGTAAGTGGGGTAGTTGAGAACTATTAATGACTTTGAACAGTGAATCTACATCAGTTTTGTCGAAGACCTTTAGTGTCTTGAAACACTCAATTCATTGACCTCGCAATCTTGTTTTCTAAAGTGAAAACAAATCCAACTTTTGTAATCTTTTTATGATAATATGTTATATTTCTCAGTGACGGTCTCAACATTGTTGCTCTACGCTGCACTGACTCGAGTTTCTCGATGTCCTTGTTCAGATAAGGAGACCAAAATTGCACGCCATATTCAAGATGGGGCCTCACTATGCTTTTAAATAACGGTACTATAATATTCTTATTATAAGTAAAATTTATCTTATTTTATCCCAATGTTCTATTGGCCTTCTTCGCAGCATTTCATCTTCCCTCCTTCCATCTTCCCTCCTTCCATCTTCCCTCCTTCCATCTTCCCTCCTTTCATCTTCCCTCCTTCCATCTTCCCTCCTTTCATCTTCCCTCCTTCCATCTTCCCTCCTTCCATCTTCCCTCCTTTCATCTTCCCTCCTTTCATCTTCCCTCCTTTCATCTTCCCTCCTTCCATCTTCCCTCCTTCCATCTTCCCTCCTTTCTGGTCACATTACTCTTTGGCTTCCTCCTTCATCTGTCTTGCCTCCTTTAGCCTTCCTTCCTTTCTCGCACCAATATTTTCTCACTTCCTCCGTTTTCTAGTTTCATATTTCCTCTCCCATTTTCTTACCCCCTTTCATAATGCCATCTTTCTTACCCTTACTTTTCACGTTTGTGTCTTTATTATTTGTTCTACTTTGTATTCCTTTGGATACTTTAATGTTCACTTCTTTCCATCACTTTTGTTCTATTCCTATTTAGTTTAAGGGGGTAGTGGCCGGATTTTGGGCTATTAATTCATTTATTCATATATTTTTTTAGTTCCCTCGCTAGACCTCCATCAAGCTTAAAAAAACACCCCCTAGACCCCCCTTCAAAATAAATTTGTACATTTTTCGATAGAAAAAGGCCGGTTCCTTTTAAAATTACAGGCTCGCTTTCGCTCGCCTGGAAAAAATCGACACCTAAATGGCACGAAATGTCTTGAAATTTACAACGAAATAAGGTGAAAGGTATTAAAATCGCCAAACTAATGGAAGGAACGTTTTAAAATCTCAAAACTAATATGCTAAACACGGGGGAGAAGGAGGTCCAGAAAAAGCGAGTAGTACCCCCTTAACGTTCGAATTTTCTTCACTATTTTCTAGCCTCCTTTCATTTTGGCATTTTTCTTCTCCGTCAGGTGGCCTCCCTCTGTGCTAATATCCTTCTGATAAGCCCTCTTCATGCTACGCTTCTTTCATCTTAGGCTTACTTTTTTTATATATTTTTTCATTTTTTTTACACTTGGAAATTCATGGTTACAATGATTAATTCTCGTTCTGAACTATCATAGTATTATTAGACTAAAGGATTACATATGAAGAGTGATCCTATCTTAAAGTCTTACCATGTTTCTTGTTTAGTGGCTCTCTCTCTCTCTCTCTCTCTCTCTCTCTCTCTCTCTCTCTCTCTCTCTCTCTCTCTCTCTCTCTCTCTCTCAGGGATCGGTCCTGGGGCCAGTTTTGTTTCTTATCTGTATAAATGAGTGTTATGATCAGCTAATAACCCATTCAGTTCCGGTAGGGTCCTTTTCATTATATTATGGCTATTGTTAGACGATTGAATTCAGTTTAACTAAGTCCTGTAGCAAATACCAGGCTTCGAGCTATCTCACTTACCCAGATTAAGTACCACAGATCCTTATTAAACTGCACAACATCGTCTAAATATGCAAGCTATAACTGTGTTGGTGGTGTAATGGTTTAGATGCTTATGATCTGGGTGTGGGGTCCCGAGTTCGAATCCCGGGAGGACCATATATATGCTTTCATTAGTTTATTGAAGTGCATTGGGGTTTGTAATTGATGATTAATGTTAAGAACGGGGTGTTACTTAACCCCTTGAAGCTCTGACGCGATTTAGCAGTTTATTTTGGCTATCATTAGACGAATTTATTCAGCTTAGGAAGGATATGTGGGTATTAAAAGGGTAAATAATATCTCAATCAACCCTTTGACTTCCGTATACCGTTACTAATCTGAATAAAATCGTCTAATAGTAGCCCGAAAACAGAGCAGAAACGCGTATTGGGGCTTGAAAGGGTTAATAGCTAGAATCAAATGGAAGAGACGTCGTCGGTACAGAGGGTGCTAGCCACTACTGTACAGGTGACGTATTTTTCATTATATTCCGTCAACTATTAGGCAATTTTATTCAGCTTAGGAAGGACCTCTAGCAATAATAAGGCTTCATACTTTCTCAATCAACCCCTTAAACTACCACAGATCCTTCCTAAGCTGCATAATATCGCCTAATTATAGCTAGAATAAAAGATAACACACGTCGCTGGTACTCAAAGGGTTAACATCAACATGACTGGTGATGATGGGTCTGTCAGAGTGAGAACTGAGCGATCTCTGCCATACCCATAGCTTACTCTGACTGTTCTTTTTACTTATATATTTTCTAGATCTCAAGTGACGGCGCCTCTTCCGTGGATTGACCTCCCAATCTACCAAGATTGGAAGCCAAAGCGTCACATTTTTCCTTTGCCCCTCAGCTTTCTCTTCATAATTGCTGAGGGGCACAGGGCCCTGGGTCGAGGCCACCTAGAGGTACTCTAGGTGGCCTTGCCTGGGTGGGGCTTTGGTTTCCCGGGCGTTTCCTCACCCTCCCCAGCTCCCCACCATGAAGTGGCTTCGGTCACCCAGGCTTTATTGTGGTCGGCAGGGAGGGTTCTGTGGGGGCACTTGGTTATGGCCTTGGCCTTGCTCGGGGCCTTGGGGCTGTTCGGCCAGGCAGCTTGGGGAACAGCAACAACAACAATATAAGGGAGGCTGGCAGATCCCTGTTGCCATAGGGTCTCTGCCCCCCCCCCCCCCCTACTAACCCCAGCAGTGTAAACAAAGCAATACCCGCGATTTACAGCCTCATACCACACATACAAGATTCTGCTGGTGCTGTAGTAAAGGCGAAACAGCAAAACGGAGGGGAAAGACAAGAAAATGAAAAAAAACGGGGTAAAAGGAAGAAACTAAGGAATACAAGGAGAGGACAAGTGAATAATGAAGAGGGATGAAAGGAATACACTATTGAATGAAAGGAGAGGACAAGTGCATAGTAAAGATGGGGTAAAAGGGAGAAACTAGTGAATAACAGGGGAAGACAAGTGAATAATAAAAGAAGGGTAGAAGGAAGAAACTAGTGAATGAAAGGAGAAGACAAGTGAATACAAGAAGACAAGTGAAAAATAAATCAGGGGAAAAAAAAAAAAAAAAAAAAAACACACACACACACACACACACAAATAAAAAACTAGCGACTAAAGGTAATACAACCCCAGAACGCTATCTGGCCCCAAATAACCCCAGCAGTGTAAACAAAACAATAAGTACGAGTTACGATCTCATAAGACCCCGATTTTTATACGCCATCCGATCATTGGCGTCGTAGAGAGGAGCAAGAAAGGGATGAACAAAGAAAATACAAATGCATCTAAACTCTTTTTTATGACATAATGTTCGTCTTATGCCATGTCTTCGTGGTGCGATGTATAAGGTGTTGATTTTCGGTGTGAGCATCCTGGGTTCGAGTCCACGGACTGCCACATGTGTTTGTAAATTTCATTAATCGATTTTAGGAGTATGGTTGGTTGTTGGAAGGAACATAATATTTGACTCCCATTCGATGATTTTCTTTAGCTCACATTATATATCTAGAACTCGAAGAGGTGAGGACAATTTCAATCCATCTTCTAAATACCATGGGTCATACTTAAGCGGCATAAAATCGTCTACTGTTAGCCAGAATACAAGCTAAAACAAGGCGGTATCTTACTGAAGGGGTTAACCCTTACAGTACCGGTGACGTCTTTTTAAATATTTTCTAGCAACTATTAGACCATTTCATTCAGCTTATGAAGGACCTCTAGCAATAATAAGGCATCCAACTATCTCAACCAACCCTTTTAACTACCACAGATCATTCCTAGGCTGCATAATATCGTCTAAATATAGCTAGAATATAATATAACACACGTCGCTGGTACTCAAAGGGTTAAGGGTAGTTACGTACCAGCTGGAACACTAGGCGACTGTACGTTATAAAAGGAGTGGCGTTATCAAAAGAAAATGCTATTATAAGAAATGGTACTTTAGGAAGGGTCTGGCTTTTATTGCAATAGGGGCGTTAAATAAAGGAGGACGTACATTAAAGGACCAATAAGGAAAAGTGAGGGGGGGGGGGGTTATTAGGGAAGGAGGGGGGAGGAAAGGCAGGGGAGTTAGGGAAGGGGGAGGAAAGGCAGGGGAGTTAGGGAAGGGTGAGGAAAGGCAGGGGAGTTAGGGAAGGGGGAGGAAAGGCAGGGGAGTTAGGGAAGGGGGAGGAAAGGCAGGGGAGTTAGGGAAGGGGGAGGAAAGGCAGGAGAGTTAGGGAAGGGGGAGGGGAGGAAAGGCAGGGGAGTGGGAAGGAGGAGGGAGGAAAGGCAGGGGAGTTAGGGAAGGGCAGGAAAGGCAGGGGAGTTAGGGAAGGGGGGGGGAGGAAAGGCAGGGGAGTTAGGGAAGGGGGAGGAAAGGCAGGGGAGTTAGGGAAGGGGGAAGGGAGGAAAGGCAGGGGAGTTAGGGAAGGGGGAGGGGAGGAAAGGCAGGGGAGTTAGGGAAGGGGGAAGGGAGGAAAGGCAGGGGAGTTAGGGAAGGGGGAGGGGAGGAAAGGCAGGGGAGTTAGGTAAGGAAAGAAACACAAGGGTGAATTGACCACTTGCGAGTTTCGGTCTGTAAGGAAGTTGGAGCTGTAGACATCGATAATTAACAGAATCATCACCTAAATTGCGGTTGTAGTGCTTATATAAATACATAAAACCCAATTCAACATACTTTTTATCCACCAGAAACCTACATTATTATTGCATTTCTGTTTAATATCAATGTTTATGGCTCCAACTTCCTTATACAATGAAACTCGCAAGTGGTGAATTAGAGAAAGGAGGGGGAAGAGAGAGAGAAAGCGTCCAGGGGATTCCAAGACAGCTATACGCACACACCCAGAGACGCAGTACGCCGGAGAAGTGAAGGCGTAGATAATAGTGATGGCCCCATTCAGCCTACTGTTTTAAGACGTTTACCCCCATTTAAATTTTTGTTTTGACATCCAGCTAAATTGGTAATTTTTCGATAGAAAAATGTCCCCGGCGAAGCCGGATTTCTCTATACAATACTGGTTCGCTATCGCTCGCCAGGAAGAAATCGACACCTGGATGGGGATAAACGTCTTAAAACAGTTGGCTGAATGGGGCCGAATGGATACAAGCCAAGGAAAGAGAGAAAAGGAGAGAAAGATAAAACAAAAGCCTGTGACCTTAAGTCAGCAACGCACACACAGAGACGCAGTACGCCTGAGAAGTCAAGGCGTAGATAATAGTGACGCCGTATAGTAGTTCTGTGCTGTAGCCTACTGGAATATGATTAGATTAGAAGGATAATTATATATAGTGACGCCAGCAGGTTAAATATACATACCGAGAGAGAGAGAGAGAGAGAGAGAGAGAGAGAGAGAGAGAGAGAGAGAGAGAGACAGCGAGCGAGAGAGAGAGAGAGAGAGAGAGAGAGAGAGAGTAACCACAGTGATATTGTTCTATCTATATCTATCTATATACGCAGGCCCAATCCCCCTTTTCCTTTTTTTTTGGGGGGGAGGGGGGGCGACTCAAGACAGAGCCCTAATATTGTTACTATGATATATCTTGGGAGCTCTACTTTCTAAGCTGAAGTGGGCTTAGGCTTGTTAGGTTGGGCATACTTCCTACCTCAGTGATGGCTTGGTCTCTCTCTCACACACACCTTTGCTATCCTTTCCTTCCACTTTCTCTTATTTCTAGAAGAGCTATTTTTACTAGGATTAAGTCCTGGCCACCTCGAAAGGATTGTAAGGTCTGTGTGGCCAGTGTTTTTTTTTTTTTTTTTTTTTTTTTTTTTTTTTTTTTTTTATATTCCAACTTACTTCCTCTCGGGCATAGGCTGAGAGCCTTAACATTCACCGCTTTACAATGAACAGTGAAGCCCGTGAGGTCTTGTTCCAGTCTAGGGAGTGAGACATGTGAAGCACGTAGAGTACAACGAGCACCTGCCATCTTGCCTTCACATGAGGCACGGTGCTCACTCATGGCCCGAAACGACCCCATCTCTGAAGCCACCTCGTTCCCGTGCTTCACTGTCTCACCCCCTACACTCGGACTCTCACACTTACACACACACAACGCCACCTGTTGAGCAGATAACTCACCAGGCATTGCACCCCTATAGCATATTTAGAATATGGGAATATTCATACAGTGCTATTTAATCAGGGAACAATGAGGGTATTTTATTGACGTTTCGGTGAGCTTGTGGTAATGCACTGATACTAGGTACAGCACAAATTCCATCCCAATAATATCTTCCCATTGATACATCGGGATTTGAACCCGGGACCTTTGGATTACCAGGCCAGTGGCAAGACCACTCCACCACACCTCCCCTCTATATGAATCTATATGAATCTATGTAAATCTCTTTCTCTCTCTCTTTAGCTCTCTCAGACAAAAAAATAATATTCTTTCAAATCCATCCCTGAAATGTAGCCTGTGTTCGATCATATATGAACAAAGGACAGGATCTCTCTCTCTCTCTCTCTCTCTCTCTCTCTCTCTCTCTCTCTCTCTCTCTCAATCTCTATCTCGCTCTCAATCTCTATCTCTCTCTCTCTCTCTCTCTCTCTCTCTCTCTCTCTCTCTCTCTCTCTCTCTCTCTCTCTCTCTCTCTCTCTCTCTCTCTCTCTCTCTCTCTCTCTCTCTCTCTCTCTCTCTCTCTCTCTCTCTCTCTCTCTCTCTCTCTCTCTCTCTCTCTCTCTCTCGCAATTGCCTAAGAAAAAATTCGCATAGTTGATTGGCCGATGGACTAGCATACGAAATAAATATACACCAATCACGAAAAAAAAGTTTTTTTACAATGGAGTAGAATGATCCCTCTGACATCACAATTGTATAACCTTTTTCCCCATTTCATTGCAATATTTAAACCACTCGTGCCATTTAGGCATCGATTTCTTTCAGGTGAGCGACATCGACTCGGTGATTTAGAATTTTTTCTACCTAAAATTAGACAAATTTATCTCGAAGGGGGTCTTGTGGGTGTTTTATTAAGGTTGATAGAGGTTTAGGGAGTAAATTTCCCCCCCCCCCATCCACCCCCATTTAACAGAGTTCAACATCAAAAACCATGGTATATACCTCACCTTTATTCATTTATCTCTTCCACACAACACACGAGGAAAGAGAAAAACAAAATACAAAATCTCTCAAATCCAATTAAAAATGCATTTTGTGTTCAATCACAGTTGGACAAAGGGAAGGTAGTGTACAGTTTCTCTCGCTCTTTCGTATATATATATATATATATATATATATATATATATATATATATATATATATATATACTATATAATTATATGACTCAAGTAACTAAGAGTAAATACGTGCTGAAAATATATTGTAGTGATTAAAACTATAATAATAAAACGAGGTAATCTTTGGTGCATATATAATGATACCTAGATTATTCCCTTGTCAACCGCTTCAGTACGATAGTGTCATAGGAACATTATTTAGGCTATCAATAGACAATATTATTCGTCTTAGGGGAGGCTGAACCCTGTCCTGAGCCCATACATCAACATTTCTAATTATTGTGTTCTTGTTCTATAATGCTTCTTTCAACATAGGAGAATAGCATAGGAAGGAACAAAAAAAAATATCGCATCCATAACTCCCCGGGCCGGGGGTTCGACCTCGACCCCCGAATTTTTTTTTTTTTTCTTTCAGCCACACAAATTTTTGTTTTGTGTCTGTAGTCTAAAGGGCTGCTGTAAGCAATAGAAATGATCATATGAGGGCATAAACACCCATATGATATCCCTAGGGCCCCCTTGGGGGGGCCCAAAAATCATGGATTTTGGTAAAAAATTCTGTAAAACATATCAGCGAGGGCAACCCCTGACAAAAATGTTGTTTAGTTTGCCATAACTCTCGATCTTCTATGTGCGCGCTATGATAGAAAACGGAAGCTAAGGAGGACAAACAGTTTTCTCTGCCCCAAAAATAATTTAGAGTGACGAAAATCTAAGAATTTGTGTGGTTTGGTATCATTTTTTTGCACTTACGAGTCTATCTATATTTTTATCTATTGCTCAAATGCATTCCCCTTCTAAACAGAGTATATAGGAGTACATAGGAACGCCTGTCCGTTTAAATAAATGCCGATTTGCCGAAAATGTCCGAGTTTTGACCTTTTTGGAGTCAAATCAGCTGTAACCCAAACATAATAATGTAATATATTTATTTCAGCACCTTCTATTATTCAATAGGGGTTAATTTAAACAGCACGGTGTAGGGGGATGCTTGTACTCTATGCCATGCAAAAATTGCGGGAAATTTGAACAATTTTGAGTGACTAGATGATTTTACGAAAGTGCAATGACATTTTATGACATTTTGCACTCGCGCGTGCACACATAGAGATCTGATTTTTTCAGCGAGTCTTAATATTACCATATGTAATAAAATGGTATAATGCCAGAAACACTATCTCTTATACAGGCTGACTTGGGGGTCTAGACTTCAGCCTCCCCTTTTTTAAGGGGGGATGGGCCACTTTTCTGGACCACTTTCTCCCTCACATTTAGCCCCATTAGTTTTCAGATGTTAATATGTGTGCCCCATTAGTTAGTCGATTTTAAGACCTTTCGCCCCATTTCTTCGTCAATATTGAGACCTTTCGTGTTATTTAGGTGTCAATTTTTTCCCTAGCGAACGATAGTGAGCCTGTAATGTTGGAAACCAGCCTTCGGCCGGCCGGGAAATTTTTCTACCAAAAAATGTACAAATTAATCTAGAAGGGGGATCTAATGGATGTTTTTTTTTTAAATTTGATGGAGTTCTAGGGAGGAAACTAGAAAAATAATGAATATATGCAAATATCGCCCAAAAAGTGAACCATCCCCCCTTAAAAACTATATCTAGGAAAATGAAAATATACATGAAATTAACCCACTGAATCCCAAAGTTGCTTCCAAACTTAATATAATCGGCAAATGCCCGAATGTGTTTTGTTTGGATTACAGAAAATAAAAGAGATAATAAGAAATAAATAATATATCCTAATATAAATAACAATATATGGCCTTGACTCGTTGTAGGCCATGGAAGGCAATTTTGGGCCAGTCATTTTTTTGAAAAGTGAAATAATGCAAAGCTTAGGTTCTAAACATAATTTTGTTAGTGAGCGCCAGTAATGCAATCCCTGAGACTGAAGCAGTATATCAACGTAATTCACCAGTGTATCAAAAGTGTAGCTATAAAACTCTTACAGTACTGCCTTTCCACGACTGATTAATCCCCCACCCCAGGAGCCCCTTCTTAACCCCTACTGTACCGTCTTTTATACTTGATTTCAGCTATATTTAGACGATTTCAGCTATATTTAGACGATTTCAGCTATATTTAGACGATTTCAGCTATATCTAGACGATTTCAGCTATATTTAGACGATTTCAGCTATATTTAGACGATTTTATATAGCTTTGGAAAGATGTATGGTAGCTAAAAAGATTGATTGGGATAGTCTATAGTCCTTTAATGAGTAGACGTCCTTCCTAGCCTTATTAACATCGTCTAATTGCTGCCAGAATATAATGAAAAGAATGCCACCGGTTCTGTATGGGTTAAATGACTGTATTATAGGGCGGATATTTGGTGTATGGAGTTCCTGTTGTTTCTCTTCCTGTTTCCCTCCTCCCGACAGCTTGTGCCTCTTCCTGTCTACGAGGCTGTCTGTTATCCTGGCTGAGTGTCGTGGGAGAGTGACAGAGGTGGTAGTGTGTGTGTGAGTGGCGGGGGGGGGGGGGGGGGGGGAATATGGTGGTGTGACGGGTGGGAGAGAGGAGGGTAGGGGAAGGGGTAGGGTGGGGTGAGGGGAGGATAGGGAGGGCGGGTAGGTGTGGGGGTATGTGTTGGGGAGGGGTGGATAGGGAGGGTAGGTGTCAAGAGGGATGTCGGTCATTCTCCCCTCTAATACTTCCGGTGGTCGTCAGTACTATAGCTAGCCCTCTGGTACTCTCTCTCTCTTCTTCTTTGCTATCTTTTCCTTCCACTGTCCCTTACTCTCGGGTTAGCTATCTCTACTAGAATTAAGTCCTGACCACCTCGCTGGGATCGTAAGGTCTGTGTGGTCAGTGTATCTATGTAAACATATATTTGCGTTTTTCTTCCTTTCCTTTCTCCTCTCTTTTCTCCCCCCCCCCCCCCTATCTCTCTCTCGCTCGCTCTCTCTCTCTCTCTCTCTCTCTCTCTCTCTCTCTCTCTCTCTCTCTCTCTCTCTCTCTCTCTCTCTCTCTCTCTCTCTCACAGGTAAATTACTTGAAGTTAGTAACTGGTTCAAACATTATATAATTGGTTTCAGTATTATAATATGTAAAGTATTTAACATTGGAATATATAATTATGACTATGCACAATATAACATAAATTAATTCCAACTGAAGAGTGTAACAAACGTAAATGGTCTGAGAGATGTAGTATCAGGCAAAACGGTTCCCGGACACCTCAACCAGTAGACCATTTCAACCAGTGCCAAATCAACTAAGACCCACCAAACCAGTGCCAAAATATAGTACTAACCTAACCTAACCTAACCGTATTGGTTGATTTGGTACTGGTTGAGAGCTACTGGTTGAAATGGTTTATTGGTTGAGTTGTCCGGTCACCAGGCAAAATAACCCATAAGCAGCGTATCCATCTATTTTTCTATCTTCCCCAGCCTCGTCCCTGTCCTTGGCGTGGCCGTCCAAGTTCGCCCTATCAATCAACGGTGCTGTGACCGCCTATCGTTTGTCTATCAGCCACCCCGCCCACGCCCACGCCCACGCCCCTGTAGCCGACACCACACTCTACCACCCCCGCACCCTCACACACCAGGTGGGTTACTCTTTGTTGGTGTGGGTGTCAGTATGATGTATGAATATTATTAAATTGAACAAAACAAAACCAGTATACTAATGGGCTGAAAATAACAAATTATTTCACTCTAGGCAAAATTGTTGCAAAACAAATTAATAAACACTAAATATAATATATATATATATATATATAATTAATAACTGCAAAATCCCCTTCGTAAATTCTCCCACTTACCTGAACTCATTATATCCAATACGTCGAGTCTCCACGGACGACACAGGGGCTGGAGTAACACAACCCTCACAGGAGCTATAACCACCAGACCGATAACACAAGATCAACTCACTCCCCAAAATATGACTACTCTTTACATCAACCCTTGTCAATATTATCATGATTATCATTATTTTAGCAGACGAATTTCTATCATTAATAAGATACGCAACTCCAGTGAATGTAGGAATAGTCGTAACACATTATACAGATGGCGCTCCATGAAGCAGCAGGTGGCGAACAGATATGAGTGTCAGGTGGTTCATTCCGGGAGATGCACAAGACCACTACAGCCGAAATTCTTGTAACCCACGTTGTGTATAGAGACTCATTTTGAGAATACAATTATACAGTATATTGTATTAATACATTCCTAATAATTTGTTTAATGTCGGCTATTGTAAGTATGTGCAAAGATGGTTTAACAATAATTTACAATGCATGAGAACAATCGTCTTCAATCATTAACTGCCAGCTAGAGAAGGAAGGTGGGGGAGTTGGGGATAGTTTGGGGGTGGAAGGTGGGGGTAGACTTGGACCAGACTCCCCCCTTCCTCCTACCCAGGGGGGAGTAGGGGAAGGAAGGACCCACCACTGAGCAACTTTTAGTACGCGTGAGTGTACTGTACAGTACTTACTAATGTCTGTGTGTGTTGTTTTTTTTGTTTTGTTTTTTAACAAGGGCCTGCAGTTTTCGAATATGGGCTCCAGTCCTGACGTTATTCTTGACTTACAGTGTGCTGGCTTTATAATCCAGTAAGATTGATAGCCTCTGAAGTCGTATTATAACTAACCAATTATAAAGGACAATATTTACGAGCCGCACCGCAGCTAGCACCGCAATCTTAATGGGTGATGGCAAAGTAACATAAAGTAACATTCAGCCTCATTCAGCCTACTGTTTTAAGACGTTTACCCCCATCCAAGCTACAATATTTTCCTGGCGAGCGGTAGCGAGCCAGCATATATATATATTTTTTTGTTTTGACAGCAAGCTAAATTTGTACATTTTTCGATAGATTAAGAATTGTTCGCATAGGTTTAAACTTCCGGAAATTAATGGGTAAAGCCGGTATCAGACGAGCGCTTTTTCCCTCAATATTTATCCTCAACACTGGTCTGGCAGCTTATGAGGTCAACATCTATAATATTTATGTTGCCTAAGTTCATCTATTATCTGTCTAGTTTCCGATACCAGTGCAAAATAATCCAGAAATGTTGCCAGAAATTTTTTGATCATCGAATGTTGACTATAAAAGCTCTCGTGTGATACCGGCTTAATAGATATGATGATTTCTGTGACCTTTTTTGTCTTTCAGTTTGAGGGTCTGGAGAGCGATATAACCTACTCGGGTCAGCTGATAGCCTTGGTGGGCAGACATCACTGGCCGTACACCTTACTCAACTTTACCATTACATCTCCGGCACTGCACACTGGTTAGTTAAGGGGGTACTACTCGCTTTTTATGGCCCCCTTTCTCATGTTTAGCATGAGGTGGGCTCCCTTAATAACAAATGCAAAGAAAACACAAACAAAATATAGAAAAAGTTAACTAAAACATACAATACCCCAACCCCAACCTAAATCGCCTAATAAGACCTCAACACCTGGGGGGCACTATTACAAACCGAAGCTCATGTATCCGTGGGTTGCAAAGTTTGGATGAGGGTGTCTGGACTTTGCTCTCTTGGTTATCTTGGTGGCTGAACTAGAGTCGGTGTCTTATTTTTTACTTTTCGGTGTTCGAGTTGCTTTTTCTGGGGGTTAGTTCTGCTTGTGGTATTTTTTGTGTTTCAGGGTAACGCAAAGATTTAAAGAATACAAACTTTGAATTTCATTCGAAAGTGAAATCATAACAAGCTATGAATAAAAACAGGTTTTGATCTCTGATACCATATTTTCTGGCTAATTTGTTAATCAGAGCATGCTTAGTTAGTTGAAATAGAAGTGCAGAGGCTATCAACCTGTCTGGATTATTAAGCCAGCACACTGTAAGTCAAGAACAGCGTCAGGACTAGAGCCCCTTTTCGAGATCTCCAGTCCCTTGCAGAGCATGCATCTTTGCTAAAAACTGTATTGGGACAGTTACCAGTTACCAGTTACACGATCCAGTACAACGACAAGGTGGTTGACACTATAGCCCTGACCGTCAGGTTTATGGGCCAAGAACCTCATATCTTGATGGTCCCTGCAGCTGGTATTGGTAGCGCCAGCAAACTTGGCAATCATCTTGACCCCTTAACTTCTCATAAATCTAAATGTATGAACACAAACGGACTGACGTTTCCATCATTTGGGAAGAGTCCACCTGGAAGTACGTGTGGATATTTACAGCCAGTTTGCTCTAGGCCCTTTTGAGTTACAGAGAGATCATGAATCGGTGCTGGAGCTGGGGACTCCCTCATAACTGCCATGGTTCAGTAGGGGATTACCCTCGCTGTTTCCACAACCACTTTTGGGTGACCAGGGCTCACACATGCATGTACAGTATGTATCTAAACCTTTCAAAATAGTTATTGATTTATCTTGTGAATTTTGAGCAGATCCTCTGTTAAATGTGTACTCTTCACCTGGTTAGCTTTGGAGGTAGTAGTCTTGTCTTGGAAATTGACCATGCGAGGATTATGTTTCTGGTTGGGATATATCCAAGGTATCAAAGAGTTGATGATTTATTTAATGAACAATCAGTGTATATATGTATATTTATGAAAGGAGAAATTTCCCGCAGGTTTGGGTCTGGGAGAGCGTGTGGGAGGAGTCGCTCGGGAGACCAGCAGTGTGGGGGACCTGGACGATATCACCATTGCTGTTCGACTTAGGTGGTCACAGAAGCCATTTGTCACAGGTACGTATACTGTATAGGGTTTCGGAAAGTGGGAGATTAAAACATTGGGAATTATAATGTAAAACTTGCAAAATAAACAAACCAAAACTTATAGGAACTCAGTAAAAAGACAAAACAACTAATCAAAATCGCTATGTGGAAACAACGCTTAAGCAAAATAATAATTTATAAATAAAAGAACACAATTATTATCTGTTCCCATCCTTGGTTCGAGGCATAGAAGAGATCAAAATGATATTGCTTGTCCCATCTTTTTCCATTTGGTATCCTTTATATAATCCCACAGCTTCCGTGCCAGAGGAGGGGAATATCCTGGAAGACCACGCCAACACCAGCAACAGAAGAATGCCTGTGGGTTACCGTCTGAGGGCCTGGGACCATAAGCACCTGGTGGCCCAAGTCGCTACCTCGGCCAATGACAAAGACAAGGTGCAGTAGGTTTTGAGTTATCCATTCGGCCCCATTCAGCCTACTTATTTGAGACGTTTACCCCCATCCAGGTGTAAGTTAAGTTATCAGTCAGAATAGGCACAGCATATTTGCTCTGCTAAGATAAGTGTGTGTGGGTTTCAGTAGTCCAACAGTGACACAGCTACATTGACAACTCTCGTCTAAGAATACAACGGCTAAAGGAAATATCCCCCCCCCCCCCACCCCCCACCACATTCCAACCTCACCCTAAATCTGAGAAAGTTGAAAAGTGACTTGTAACCAGTTAGCATAGTAGCATATAACACCTGTATAGAAATGCACTATTTTGTAACTCCACCGATTCATGTCTTCACACGACCGAACTTATTAACAGACAATACTGTGTTTGTTCATGAAATGGCATATGTGTGTTTTAAACCTACATAATCATAACATTAGTATCATGCATTTATATGGTGAAACATACAGTGACTAGTCCTGTGTTTTATTATCCATGGAAACTAACCCTGAAATAACTACTACTACTACTACTACTACTACTACTACTACTACTACTACTACTACCACACACACATACACACACACACACATCATATATTACAAATCCACAATAATTTTTCCCACCCAAAGTTATCAAAATATGGTGCACTGTGAGGTATTTAAAAAAACTGTCACCGCTTCCCCCTCCCTCACGCTTATTTGAATTTCAATTTGGGGGCCCTCCCTTCCTGTGTTGGTGCCGACTTTTACACCCCTCCCCTCGGTCCTCAGTAGCCATCAGTACTCCTCACCAATCCTCAGTAGTCCTCATCAGTCCTCAGTAGTCATCAGTACTCCTCACCAATCCTCAGTAGTCCTCATCAGTCATTAGTAGTTCTCATTACTCCTCACCAATCCTCAGTCGTCCTCACCGATCCTCAGTACGCATCAGTACTCCTCACCAATCCTCAGTATCCCTCATCAGTCTTCAGTACTCCTCACCAATCCTCAGTAGTCCTTATCAGTCTTCAGTACTCCTCACCAATCCTCAGTAGTCCTTATCAGTCTTCAGTACTCCTCACCAATCCTCAGTATCCCTCATCAGTCTTCAGTACTCCTCACCAATCCTCAGTAGTCCTTATCAGTCTTCAGTACTCCTCACCAATCCTCAGTAGTCCTTATCAGTCTTCAGTACTCCTCACCAATCCTCAGTAGTCCTTATCAGTCTTCAGTACTCCTCACCAGTCATCAGTGCAATAGTGTAATTTGTTGATTTAAAAACAAAAAATAACTGTCTTGATAGCGTAATGCATAAGTGCGCGGAATTTCGATGTGAGTATCCTAAGTTCGAGTCCTTGGAGTGCCACATGTATTTGTTGATTTCATGAATTGAGTTTAGAGGTAAAGTTGGTTGGTGGAAAACAAACATAATAATTACATACTGTATCGCATTCCAGGGTTGTGAGGCTACCCTAGGAGGCCTGCAAGTGGACATAGTGTACAAGGTGTCTCTGGAAGCTGTACTACCTGGCGACCAGACGGGACCTGCCATATCTTTCTCCCTCGATGCTGGAGCTCTCAATGTTGGTACGTTAGTAGAGGTGTTTATTTACCTGTATGTGTCTTGTTATCATCCAATCACCTTAATTAATCAAGCAATGTATCAATATGTCTACTAGCCAATCAATCAACGTGTAACTAACTATTCAATTAATCAACCAACTAACCAAATTATCTATCAATAAACACCATGTAACTAACTACCCAATCAATCAACCAACTAACCAAGCTATCTATCAATAAACAACATGTAACTAACTACCCAATCAATCAACCAACTAACCAAGCAATTAATCAATAAACAACATGTAACTAACTACCCAATCAATCAACCAACTAACCAAGCAATTAATCAATAAACAACATGTAACTAACTACCCAATCAATCAACCAACTAACCAAGCAATTAATCAATAAACAACATGTAACTAACTACTCAATCAAGTAACCAATTAACCAAGCTATGTATCAACTAACCACCTATTTATCTACCGAAAAATGCACAAATTTATCTCGAAGGGGTATCTTGAGCTATTTGCTTAAGCTTATTGATAGTGACCAAACTATATGATAATAAGTAACACACCGTTCTTAACATTAATAATCAATTACAAATCCCAATATACTTGAATATACTAATGAAAGCATATGGTCCTCCCGGGATTCGAACTCGGGACACCACACCCAGAACACAAGCATCTAAACCATTGCACCACCAACACAGTAACCTTATAGTGTTTGTTGTTGCAGCATATGGTCCTCCCGGGATTCGAACTCGGGACACCACACCCAGAACACAAGCACCTAAACCATTGCACCACCAACACAGTTAACTTTATAGTGTTTGTCGTTGCAGCATATGGTCCTCCTGGGATTCGAACTCGGGACACCACACCCAGAACACAAGCATCTAAACCATTGCACCACCAACACAGTAACCTTATAGTGTTTGTTGTTGCAGCATATGGTCCTCCCGGGATTCGAACTCGGGACACCACACCCAGAACACAAGCACCTAAACCATTGCACCACCAACACAGTAACCTTATAGTGTTTGTTGTTGTAGCATATGGTCCTCCCGGGATTCGAACTCGGGACACCACACCCAGAACACAAGCACCTAAACCATTGCACCACCAACACAGTAACCTTATAGTGTTTGTTGTTGTAGCATATGGTCCTCCCGGGATTCGAACTCGGGACACCACACCCAGAACATAAGCACCTAAACCATTACACCACCAACACAGTAACCGTACAGTGTTTTTTGTTGCAGCTGGTGGTGGACTGACGACAGACGGGGTGACGGAGTGTTATTCCGGGCTACAGGTTCGATGCCCGGGAGCTGAACGATGTGTGTCACCGTACTGGATCTGTGATAGTGCTCCGGACTGTCCAGGTAACAATACTCAGTTTATTCTCAGCGGGCGAGAAATTATGAATCCTTGAGCAGCTAATTTCTCGATACTTAAGGGAGCTCAGACGGTATTGTGCAGCATAATTTACTGGTTCGGCTCAATGGTTTAAGGAGGGGGTTTAGTTTGCTTTCTAAACCTCTGTCAAACTTTTAAAAAATCCCACAATACACCCCTTCGATATAAATTCGTACATTTTTCGGTAGAAAAATGTCCTGGCCGAAGGCCGAATCCTCTTCAAATGCAGGCTCGCTATCGCTCGCCAGGAAAACAAAATCGACATCTAAATGGCACGAAAGGTATTAATATTGGCAAAGGAATGGGGCCAAAGGTCTGAAAATCGCCAAACTAATGGGGCGAATGTCTTGAAATCTCATAACTAATAGGGCTAAACATGAGGGAGGAGGAGGACTCGAAAAACCAACTGCCTCCCCTTAATGGAAAAATATGAAACTACTATGTCTCTCCAAGTTCATATAATCTGAGAGTGAGGGTCCGAGTCTAGGGTGTGAGACAGTGAAGTGCAGAAGTGATGCAGCTTCAGAGATGGGGCTGTTCCGAGCCGTGAATGGGAGCTTCACATGTCTAAGTTGATGGAAGTCTAGGGAGGAAACTAAAACGAAACTAAGAAAAAGATCAATAAATGGGCGAATAAATAGGCCCATCCCCCCCCCCACCCCGTATCATATGACTCGAACCCATTATTCCCACGTGTGAAGGGGCCTATTGATTTCCTTAAGGGGGGATGGGCCGGTTTTCTGGACCACTTCTCCCTCATGTTTAGCCCCATTAGTGTTTAGATGTCAAGATGTTTGCCCATTAGTTAGTCGATTTTAAGACCTTTCGCCCAATTTCTTCGTCAATATTTAGACCTTTCGTGCTATTTAGGTGTCGATTTTTTTCCTTGGCGAACGATAGTGAGCCTGTAATGTTGGAAGAGCCGGCCTTCGGCCGTGAAAAATTTCCGAAAAATGTACAAATTAATCTAGAAGGGGGATCTAATGGATTTTTTTTTTTTAATTTTATGAAGGTCTAGGGAGGAAGCTAAAAAAATAATGAATACATGCAAAAATTATGGAGGTCTAGGGAGGAAACTAGAAAAATAATGAATACATGCAAAAATTATGGAGGTTTAGGGAGGAAGCTAAAAAAATTATGAATACATGCAAAAATTATGGAGGTCTAGGGAGGAAGCTAAAAAAATAATGAATACATGCAAAAATCGGCCAAAAAGTGAACCATCCCCCTTTGCTCCCCCAGACGGCGCTGACGAGGTGGGTTGCGAGGACACCCCCTGCGCTGGGTTCCGATGTTTTGATGATGCCTGTATCGCGGGAGCCTGGCGCTGTGACGGTCATCGGGATTGTAAAGGTGAGTAGCCCAGGATCCTAATAATAATAAAATGTTCACACCTATTCCCTGGCTGACTCTTCCCAAATGGTTGAAATGTTAGCTCGATTACTCTGGTCGTTATTGAGTTATAACATTGACTTGATTGAAGTCTGTGGTAAATAAGAAAGAAGAGTAAACATTGAATTGATTTAAGGGGAGATTTCCACTTGATTGATTTTTATCTTGACCCCTTTCTCCCTCATGGTTAGCCCCATTGCTTTTGATATTTTAAGACGTTCGCCCCATTAGTTTGGCGATTTTAAGAACTTTCACCCCATTTCTGTCAATTTTAAGACTTTTCGTGACAATTAGTTGTCGATTTTTCCCTGGCGAGCGATAGCGAGCCTGTAATTTAAGCGGAATCGGCCTTCGGCCGGGACATTTTTCTACCGAAAAATGTACAAATTTATCTTGAAAGAGGGTCTAGGGGCTGTAATGTTAAGCTTGATGGAAGTCTAGCGAACTAACTAAAAACCTCCCCTTAAGTCTATGGTAAATAAGGTTTTGCTTAATAGGGTTGGCTATTCATTTTCTTGATCTGGTTTTCGCGTGCCTGTGGGGTTGCAATTAACAATCCATGGAATGTTCTCTTTTCCCAATATGTTGCCTGTTGCACTTACTTACTTTTTCCTGCAGATGGTGATGACGAATATGCGTGTCCCGATTGTACTCTTGAGGAGGTATCGTGTCCTCAAGGTGGCGGCTGCATCCCTAAGAACGCTACCTGTGATGGCGTCCCTAATTGTCCAGATGGGTTAGTATTGAATGCTTTATAGAGAGACTTTCTTAATCATTAACTTCTGTTTCTGAAACAAGAAGAAAAGACATGAAGCAAACAGAAAGGCTCTAGAGCAAGCAGCCAAAGTTTAGTCTGAAATTTATATTTTTCTTTTGGCATTTTCATTTACTCTGTGGTTGTATATTTGTATTTACTTTGTGGCTGTATCTAATAATATATTCGATTCTATATTTTATTCTATATACTCAGACCCAATCCCCACTTTTCCTTTTTTTCTGTCTTTTCCTTTTTTGTTCTTTGTTTTTGAGGTGGCCGACTCAAGACAGAGCCATGCGAATAATAATATTATGAAGTATTAATGTTCTTGTGTATTTCAGGTGGGACGAATCAGCTAGCATGTGTGGCCCTAACTTCTGTAGCCCCAAAGAACTTCAGTGTGTGGAGGGTGGCCAATGTATATCGCACCACCGTTTATGTGACTTGGTGCCAGACTGTCCTAATGCAGGGGACGAAGACATTGCCTTCTGCTCCTCCTTTAATCGCATTTCCAAAGATGCAGTGGGGGAGCAGGGTGTCGTGACTCTGAACCCGAAAGTCACTTCAGAAGGAGAGATGATTGACCCCAATTCCAAAGAGACAGGGAGAGAGGAGTATATTTATATCAACAATAAAGACCAAACAGAAGAAGAGGTTGCTCATCCGAATCCCAAACTTGGAGCGGAAGATGACGTTCCTTATCCACACCCCAAAACCACATCAGAATATCAGCCTATACATTTGAACCCCATCCCCATAGACACGTCAGAGGAGGATTCTGGTTACAAAGACACAGCGAAAGAGACAACTACTTCTACACCATGCAAGTTAAAAGTTATCGAGTGCACCGATCTGCAGTACCAGTGTGAGAGCGGACAGTGTATCCACAAGTCCTACCTTTGCAATGGAATTAAAGACTGCGAAGACGGAGAAGATGAACAGCCTCACAACTGCAAGAAAGTGTCTACCCAAATTCCCAAGTCCCAAAAGCCTCCTTATTTCACAGAGGATAACAAAGATAAAACAGAAGAGGATTACTTCGAGGAGAGTTACTTTGCCAACCCTATCTCTGTTATTGACGATAAACTGTGTGGTGAGGGTGAATGCACAGATGATTACAACGATGACGAATCACTGGACATTAACAGCAATGAACATATAATTAAAGACACTACTTCTTCAGCTACTTATGATGATGATGAGTCAAACTATGAAGCAGAAGATGAAGTTGATGAAGATATGAATGTCAATAACTCCAAAGAGAAGAATGAAGAGGAAACAAATATGAACACCCTTGATAAGACTGATATAATTTTGGATGGTGCTGATGTCAGTGTTGAAATTGTGGTTGAGGATCCTACTTACAGCCATTACGATGAAGAAGATCTCAGTCATACAAATAATGAAAATACACGGAATAACTCGCAATCATTTAATCTACACAACAAGGCTCACAATACCAATACGAATGTGGATAATGCCGACAATAGACCATCAACGCCGACTACTAAAGTTATACACGAGGACACAGATTATATAACCTTTATAGATGAGTCTGATGAGCCAAATGAAGATGGTGGCTCAAGAACCTCGCCAAGTAACGATTCTCAGGGAACAGTCACCGAGATGAACACTAGCGATGAATATGAATATGAATCCTGGGAAGAAAATATATCATCAGTTGTCAGTGAAATTTTCTCTACATTAAAAAACTCGACTGTCACCTCTGAACTGCCAATAAGTACTACACTGCTACCTAATTCTGATAATAGTGATGCTAACAATAAAAATCACTCGGATCCAACTGTGACAATTCATCTTCCGGAGAGTTTTGATTCGGATGAGGAATTACACACAAACAGTGACTCAGAAACTGTGGAAAATGTCAAATCTCTTAATGTAACAGGTAAATTACTGACATCTACAACTTCAGAAAGCATCACCAGTAGTCCTCATATCTTAGTGGAGGAAGATGGAGAAACCGAATCATTCTCAGATTTACCAGAGATTTCCATCATGAAACCATCACACCAAAGTACCACAACGCCAGGCCCTCATCAGAGTTCAACCGTGTCTTCATCTAAGGGTTACTTTGAAGGAGACCACATCATGCCTACGACAAGTTTCAAGCCAACCATTTCTACCACAGAAATCGTTACGCACACCACCGAAACAACCTCACAGGCCGCTGATACAACTTCACAAACCACTGGAATCCCCTCAGGTCCTATTGAAACCACATCGCAAATCTTGAAGAGAACCTCCACAACTCCAGCTCTTACCACTCAGCCTGAAAATTGGAAGGAAGAGTCTGAGGGCCAGAAAAACCGCACCGTACTCATTGCCATCCACTCTGAGATGGCTCCGATGAACGAGAGCAAGGTCCCGCAGTACATCATACATGGAATGGATGGCAGCACCTACCAGTACGAAGTTGTGAGCGTTATGGACGACCAAGAGAAAGCAGAGAAGGACAGGGAGGGAAGATACATGACAAGAGGTGACGGCACGCATGAGTATCTGCAAGGAAATATTTCATCGGCATCCAGATTTTCCCTGTCGTTCGTCTTGATTGGTTGTGCTCTCTCCTTGCTTAGCTTAAAGAATGCTGGAATACAGTGGATGGATATTTTGTAGCTAATTTAATTACATTTGTGGGAATTACTTGCTTACCATATTATAAGAAAAAAATCACATATAACACATCATCCTGCACCTAAATTATAGGAATGATGTAAAATAATTGGCAATATCAAAGTTACACATGAACATATTGAATTTCACTGAGTCTGTGGTTTTATGTTGAGGTTTGGTGCTGTCAGTTTTTTATTAATACCTTATTATCACATGCGGAAACCACAAACTGGCTATAGTATATTCGCTGTAAGTAGGCGAGAAATCATGACCTCTATCCTCTGTAACTCAAAAAGGCCTAGAGCAAATTGGCTGTAAAATCCACATCTATTCCTTGACTGACTCTTCCCAAATGGTAGAAATATTAGCTCGATTACTCTAGTCGATTTTGAGTAGAGAGGTTAGAGGTCATGATTTATCGCCTACTTACAGCGAATAGACTATAGTACAAGTGAACATGTGAGACATATTCTCAATGACTTTTATGTGCAGTGTTTGACATGTCTACCTGTTTTCGTAGGAAGTACACTAAAACTCACACTGAACGTATAATTATATGTTTAAAAGTAGGTGCAGCTACGAATGGTTTCTATATAATTCACAACGACCTATTAAATAATTGTAAAACAAAGTATTAATATAAGTAATATATATATATATATATATATATATATATATATATATATATATATATATATATATCGTCATGACAAACCGAATCTTACTGGAAAAATGTTCCTAATAAGACAATGAAATGATGTAAAGTCGGCCAAGAAAAAAAACGAGCAGTATCATATGATAAAATGTGTACGTTACCCAGTGATTAAGGGGAGATATCCACTTGAGGGACTTTTTTCTTTACCCCCTTCTCCCTCATGTTTAGCCCCATTGCTTTTGAGATTTTAAGACGTTCGCCCCATTAGTTTGGCAATTTTAAGACCTTTCACCCAATTTATGTCACTTTTAAGACCTTTCGTCCCATTTAGGTGTCAATTTTTTCCTGGCGAGCGATAGCGAGCCTGCAATTTAAGAGGAATCGGCCTTCGGCCGGGACATTTTTCTACCGAAAAATGTACAGATTTATCTTGAAAGGGGGTCAAGGGGGTGTAATTTCAACCTTGATGGAAGTCTAGGAAACACACTAAAATCTTCCCCTTAAAAGAAACCTGATGACTTACAACTATATTTTGAAATGTTATAAGAACGTACTACACGGAAGCACATGGACAACTTATAATACAGCAAAGGTTGTGGATTAATTACATTGGACTCAAATAGGCGAATAATCCCAAATACATAGAGTACAGGTTTACAGGTGAATTATCCATGTCAATACATTTGATTATATTATAGAAATGAGAGTGCAACATATAACTGGTACTATTGTAGTATGGGGTATGAATGTGTGGTTTCAAAGCAATGTATTGTTTAACCCCTTCACCACCATTACGTCATTTCAAAGCAATGTATTGTTTAACCCCTTCACCACCATGACGTCATTTCAAAGCAATGTATTGTTTAACCCCTTCACCACCATTACGTCATTTCAAAGCAATGTATTGTTTAACCCCTTCACCACCATTACGTCATTTCCTTGTATTTTAACCCCGTGACCACCATTACGTCATTTGCACCGTATTCTGGTTACCATTAGACGATTATCTTTAGTTTCTAATCTACCTCTACGACTCAAATGGTAAATACGGTCTCAGCAAACCCTTTCAATAACATAGGGCTTTCTTAAACGGCATAGAATCGTATAACTTGTTGCCAGAATAAAAGTTTAAAATGCGTCATGGTGCTGAAGGGGTTAAGGGGAGATATCCACTTGAGGGATTTTTTTCTGGACTCCTTTCTCCCTCATGTTTGGCCCCATTGCTTTTCTAATTTTAAGACGTTCGCCCAATTATTTTGACGATTTTAAGAACCTTCGACCAATTTCTGTCAATTTTAAGACCTTTCGTGCCATTTAGGTGTCGATTTTATCCTGGCGAGCGACAGCGAGCCTGTAATTTAAGAGGAACCGGCTTTCAGCCGGGAAATTTTTCTACCGAAAAATGTACAAATTTATCTTGAAAGGGGCTCAAGGGGGTGTAATCTTAAGCTTGATGGATATCCAGAGACCAAACTAAACACCTCCCCTTAAGGCATAATATTAACTCTGAGATGTATTACAATATTAGTAGGTGTTAAGTAGTTTATATCAATTAACCTATAATATCTAGTTCCTGCCTAAATCATCTTGTGTCAATTATTGTTCCCACCAAGGGTGATTCTACAGTACAACTCACTATTCAATAAGTCTAACAATACTCATGAACGAGGTTCAAGCATATTTGCCAATATAAATGTTTAATCTCTCTCTCTCTCTTTCTCTCTCTCTCTCTCTTTCTCTCTCTCTCTCTCGCTCTCTCTCTCTCTCTCTCTCTCTCTCTCTCTCTCTCTCGATGGACCGTCAATCTCACTGCCTCATCACAACTCATCACGGAGTGTAATTTCATTGAACATCTTTAAAAATCCCAGTATTAATTTGTTTATAAATGCACCCAATCTTACTACTTTATTCTGTACTCACCTAATTGAGATTTACATTTCATTTATCGTATCATAGCTGCTTGCAGACAGTTTCGTTCATGCAAGTGAGGCCCATAAACTGTTAGCAATGAAACGTCCATCCTAAGCTGAAGAAAGTAGTCTGGTGGTGGTTAGAATATAATAATTATCATCTGATCAAACATATTGGTAGTATTATGCACTCGTTAATTGGGTAGTAGCATTTTCTTGTCGGTTAATCAACTGTTGGAGACCATTAACCCATACAGTACCAGGGACGTTCTTTTCATCATAGTCTGGCAACTATTGGACGATTTTATTCAGCTTAGGAAGGACCTCTAGTAATATTAAGACTTCAAACTATCACGCCCAACCCTTTTAATTACCACAGATCCTTCCTAAGCTGCATAGTATCCTCTAACTATAGCCAGAATAATATACGTCGCTGGTATTCAAAGGGTTAATGGCCTCTGTGTATTGTATCACTGATCTACCCTTCCAACATACGGGATTTGTGCGAATGGTATTAAATTAAAACACCCATCAAAATTGGCAATACAACTTTCACAATCACTTACAAATTATAAACCCATCACAAACGCTTATAGGCATTATTTTATCTCTAGCTGTTAATTCACTCTTAAATCAAGTTCATACTGTGTGTACTGTATCTATAAACAATTTTGTATTTTTAGATGTGTACTGTACAGTAAGTAGTGTAGAACTTTAGCTATTTTAAATATCTTCAAATCATACTGTGACACTCACTAAAGTTAATAATGGTTCCCATTGGTTAATTTACTTTCATAATGAATATATATATATATATATATATATACATATATATATATATATATATTCTCTTTTAAACAGACGAGGTTAAAGGCAACAGCAGTTTCAGCATTCAGTATTTTATTGTTACAACTTTCAATAGTTCTAACAATTTTCCTCTGGGGTTCAGAGATGAGGTACAACAGGTTAGCAAAATTCATGGTGGATCCAACGTTTCACAAGTAAACATGAAGATGCAAGATGTTTACTTGTGAAACGTTGGATCCACCATGAATTTTGCTAACCTGTTGTACCTCATCTCTGAACCCCAGAGGAAAATTGTTAGAACTATTGAAAGCTGTAACAATAAAATACTGAATGCTGAAACTGCTGTTGCCTTTAACCTCGTCTGTTTAAAAGAGAATCTATTACCTGGCTATACTAATATATATATATATATGAATTTTAATGTGTTTTGTAAATATTTATCTTCCTTGTATAATAATTATCTATATTGCCATTTATATGTTGCCTAATCATATTATATTCCACCCCAGAAGAGTATTAATAGATCCTAAGCATAGTTCCTTAAGGGCAGATCTCCACTTGAAGGATTTTTTTCTTGACCCCTTTCTCCCTCATGTTTAGCCCCATTGCTTTTGATATTATAAAACGTTTGCCCCATTAGTTTAGCGATTTTAAGAACTGTCACCCCATATTAAGACCTTTCGTGCCATTCAGGTGTCAATTTTATCCTGGCGAGCGATAGCGAGCCTGTAATTTAAGAGGAACCGGCCATCGGCCGGGACATTTTTCTACCGAAAAATGTACAAATTTATCTTGAAAGGGACTCAACGGGGTGTAATTTTAAGCTTGATGGAGGTCTAGGGAATCAACTAAAAACCTCCCCTTAAAATGGCGCTACATTGTCAAGTTTCAAGGAGATTATATAAACTAGAAGTGAAAGGTGTACATTAGATATAAGATGTATGCCATATTAAACAGTCAATTGTAATAGATGTTCTGTATCATCCTCTGTGTTATAGGTGGCGCCAACGAACTTGACAATTATCTCGATCCCTGACCTCTTCGTAACTCAAAAGGACCTCGAGCAAGCTGGCTGTCAATGTCCACACCTATCTCCTGGTGGACTCTTCCCAAATGATGGAAATGTCAGCCCGATTGCTTTCATTCTTTTTGAGTTATAAGAAGTTAAGGGGGTCCAGATTATTGTCAAGTTGGTTGGCGTTACCTATAGTGATTAATACATATTTAAGATTATTGATACCTATGAATACGGGAATCTGACAATATTGGCCCTAAATCACAGAATAGGATACAATTAGAGTTTGTGAACAGCTTCTCTAGTTAAACATATATACTGAATGCACAATCACACAGACACTATGGAATCAAGTCATCCTTTAGTTAAGGGGGAGGTCACCGGCTTTTTTGTTTTATCTCTCTCTCCTTTTCTCTCTTTCCCTGGCTTGTATCTATTTGGCCCCATTCAGCCAACTGTTTTAAGACGTTTATCCCCATCCAGGTGTCGATTTCTTCCTGACGAGCGATAGCGAGCCAGCATTGTATGGTGGAATCCGGCTTCGCCGGAGACATTTTTCTATCGAAAAATGTACAGATTTAGCTTGCTGTCAAAACAAAAATATATATATGCTGACTCGCTACCGCTCGCCAGGAAAATATTGACACCTGGATGGGGGTAAACGTCTTAAAACAATAGGGTGAATGGGGCCGAATGAATACAAGCCAAAGAGAGAGGGAGAGAAAGAGAAAAAAAGTGAGGTGGGCTCCCTTAAGGTACCGGTACCCTTAATTCTACTTAAAGTTTAAGAACAGGAGATGAATACTCTTAAGGACCATATAATATAAATGTATTTCCATCATAATTTCACATACAACAGTCATACAAAATTATAAGTATTGTATTGTAATTATAATTTACAAAAACATCCAGGACAAATCTACTCTTCTATTAAACAGAAATGTATTATGGAATCACAAGATAAATCACTAATGTTTTCAATCTCTATTTCACAATAATTTTAACCTTCTATATCCCCCAAAAACTGTTCCTGCTGAGCGGGGATTGAACGCGAGACTGCAAGATGGGAAACAGGCATGCTAACAACTGAGCCAGCCGAACGGCTAAAATTTACATTTTAAGAGTAGCCGTCCTTTGGCCGGGACAGTTTTCTACCGAAAAATGTACAGATTTATCTTGAAGGGGGGTCTAGGGGGTGATTTTTACAGGTTAATGGAGGTATAGGGAGGAAACTATAAAAAAAAATATAATCAAATTATACAGTATATAAATGAACAAATAAATATGCCCATCTCCCCTTAAATATGCCCATCTCCCCTTAAAGGTGGGGGCTCATGAGTTGAGATAAACATGGAATGATAATCGCCAAGCTGTACATAATTATCTTGCAAAATGCAATGGCACTGAAATAATTATTAACAATGGTATAAAGGATTTTGTGGATCGTCTATACCGGGCCTGTGACGTCACAAGAGTGTAAGTCCACCATCCAGTCTAGGCTAAGGATACTGGTGTGACGTCACTATGACGTCACAGGCCCGGTATAGACGATCCGCAAAATCCTCTATACCATTGTTAATAATTATTTCAATGACATTGCATTTTACAAGATAATTACATGCAGGTTGGCGATTATTTGTCCATGTTTACCTCAACCCATGAGCCCCCACCTTTAAGGTCTAGATGTTTATAGGCAGGTTATGTGATTTAGTTGATCTACTTCGTAATCCCTAACATAATATAGAAACAATAACAGAGTAGTTGTATGACATTTTATTAAAACCTATAGCATTTCAAAATACTAATAAGAAATGATTTGTACTGATATCCGAAAAATCTGTCATGATATATCTTTCTGTTCTATTTTCGGCTTTAAATACAAACTGTACTTCTTGAAATACAAACTGTACTTCTTGAAATACAAACTGTACTTCTTGAAAGATTCATAATATACAGGAACGAAGAGAGCACTTAAACTATATTAGCTTGAAAGTCTGCATTCAGTATTCTATTACCGGATTTGATACAGGCATATCATTTTATATTTGCACTTGGTCATATTTCTATTAAATTTCAAGCCATTATCTAAGAGGAAAATAACTAAAATTGGTTCTAAAATACTGAATATATTGGGCCATTTCTATGATGTCTAGACAGAAAAAATTGTATTAAAACTATGTACAATTTCCATATAAAACACTTTATACCCAATGGGGTTGCAAGTAATAAACATGACTTTACAATTATTATAATTGCTGTAATACCAATTAAACACTTCACATCACAAGGCCACCAACGAAATATCTATTCACAATGTTCACGAATAATAATATATCAAGAATGTGACTTGTAATCTTGACAGTTCCATTTTGTTTTATATTATCAATTGTTGATATTATCAATGTATCAAGTTTCTCTCCTTACACATTTGTTCACCAATGTTGCCGCCGAACTATTGAATCTAAACATACTGTACATACGGAGCTATAATAGTGTGTGTGTTCTTTTGGTAAAGCTTGTACCAATACCGATTCACTCAACTCCATACAGCTGTCTCTTATCCTGTACTAAATTTCCTTCTAGGTGCTGGTGAGATCGCCCGATTGGGTGGCACTGCAAGGGGGCTGCGGACGATGGGGCCATTGGCATGGGGGTGCAAGCCCGTGGGCTGATGATCCCCTCCCCTGCTGCCCTCTCAGAGACAGATCTCATCTCACCCTAGCCCCTTCGCGGGCCCAAACATCTGGAGTGGTTTCGGTCTACCGGAATCAGGGCTGTTCAGCCAGACAGTCTGGGGAACTAAAACAAACAACAACTCCACACAGCAGATACAATTACTGCCAGTAGAAAACCATATAATATTATTAAGTATCTAGTTTTTGTTTTATGGATAAGAAATACTTTGCTTACTTTTTGTACCAGAGTATACATCATGTTTGACACACAGGCCAAGGGACTACGGAGCAAAGAAAATACTAGACCCGTGCAAATATCCAGTTGATGGGATGTGTCAGCAGACAGGCTACACTCACACAGATATTAAGATGATCAACCTGCAATTAACACACATTTACTTTTGCTTCCAGAGTGTGGACATAACATTTAATTGCAAATCACAGCACTGTGAAGACACATGGTGTAAGTACTTGGTGCTCCGTGACATACACACATAGTATAGTAGTAATGAATAAAAAGAACATTTTGAAACTTGTAGTCTTAATACGAGTTTGTGATCACATTCTATTATATTATGAAGGCAAGTTTTATACCTTCATTGGACGGATAGTGAACCCCAGTGTACCATAGGGTACTAGCATAAATGTACCCCCCAGTCCCAAGCAATCTGGCCAAAATGGCTTCAGAGGCAAGATATAACAACCTCCCATCTCAAAAGATGGAGGAATACTTCCTCTCCCAGCATGTGGGGGCTTGGATGTAAGCTGAGAAGTGTTGCCAAGGTCTTAGAGCAGTGCTCAGCGTCGTGGTACCAGGTACTGCCTGATACTGGCAGTTACAAGGATTTATATTACTGACGGCTTGTAGCCGTTGCTGGGACTGGGGTGTGATTTATCTACTGACGGCTCTGCCGTCACTGGTGCTGAATGAGTTGACTTACAACTTTAACCTTTTCAATCTGATAAATATAAGATGGTCTCCTGGAGACAAAATGTGACAGATTATCCTTATCACCCCTTTGCAACAAATGTGACAGATTATCCTTATCACCCCTTTGCAACAAATTCGTCATAGTTTTTGTAAAGTTAAGGAAAGATTTCTCGGAGGATAAAGGTTAAAAACAGTATAGCACTTGGGCCCAGTTGAATATACCGACCAGATACTATATAGTTATCTGGGTGCTGTGTGAGGTTGACATTGGTGTCGATACTACAGACCCCGTAGTAATACCGACCAGATACTATATAGTTATCTGGGTGCTGTGTGAGGTTGACATTGGTGTCGATACTACAGACCCCGTAGTAACAGAAAGTGGCCATATTTGTTCTCCAGACGCCATTTTGGTGCCTTGCTTTTTTTCTCTTTCTCTCCCTCTCTCTTTGGCTTGTATTTATTCGGCCCCATTCAGCCTACTGTTTTAAGCCCCTGAGACTCATATGACGCGATAGCGTCATATGACGGTTTTGCCAAAAAACTCATATGACGCTAGTGCGTTATATGAACCTATCTTAATATCTCTCTAATAAGTTATATGACGCTCTAGCGTCATTTAGGCCTCATTAAGTTAGGTAAATTAGATCAGAATCTGTCGAATGGTGGCAACCCCAAGTTCCTCCGACTTCTAACGGTCCTTCAGTGAGATTTTGACTGTTGTGGGGATAATACCGTGCGGTCCGCCTCCTCGTCAGTAAGTTAACTATTTCAGTCTGAGGGGGTTAAGACATTTACCCCCATCCATGTGTCAATATTTTCCTGACGAGCGGTAGCGAGCCAGTATATATATATTTTGTCTTGACAGCAAGCTAAATTTGTAAATTTTTCGATAAAAAAAATTCTCCGGCGAAGCCGGATTTCTCCATACAATGCTGGCTCTCTATCGCTCGCCAGGAAGAAATCGACGCCTGGATGGGGATAAACGTCTTAAAACAGTTGGCTTAATGGGGCCGAATGGATACAAACCAGAGAAAGAGAGAAATTAAAAAAAAAAAACAGTGACCCCCCTTAAGGTCCTCTGTTGGGTAGGTGTCCTGGGGTGGGGTGCGTGCCGGGGAGTCAGAAGAAGGGCTTGAAGGTGTCCGGCAGGGAGCGGGGCGGGGGTCATACATACGGTAGGTGTCCTGGGGTGGGGTGGGGGCCGTGGGGTCAGAAGAAGAGCTTGAAGGTGTCCGGCAGGGGATGGGGAGGGGGTCAAACATGCGGTAGGTGTCCTGGGGTGGGACGGGTGCTGGGGGGTCAGAAGAAGGGCTAGAAGGTGGCCGGGAGGGAGGGGGGCGGGGGTCATACATACGGTAGGTGTCCTGGGGTGGGGTGAGTGCCGGGGGGTCAGAAGAAGGGCTTGAAGGTGTCCGGCAGGGGGCGGGGCGGGGGTCATACATACGGGAGGTTAGCCAGAGGAGAGGAGGGAGGGGTCGAGTCAGCCTGGTGGGGGAATATTTACGAATTAGACATCATAGGTTTTCCTGCAATTTTTTTTTTTTTTTTTTTTTTTTTCTATATTCCAACTACTCCCTCTCGGGCATAGGCTGAGAGCCTGTACATTCCACCGCTCAACACGGTGAAGCCCGTGAGGTCTTGTTCCAGTCTTATCCATAGTTTCATGAGTAAAACTAGGTATACCTAATGGATATATATATATATATATATATATATATATATATATATATATATATATATAATATATATATATATAATACTGAAGTCTGCTCGCTTAACCAGTGCAGCTTTGCATAAAGTGAAGAACACAAACATTTACTGCATTTATAGTATTTATTTGTTTGATATCCTGGATAGTAACTACATAAGTTAGTAGGTGCATGTGATATAACAGTGGCCCCACAGCGGGCTACTATTAATCCCACTGCAATAAGATACATAATGGTGGCAAAGTGGTGATGCAGTTGGGGGCTCCCATATTACTGCCATTCTAGTGAGTGACCAAGGCTTACATGTGCACCCATGTATCTAAGTTTTTTAAAAGGTATCATTGAATATTATTGTGGACTATAAACAGATCCTCTAGGAACATGAGTTACACGGTCTGGTGCTTTGCGCTTACAAAGCCCATCAGATATGGCAGAAGAGGCAGATAGAGATTATAGGAGACCCCTCTCTACTCCCACAAATTATTATCATTAACCACATCCATAAACGATTCATGCACTGCAACACGATTAGTAACAACACATTGAATGATTCTGGCACTTATGATGTGAGTGTGCATGCATACAAAAAAAAAAGTTTTTCTGGGATACAGCCGGCGGTTACCATCTCCCCATGAGCAAGGGGGATGGGTAATGGTCTCTGGTAGACTAAAGAAAGCCAAGCGCTTGTGAATCCTCGAAGGAGGAGAACGGGCGCTATATAAGTAACCAGACGATTATTATTATTATTATTATTATTTACATGGAGCGAATCACAAAAGGCAAGAAGCATAGTAAAAGTAAATATACCCCAGTGAAACTAGGAAAATTATGTGGATAAACCAATCATCTGGGGAACCTGAAAGTGGGAGGTGAGCAAGTTGGTATTTTTTATGAGGTTAGAGGGTGAAAAATGGTTGACCATGGGAAGAGTTACTGAGTGAGGGTTCCATATCGAAGGAACAGTCTGTGATCAGAATCCTTGTTATCTTGGTTTCTATTAAAAGTGTTTGAGTTTATCAATATTGTATATGAATTGGTAGCTTTGACCACTAGAGGAATAACAAACCTAAGATTCACTAGCTTTATGTCCGATTAAATGAACAGTCTCTTCCAATTGGTCCTTCCTAAGTATGAACAAAAAATAATTAGGAAGGACCAATGGGATGAGACTGTTCATTAAATCAGACATAGTAGCATTAAATATGGATCACCGGAATGAAAGTAAATTAAAAGGCATCATACTGAAGAGGTTAAACAAACTAATTTTATAGTGGCGTTGGTGAATTATAACTGACCGATGTGGCTGACCCCCGCTGCACCGTGCTGAGGACCGGCATTATTACTCCTCCACCCCGCCGCTTCCGACCCCCACTCACGCCTCCGCTCTCGACCCCCGTGGTGTTGTGGGACTTCTTGGGACTGCTGCCACCAAGACTCACTGTGGAAGGAGTAGGGAGTCAAACGTAGGTTCACTAATGGTAGGCTGTCAAACACCGACAATTTTATAACACTATCATTGCGGGCGACGTATTGGTACATCCTATGAAAAAAGACCCATGCTGCGGCCGAAGTACTCATATATTTTGGTATTACTGGCCGACATTGGTAGCACCGAACCGCTCCGCTTGTCGCCAAATGCAAGATAAGCTTCTAGCCTTCACTCCCATTGCCATATCAGTTTGGCAAAGGCCTCGTGTTGTGGCAGGGTGGGTGTGCAAGCAAGTGCTGATTTGGAAGCTAAAATTTAACAAAAAACAGGTATAATAAGTAACACCCCGTTCTTAACATTAATCATCATTTACAAACCCCAATATACTTGAATAAACTAATGAAAGCATATGGTCCTCCCGGGATTCGAACTCGGGACACCACACCCAGAACATAAGCACCTAAACCATAATTCCAGGTACATTTGTGACAGCTATGCACCAGGTATGAATGATAGGTTTATTTCATGTTACAGGCCATAACTCTAACAAACACATTAGTTGGTAAAAATAACTAGTTATTTTACCAAGTTATTGCGAGTGGAAAAAGAAGACAGAAGTGACAATTACAATTACATATTTGTTGTGGGGCCTTACTGACCACGTAACACAAAGGGATTCCCACCCCTTGCCCCTCAAGGCCACAGGAGCTATGAATGAACGAACTATGCTTGTATAGAGAGCAATATAGTTGAATGTTTCAATGAGAATAGTTTGTTTGGTTTGCTATGATATTTTTGGCACTAGGGCATGTTATAGTGAATACAAATTAGCTAGAAACACCCCACAATAGCGTATTCTTTCTTTTTTAAACTCACTGCACCGAAAGTGTCAAGACTGGAATAAAGGTGAGAAGTACAGGAAAATATAAATGAAATTGTTTTACTTTGACCATTTTTACCTTCCAAAGCCATAAGAAGAACTGTAAAGCAGAAATTTAACTTTGCATATTTAATAATACTAACTAATAGAAGAACTAGGTTCTAGGACTGGCTTTGAATAGTCTCTCGTTCACAAGCTGGGGTAATCTTTGTTACAACGAAAAGCCACATAAAATTTGTAAAGTAACCTGCCTCCAGGGACGGTGGGAAGAGAGAGGTCATCATTGAGAAGGCGAGGCTTGGCCCACCCCATCACCTCCAGCTTGGGTCGTCTCACAGAATCCCGCAGATCACGGTGACCGAGGGGATCCCAATCTCTCGGATTATCTTTGATCTCCTTCAGTGGATCTCTGCCGAAAGTGTCTCTGGTGCCAATTGTGGAATCTTTAAATGTGTCTCTCGTATCCCTCATCGACTCTCTTGTATCTCTCAGTGAATCTCTGCTCACGAGATCTTTGGTGCGATCCAGGCTGATGCTGTAAGGGTTCCGGGTTAGATCCAAGTGCCGAGTGACCTCCGATGTGCCCAGGTCAAGGTGTCGGGTCAGGTCTGAGGTCAGGTGCCTGCTTGTGGTGGTGGTGGTAGGGTCATCATCCTCCCATAGCCCCTGTCCTGGGCCCTGGCCCTGGATGCATAGGCCTTGATTTCGCGACTTCAGGTTCGAGCCCCACATGGTTACTGGAGATTTGTGCTTATCTATTCCTCTGAAATGCAACATAAACATTTAAAAAAATAGGATAACGTGGTAACAATTTTAAATACATTATTATCTGGAGCCAAAAGTGAATTGGAAAATTTGATTTGGATGAGTGATCATTGTAAGCATACTGTGACTGGATATTTGTGTTAACTTCTCAGCACTTCTTCAATAGAGGTACTAAACTTTACCTGGTGCAGGCTGGTGAGGTGGTAGTCGTGGTACCAGTTATGTGTAGGGTCAGAGCAATGGTGTTGTTATTGCTGTTGTAGTTGTTGTTGTAGTTATTGCTGTTGTTGCTGTATCCAGATGACGACTGGGTGTACAGGTCTCTCAGCGGTGGGATCAGCATGGACTGTGTACTACTGTTACTGCTCGAAGCTAGGAGTTGTGCAGTGAGGTCCTCGGTTGTTGTGTTGCTGTAGTTGTTGTTAGAGGAGAGGGGTGTGGTCCTTGTTGTGTTGCTGTAGTTGTTGTTATTGTTGTTGTTAGAGGAGAGGGGTGTGTTCCTGGAGTGTGAGGGTGTGAGGGGGGCGAAGGACACCATGGGGCGGGAGGCTGACTGGCCCTGTGGTTGGGTATTCTGTTGCTGCTTTAACGGTGACGTCCTGCAATAAAGAAGAGCTACTGAGGTGATGGAACCGAGTGAATTGTATAAGTATAGTATATGATGTTAACTTGGAGCCCCTTAAGCCAGTATCACATGAGCGCTTTTTCCCTCAACATTTATCCTCAACACTGGTCTACAGGGCAAAATATTCCAGAAATGTTACCAGAAAAATGTTGATCATCGAATGTTGACTGTAAAAGCTTGTGTGTGATACCGGCTTTAGTTTAAACTAATAAGGGGCTCCAGGTTAACGTCAGGTTAGGGTTTGGAATAATCATAGCAGGCCCCAATTTCATTATCTCATAAGGAATTATAAAGGCACAGTTCCTTTCATTTTAACTATTACACATCAAAATGGTCATAAAAAATATATTTGACGCATAAAAAATACTAAAGATAGTGCTATAGCCTGTTTGCAACTATACATGTGGGAAAACATTTAATTAATGTTATACAGAAATTATGATTCATGCAGAACCTTATATTAGTTATCAATGGAGCTATAAACATGAACCAATATTATAAAATTAACTTAATTTGTTGATCTCTTAATGGTTATATTACTACAATTTAAAAAGCTGTAATAAAGTTTTCTAATTCCTTTACTCTGTCCGAGTCATAGAGTTTTCCATGTGGTGATGAGGAGTGCCTGCCTGTGGCACCACCACTCGAGAGAGAATCCTCAGATGAGAAGGAGACAACCTTCCATCAATTAACTTATCCCTATTCTTTATTTAGGTTGCATCCCAAAGGCTGAATCATGATCCCTGAACCCAAGAGCTTTTCTCGACCTCGCCTCGAGGGTACTGAGTATCGAGATGCCTTTGGATCTGCTCACTGATTGTGACTGGCATTTTGATACCTGTAAGGATATCATAAAGAGTTCTCACAAGGTCTGGAATGTGAAGTTGGAATTCCTTGTCTCCAATGAATATTTTCACAAAAATGCAGAAGAAAAAACATTTTGGAACCTGCATGGATCAGGTTTTCGTTCTAAACACATATTTGGGAGGGCTGGGTTTGATGGCTTACTGGATGAATGTTTTTTGACACTCGTCTTCATGGCCTCCAAACAAATGGCAGACAGAGGTGCAGTAGATTTTGTGTTACCTTTACAATGTGAATGCTGACATGATGGAGCTGTTTACATATTCACAACCACAGTCATTCAATGTGCACTTAATAAAGATCTAAAAATACAGTACAAAACTTGCTGATTACCAGTCCATGTAGCGAGGTGCAGGAATGAATTCTGACCTGGCAGGATGCAGCGAATCCGTTCTAGTAGTGGCGGTTGTGGTGGTGGTAGGAGGTGGCCGGGCGATACTTCTGCCATAGACATTCTCAGGACTGGCAGCCCCTGCACCCCGGCGGCTCCGAGACCTCTTGTCGGTGGTGCTGGACCCTCGCCGACCCCCGGGCACCAGGAGGGAGTTATTACTGAACTCCTGCTGCACTCGCTGACGTAGCACCGGTAGGAATCTGTTGAAAAAACAGATTCGATTTCAGTAAGTTCAATACTGTATGAACCTTCAATGAATAAAAAGACAACAAAACATGAAAATAAGCAAAGGGTTTAGAACTGAAAATAAATGTTATTCTTAGTTATAGTTTTAGTTTAGTAACCTGGAAAATGCAGCTCTCTGACCCTCAGGCAGAGAAAGGGGAGGTTAAACGACAGAAATGGGACCATGACAAATATTTGGTATTGATGTATAATGTTTGGTAATGCTAGCTTTGAAACTGTCAAGCGTCAGCATGCTTACTCTGTAGGCCAAAGGATCTCTTTGGTAGGAATATGTACATAATCTTCTTTTTATACTACCTGTGATTTTCAACAGGGAAAAAAATACATGGATAAAAGTAAATTCATAATGTTAGACTGCATTCCTTAACTCCAGCATAGAAGATTGCCCTCTTAGCGACCAATGGCTATATAATTGAAAGCTATTAATAAAAGTGGGTGTTTTATTATTCACTGTTGCTAACACATATGGTATATCATTGGTCAGTGCCCAGAAAAAAAATAAGCCTTGCAAAATTGTAATTATTACCTAGTCTTCACACAGCATTTCTCATGTAATGGAACTGGTACACATGGTCAGTGCATAATGAGTGGTTTGTGTAAGAATTCTAATACTTTTATCAGGATTATTGGACATAAGTATGATGATTACTGTTCACTGATGTGGAATGTTCACAATGTATTAAATATTATAAGGTGTACATAGTATTAGCTCGGCCAAAATGTCTTGTTCCCTGCCAAACTACTACAGACCAAAAGAGCATGGGGAATTTTTTTTTTAAATTTGCAAAATCAAGAACACAGTGCGAGAAAACACAAATACGGCATGAATTGTTACATAGCTCTCACGTTGCCCCTGATAGACCAATATGAACTAAAGTCATACATGCAAGAGATGCTTCCAAGGTCTATAAAATGCTTTCACTTCGGATGTCTTACCTGCAATGGGAGGGGCACTACCATTTTATCAGGAAATTCCAAAGTACTTCCTTCTCTAGACACAAAATTTCGGAACTGATTGGTGATAGACCCATGGTTTTGGTCTAGTTTGTGTTGTCACCTATCGCTGCAGATGACTGTACTAAGTTGCACTGTCTCCACCTATATGATATGCCCCAACTGAACCCTAAAAATATTTACGTGTCCGGGAAGCTATCATGCATGAAGAAGTCGTGGTTGAGGAGGTCCTGTGCTGAGGGTCTTGAGGGCGGCTGCAGGCACAGGCAGGCGGAGACGAAGGTGTGGGCCCGGGCTGACCATGTGGGGAAGGAGGAGGCCAGAGGGGTGGAGGCCGCCGTGGGTAGCTTCAGACCGGCTAACATTGGGTTCCTCTCCACTAGATGCCGGTGGGTCATACTCAACTCGCCTGAAAAACGAATATGTGGTGGTGGTGTAATGGTTTAGATGCTTATGTTCTGGGTGTGGTGTCCCGAGTTCAAATCCCGGGAGGACCATATGCTTTCATCAGTTTATTCAAGTACATTGGGGTTTGTAATTGATGATTAATGTTAAGAATTGGGTGTTACTTATTAATATAATGTAGGGGGAGGCACTCATTACAAACAGCCTGTCTTTATTCTCCTTTATGCACATAGAACAATAAATATTTTGGACCAATCTCTACCTATTCCTTGAGTTGTTATTCTTGAGTTTGGTAGGTGGGCCACACCCATCATTTACTATCTTATATTATCATCTACTCCCGTCCACTCACCAACTCTCTGCAATCTCTCTCTCTTCGCCGCAATGTTGCATCTCTCTCGCTATTTTATCGCTACTACAATAATCAATGTTCCTCAGACCTTTCCCAGTGTATACCACCTCCTCTACATAGGGTACGTAGTACCCATCTTGCAACACAAACCCACCCCTACTCTGTGCAACTCTCCAACCCAAGAGTGAAACGTTATTCTCAGTCATTCTTCTATTCAACAGCTAAGCTCTGGAACTCTCTCCCAGATTCAGTCTTTCCCTCTTCCTATGACTTAAATTGCTTCAAACTCTGTGTGTCCAGGCATTTTGGCTCGAACGTCCCTTGAGAAGAAGATGGTATAAGAGGAGGCCTCAACGTGTGTCCAAGCATGAAAAGGTAATGGATGAAGCACAGGAAACAGCAAATGATAGGAATGAATGGAGGATCTTTTTTAGGGAGAGGACATGAAGGTCTTTGTACCCTTTATATGACAATCCTGGAAGGTCTTCATCCCAAATGTTGATGTGAAGCGACTCTGTTTTGGAAAATGTATAGCATCTGAGGTGCTTGCATTTGGATAGCGTCTATTATACGGTTTGGCTACTGACTGATTGACTGACTATTTGGCAACTAATTGGCTATTATTGTTATGACTTGAGGAAGGTATTGTTTAATACAAAATATAATTTGTGTTTTAAAATTATTGTACATTACAGTCTACTTTATTGTACATTACAGTCTACTTTATTGTACATTACAGTCTACTTTATTGTACATTACAGTCTACTTTATTGTACATTACAGTCTACTTTATTGTACATTACAGTCTACTTTATTGTACATTACAGTCTACTTTATTGTGCATTACAGTCTACTTTATTGTACATTACAGTCTACTTTATTGTACATTACAGTCTACTTTTATCCAATTATAATGTGGAGTGAGGCCTACCAAGTGTCTGAATGATGTGGAAGAGTTGGTCAATGTCAGACTCCCCGGGGAAGAGTGGCTCTCCTGTTAACATCTCTGACAGCAGGCAACCCGAGGCCCAGACATCCACCTCCCTGAAAGGAGAAAAACAAAACAATGTAATACATACATATACATGCATACACAAATTTAAAGATGGAGTGCTCCACACAAAGTGCGGTTCTGGTCTCATGTCCTAATGGTGGTGTTCCAGGCAGCCCTGTTCAGAGCTGCCTTACTTGTCAGGTTCTTTGATTCATGAATAGACCGCAAGGCCTGATCCCCAGACTTACTTGGCCTGCCCCTTGGTGCAGCTCCCTCCACATTCATGGACTTGCATCTATTCACCCAACTTAGTTCATCCATCCCCTCCACATGTCTAAACCATCCAAGCCTGCTAGTACGCATCCCATCACTGATACTCTTGATACCTAACCTTCTCCTCAGCTCTTCACTAGATATCCTATCTTGCAGTTTGACACCACACATCCATCTCGCCATTATCATCTCCTTGCATTCCATTCTGCTGATATCATCCGCTTTGACAGGCCACGTTTCTGAAGCATATGTCATTGCACTTCTAACTCATGAAGTGTACACATTTCCCTTCAAAGAAAGAGGAAATCTTCTCATGGTGAGTAGCGTCAATAGTTCTCTAAAATGTCCCCAGCTGCATCTTATTCTGGTGATAGTGGCAGCCTCAGCCCCACCACTAGCAGGGACGGTATCTCCCAAGTAATACTTGCCCACCAACTCCAGTGCCTCACTGCCAAAGTTAACAATCTTGAGCCGGTCGCTGAACACAAGCTAACCTTTGCATACCATGCATACAATTTTTTCAATTTCGGACTTCTTGCTCGGGAAAGGTCTTTTTATTCAAGTGCAGTGTGTCTTCCTGTGATGTACCCAGCTTTGGCAGACGCTACACTGTTTTGAGTTCGCGCCCACCCTTTTCTGCATAATGCGCTTGGGTATGCCCCACTTTTTTCTACCTTTCCAAGCCCTAATCTACTGTGCAAATCCTTGGTTAAATATACAATATATTAACTCTTAATCCGTTACTTGCCATGTCCTCTCTCCATCTTCTGAACTTGGCCTCGGCATCCTGCACACTATCTACAATATGTACTAGGTCATCTACATATAGCAGTTCCCAGGGGAGCCCAGCTCTGAAAAAAACAGATAGTACCTCTCCAGAGAGAGAAAGGTTTTACTTTTGATTGATACATGTATGGACAAACTTTTTTAATGATAACCTGAGCTCACCTGCCATATTTGGTGTCGCCAACCAATAGTTCAGGTGCGCGATACCACCTGGTAGCCACGTAGTCTGTGCAGGACTCCCCGGGGCCCGCCTGTAGCCTGGCGAACCCAAAGTCACACAGTTTCACCACCCCTTGTCGGCTTACTAACACGTTCTCCGGCTTGATGTCTCGGTGGATGATCTGGAGAAATGGTCCAGGTGTTAATTCTTTTGACTGACTCTTCCCAAATGGTAGAAATATTAGCTCGATTATTCTAATCGTTTTTGAGTTACAGAAGTTTGAGGTCATGATTTCTAGCCTACTTACAGCGAATAGAGTATAGAGTATGAGGATCGCACACACCTGGTTTTGGTGGCAGAAAGCGATACCCCTGAGGACTTGGAAGATGTGTGCCCGGGACGTCTCCTCGTCCAGGCCCGTCTCCGTGGCTTCCAGTTCGTCCAGTATGGTGTGGTCTACATACTCGAACACCAGGTACAGGCGCCGCTTTCTTCTGAAGAACTCGATCAAGTTGACTAAATTCTCGTGTCGCAGTTTCTGTATGGAAGATATTAAAGTTAGAAGGTCTAAGAAAGGCATGAGTTCAGTTTTTGGGCGATTTTTGTATGTAGGCTTACTCATTATTTTTCTAGTTTCCTCCCTAGACCTCCATCAAATTTAAAAAAACATCTATTAGATCCCCCTTCTAGATTAATTTGTACATTTTTCGGTAGAAAAATTTTGCGAACGAAGCCCGCTTCTTCCAACATTACAGGTTCACTATTGTTCGCCAGGGAAAAAAGTCGACACCTAAATAGCACGAAAGGTCTAAATATTGACGAAGAAATGGGGCAAACATCTTAACATCTGAAAACTAATGAGGCTAAACATGAGGGAGAAAGTGGTAAAGAAACCCAGCCTGGTAAGAAATTGAAATTTACAGAAAAGGTACAGTACACTAAGTCATAACAGAAGGGTACCCCCCTGAGAGAGATCTCGAATGCCTCATGCTATTTTGTTGTGGTAACATTGGCCCTGAACCATCGAATTCACGAAAGTGGGAGACGACTGTGGATTGTGGAAGGGAGTAGGAATCTGATGCGAACGAAGTAATGCTTCACTTCATATTGAAAGTAGTTTTGCTAATTCTCTCTCTCTCTCTCTCTCTCTCTCTCTCTCTCTCTCTCTCTCTCACACATTTATTGTCAAGTCTCCATACACACAGAGGTCGGTGTCTTCTCCCTTCCACATATATATTTTTGCTCTCTCTCTCTCTCTCTCTCTCTCTCTCTCTCTCTCTCTCTCTCTCTCTCTCTCTCTCTCTCTCTCTCTCTCTCTCTCTCGTTCTCTCTCTCTCTCTCTCTCTCTATCTCTCTCTCTCTCTCTCTCTCTCTCTCTCTCTCTCTCTCTCTCTCTCTCTCTCTCTCTCTCTCTCTCTCTCTCTCTCTCTCTCTCTCTCTCTCTCTCCTCTCTCTCTCTCTCTCTCTCTCTCTCTCTCTCTCTCTCTCTCTCTCTCTCTCTGTGCCTTAATGCCACCTCTCCACAACCCCTCCAAAGAGGTGAGCAATATTCCATATGAGAATGTACATGAATTTTATAGTTTTCTTACTACGTTTTATCTTTAAACTAACCTTAAGCTGCCGATACAAAGGCCAGCCCCGTTGAGTCATCCAGGACAAGTGCAAATAAAAGCAAACCTAACCCAATCTAACAACAAATGTCACCCCATCCGAGTGTCATCAAACACCACCATGAACCAAGAAGAAGAGCAAATGTCAGACACGCGGTTTCTTTGAACCCGCCTATTGCTGGTGTAGAAAACCATGCGTCAGATTGATCAAATATTCATACAGAATATTCCAGAAGTGTGGGAGTGAGAGGTTGAACTTCTAGACACGAGGGAGTGGGGGACGGTGGTGGCTGAGTACGAATGATTAATGAGTGGAGAATGTGGTTAATGCCAGTTGATCTGACGGTTTGGGGGGTTATGTGCGCATGTATGTATATATACTGTATATATATATATATATATATATATATATATATATATATATATATATATATATATATATAAAGGTGGTATCACACTAGAACGGTTATCGTCAATGTTCTATGATCAATGTTATTCCGAGGCAATATGTCTTCTAACATTTGCACAGGTATCGGAAACTTGGGAAACTATGTGTGACGGATTTACTGTATACACAAGTTTACCTATACTAATGTGTATGTGTGTATGTGTTTTAAATTATGTGTTTGTGTGTGATATGGGTATGTTTGTTCGTAAAATGGTATGTGTGTGTGTGTGTGTGTGTGTGTGTGTGTGTGTGTGTGTGTGTGTGTGTGTGTGTGTGTACATACGCCTGTCCGGGCAAACGAAGCTACATGATTTTTGCATGACAATAATACCCTCACACACCTACAATCATAAATAATTCATGAGCAAACTTTCACCGACATCAACAAGCAATGCATTAGACACACACACACACACACACACACACACACACACACACACACACTTCCTAGTACACATACCAACTTACCAAGCGTGGAATGTGGGTGCGAGCGTAGGAATGTGACATATGGTATAGTATTTCTTACGCTACGTATTTCTCCGATTCCGATTCGTGCATATTGTATGGCATCACCTTTTAGTTCCTTAGGACACTTGAGGAGGGCCAGTCTTCGTCACCCTATATTTATATTTATTTATTTAACTACTTTTATTACTTATATATATATTGTATAACAATAATAATATAATAGTGGCATTGTATTGAACATTTTATTCACAAATTTGTTTCCATTGATATATACTTCCATAATTAGAACGAGGTGATGTCCACGAATGTGTATGATTAACTGTACACTCGGATACCATAGTCTCTAGCTCACTCATAAATATACCGATGGTGCCGGTACAGAAGGGGTTAATTATGGATATATATCTGTGGAAACGAACTAATGAATATATTTTTCTATGCACCAACAGGATCACTATATATAATATTTATTGAAAAAACAAGTGCCATTCAAAAATCAATCCAGATAGTTATACATACATGCAGAAAAAAATAGGGAGTCCACGAATTCTTATGAGTGGGCTGGAGACTATGGGATCCGAGGGATCCAGCCGTCCGGCTGGCTCAGTTGATAGCGTGCCTGCTTCCCATCTTGCAGGTCTCGCGTTCAATCCCCGCTCAGATTGAAAAGTTTTTCTGAGATATAGCCGGCGGTTACCATCTCCCCATGAGCAAGGGAGATGGGTAATGGTCTCTGGTTGATTAAAGAAGTGTGAAGCGCTTAAGAATCCTCGAAGGAGATACGGGCGCTATATAAGTAACCAGACGATTATTATTATTATTATTATTATAATTACGTGCCAACTCTCCAAAACGCAAATGTCGGTCCTAGAGTAACGACGTGAATATAATACCCTGTAACGCCATATCTCACCACCAAGCTCGATAATTCAGATCAGGAGGTGTATAAAAGAGTGCCAGACATGCAGCGGGCCCATTCCTCTATTTGCGTTGGGCATTCTAAGGTTCGCGTGTGCAGGTTGGGGCTCATAGAAATAGGGAAGTTGACACATTTTATAGTCGTTTCTTATTCTCTTGTTTACTTACCTACACACACACACACACACACACACACATACACACAAAGCTACACACACACACACACACATACACAAAGTTACACACACACAAAGCTACACACACACACACAAAGGACACACAAAGTTAGGCTAGGACTTTTTTTTTTTTTTTTTTTCCTATATGTACTAATATATATACACTTAAAACTCAAAGTAGTGGGTTATTTTCCTCAGATTTTAATAATTGAACGGGTACAACTGCATATTTATCAGGCAGGAAGGTTAGAGTTATCCATAAGTTACAAATATGATGGGATTTGCCTTCTCATAGAGCAAACGTGGAAACCCTGACTTTTGACGGTAAGAACAGCCCCGCATTAGAGGGATAAAATATACAATTTCCTGACAAGCAGGAACTCCATTCGTCTGTTTGCGTTTGACATTCCAAGAATCGCGTGAGTTGGCCGGGTGGGGAGGCTTGAATTATTAACATCGGAGCTTCGACCCCATCAGCTTCGGAATTGGGTCTAAGAAGTAGAGCTGGATAATACAATCTATCTCAACCAACACATTAACTACCACAAGCCCTTCTTAAGCTACGTAATATCGGATAAATATAAGACACGTCGCTGGTACTCAAAGGGTTAAAGCTCTATAAAGTCCAGCATAGACACCCCCTTACCTTGAGCATACGGACTTCCCTGAGGGCGATCTTCTTAACTGTGTGGTCATCCTCACTCTCCAGGAACTTCTTGATAGCGACGGTCTGGCCTGTTTCCTTGTGGCGGCACCTCAGTACCACACCGTACGACCCCTCGCCCACCACACCCAGGCTCTCGTAACGCTCCATCGCTAACGTCTGGAATATCGAAAACAATCACATGAAATAACACTCGTAACACTCCATCGGTAACGTCTGAAATATCGAAAACACCTCCACATCACACCATACGACCCCTCTCCCACCACACCCAGGCTCTCGTAACGCTCCATCAATAACGTCTGGAATATCGAAAACAATCACATGAAATACTATAAAACACAATGCTACAAAATGCACTCGTAACACTGCATCGGTAACGTCTGGGATATTGAACACAGTTATGTAAAATACCATAACACACAATACTACAAAATGCAACTCAAGCACTCGTAACACTCCATCAGTAACGTCTGAAATATCGAAAATAATCACGTAAAATACCATAATACCCAATGCTACAAAATGCGACTCAAGCATTCGTAACGCTCCATCGGTAACGTCTGGAATATCGAAAACAATCCAATGACATACTATAACACCCAATGCTACAAAATGCGACTCAAGCACTCGTAACACTCCATCGGTAACGTCTGAAATATCGACAACAATCACGTGAAATACTATTAAGTATAACACCCCGTTCTTAACATTAATCATCAATTACAAACCCCAATGCACTTGAATAAACTAATGAAAGCATATGGTCCTCCCGGGATTCGAACTCGGGGCACCACACCCAGAACATAAGCATCTAAACCATTACACCACCAACACAGTGGACCAGTAAACAAGTGAAAAATATCGGTAACCGGACAACTCAACCAGTAGACCATCTCAACCAGTAGCTCTCAACCAGTACCAAATCAACCAATACGGTTAGGTTAGGTAAGGTTAGGTTAGTACTATATTTTGGCACTGGTTTGGTTGGTCTTGGTTGATTTGGCACTGGTTGAGAGCTACTGGTTGAAATGGTCTACTGGTTGAGATGTCCGGAAACCAACAATATCATCTCTCGCTGCAACATAGTCTATTCGCTGTAAGTAGGCGAGAAATCATGACCTCTAACCTCTGTAACTCAAAAACGACTAGAGTAATCGAGCTAATATTTCTACTATTTGGGAAGAGTCAGTCAAGGAATAGATGTGGGAATTTACAGCCAATTTGCTGCTCTAGCCCATTTTGAGTTACAGAGGATAGAGGTCATGATTTCTCACCTACTTACAGCGAATAGTCTATAGGTTGATGGGTCTCTATGGTTTGGTGTGGGCAGAATATACTCAGGCCCCATTGCTATAGCCTATATGGAACTTCTCAACACTCCACAGACAAACAGTGTAGCCTCAATGTCTGTCGGGAGAGTGATGGTGGTGATGATACGCCTGTGTATTGATCCCTCAGAGCTGTGATGGTGGATCATATGATGCAGTTACCTTAGGCTACACACACACACACACACACACACACACACACACACACACACACACACACACACACACACACACACACACACACACACACACACACACACACACACACACACACACACACACACACACACACACACACACACACACGCAAACACACACACATGCACACGCGACATATGCATATGCCCAGGATCCTCACACTATGCATATGCCTATTGACATACTAATGCGACGCCGTCCCTGTGATGCTTTGGTCATGCATACACACACCTCACCCTACAGACACCCTATTGTGATGCAGTCACTGTGATAATCATGCATGTACACAATCGAACACATACATGAACACGTCTACACAATGCAGTCAATGTGACGCACACAGAGAGAAAAAGAGAGAGAGAGAGAGACACACACACACACACACACATGTTCATGATTCAATACTCTCACTCTCACTTCATTCAATCAATCTCACTTTCACTCTCTCAATTTAAGCTCCCCCGCCTCTCTCTCTCTCTCTCTCTCTCTCTCTCTCTCTCTCTCTCTCTCTCTCTCTCTCTCTCTCTCTCTCTCTCTCTCTCTCTCTCCCATCCGTCCAATGCTCCGGTACTAGCCCCATAACCTGCCGTGCGTCCACTAATATTCAATACGAGGAAGCACGCTAAACACATCTCCGATAATTAGTACTAGGGCAAGGAATAAAGCCGTTGTCGCACGATCTATTTCACCGGGGTATATGCATCGGAGTCTGATATCCAATAAGTGTGTTACTCAGTCTCAGTTACTCAGTTACTTGTTCGTCAAGGGGAATCCACGCAATGCGAGCTAAGTGTGTGTGTGTGTGTGTGTGTGTGTGTGTGTGTGTGTGTGTGTGTGTGTGTGTGTGTGTGTGTGTGTGTGTGTGTGTGTGTGTGTGTGTGTGTGTGTGTGTGTGTGTGTGTGTGTGTGTGTGTGTGGGAGAGAGAGAGAGAGAGAGTACAAAAGCGAGTGGTCAGATGAAGGGCAGATAAATACAAACTCCACAAGCATATACACGCTGCTGAACCCCCTACCCCCGCCCCCCCACTATCTACAGCCTGGGTAATAACAGGTAATGATATGGATAATTGTGTCACGGTAGCCTGTTATGCAACATGACAATATTACTATTTGTTATGGCCTCGTTATGGACCAATGGGAGATCAGTTATTATTTATTAGACGACATGTGTTAATTATTTAGAAAGGTTGTATCAATTATCAACTCTCTCTCTCTCTCTCTCTCTCTCTCTCTCTCTCTCTCTCTCTCTCTCTCTCTCTCTCTCTCTCTCTCTCTCTCTCTCTCACACATTTATTGTCAAGTCTCCATACACACAGGTAAAAACGTAACTTCTTCCTTAAGGGAGCCCACCTCGCTTTTTTGTTCTCTTTCTCTCCCTCTCTCTTTGGCTTTTATTAATTCAGCCCCATTCAGCCTACTGTTTTAAGACGTTTACCCCCATCCAGGTGTCAATATTTTCCTGGCGAGCGGTAGCAAGCCAGCATATATATAATTTTGTTTTTGACAGCAAGCTAAATTTGTAAATTTTTCGATAGAAAAATTTCTCCGGCGAAGCCGGATTTCTCCATACAATGCTGGATCGCTATCGCTTGCCAGGAAAAAATCGACACCTGGATGGGGATAAACGTCTTAAAACAGTAGGCTGAATGGGGCCGAATGGATACAAGCCAGGGAAAGAGAGAAAAGGAGAGAAAGATAAAACAAAAAACAGTGACCCCCCTTAATACGAAGAGGAGTGAGGTTTGGGTGTAAATTTGTCTATATGGGCCATCTCGGCACTGCGGCAGAGGTCGTGGTTATTTCGTCACAAGATCGTTCGCATTTATGTATACAATATATACAGTATATACATATATATATATATATATATATATATATATATATATATATATATATATATATATATATATCTATTATATATATCTATATATATATATATATATATATATATATATATATATATATATATATATATATATATATATATATATATATATATAATTTGTTTTGTGAGGCTAGGTGAGATTTGGTTTGGTTAGGTTAGAATTAATATAGGAGGAGTTAGGTTAGGTTAATATAGTTAACGTTTGTTGGGTATGGATAGGTCTGGTAAGGTTCGGTTAAGTTGGTCAGGTTAAGATAAGTGTGGGTATGTTAGGTCAGATCAGGTCAGGAGAGCTGTGTCTGATATAGTTTATTCGCTGTAAGTAGGCGAGAAATCATGACCACTAACTTCTGTAACTCAAAAAAGGCTCGAGGAAATTGGCTGTAAATTTTCAAATCTATTCCTTGACTGGGTCTCCCCAAATGGTAGAAATAGTAGCTCGATTACTCTAGTCGTTTTTGAGTTACAGAGGTTATAGGTCATGATTTATCGTCTACTTACAGCGAATAGACTATAGTTTCAGAAAGTTGGTTAGTTATCTTTTATTTTTCTTTAGTTAGTTTCCTCCTTAGACCTCCATCAAACTTAAGAAAATACCTCCAAGATCCCCCTGCGAGAAAAAAATTGCACATTTTTCGATAGCAAAACTTCCCGGCCAAAGGCCAGTTCCTCCTAAAATGCAGGCTGGCTATCACTTGCCAGGAAAATTATTGACACCTAAATGGCACGATAGGTCTTAAAATCGGCTACCTAATGAGGTGAACGTCTTAAAATGTCAAAACTAATGGGGCTAAAGAAGAGGATTCAGGAATCCCCCTCAATGTAGGAATGGTCAAATCAAGTTTACTCGGGTTAAGTTGGGGTAGGTTAGGTATGGGTACATATTATTATTATTATTATTTTTTTATTTTTTTCTATGTGAGTGAGGGAGGTTGTTGTTGTTGTTGTTGTTCCCCAAGCTGCCTGGCCGAACAGCCCCAAGGCCCCGAGCAAGGCCAAGGCCATAACCGAGGGAGGTAAAAGACATAAGTGTCTGTAGCGAGTGCCTCTCCTGAGTTGAAAGAGTGACAGGGCCAAAATCAAGGGACGTTCGAGCCAAAATGCCTGGACACACGGAGTTTGAAGCAATTTAAGTCATAAGTCATAAACTGTGAATGAGAGGAAAAATTACCTGCAGGCAAACTGACCTTAGCTCCTGCAGCAGCAACGGTCTTGGCGTGTTAACACCCACGAGACCTACATCGTTTGTTTATAAACAAGATTATATTTATTTCAGAGTTTTAACTAACTATTGCACTCAGTCTTATATTCTATCTATCTATCTATTGCCTGACGCCGTGATCCCCGAAGGGGTGGCCACGAACGAACCACCCCCATGCACCTCTGTCCCCAGTCAGTCGATGCCCCTCCCCCCAACCAGCACCGCCCTCGTTCATGTACTTCCTCACTCCATCCTTCCACCTCATATTCGGTCTACCTCTCCCTCTCTGTCCCTCCATCTCGCTCTCGTACACCCTCTAGTCATTCTCTCGCTTTCCATACGTTCCATATGGCCGAACCATCTCAAGTTGTTCCTTTTCACACTTTCCAGCACATCTACCTCCACACCACACCTCCTTCTTACTTCCTCATTAGTCTGTCTATCCCTCCATGTAACTCCGCACGCACTCCTTAAGTAATTCATTGCCACTGCTCTCATTCTTGGTCTGAGTCTCTCAACCAACGTCCATGCTTCGCTTCCGTAAGTCAGTGTCGGGATTACCACACTGTCATGCAAGGACTTCTTCACTTCCATACTGACCACCCTATTTCTTGTTACTGCTTTTAGCGTTCCTACAACCAGTCTTATATTACTTTATTTAAACAGAGATAGAGAGATGAGAGAGAGAGAGAAAGAGAGAATAGTAATCATATCTACCTCTCTAGCTATCATCTATGTTACGTCCATTACTGCATATATTTGTTCACCCCCGACCCCCCCCCCCCCCTTTCCCCTCAATGTACAGTCGAGCTAATAAGTGATAGCTCGGCACCGATTATGTTTTGATCAATAATTGGTATCAGAAATATTTACACATGCTTTATTTATTTATTATTTTGAGTGACATATACCAACATGTTCCTACACTTACCCACCCTATTCATCATCTGACAGACATTAATACAGCATAGAACGTAATGACAGCTGTTACGGTCGCGCTAATAAGTCATGTCCCAGCTGCCATCACGTTTGGCTTGCTCTGTACTGTATTAATGTCTGTCAGATGATGAATAGGGTGGGAAAGTGAAGGAACATGGTTCCTAAAAAAAAAAAAAAAAAAAATCATGGGTAAATATTGCTGATACCAATTATTGATCAAAACATAATTGGTGCCGTGACATGACTTATTTGCGCGACCGTACATGTAAACATTATAATTATAGCAAGCAACATGCACTACGTGTTACTCACCTTCATCATTAAGGGGAGGCAGACCGTTTTTCTGGACCCCCTTCTCCCTAATGTTTAGCCCCACTAGTTTTGAGATTATAAGACGTTCGGTCCATTAGTTTGGTGATTTTAACACCTTTCGCCCCATTTCGTTGTCAATTTTAAGACCTTTCGTGCCATTTAGGTGTCGATTTTTTCCTGGCGAACGATATGGAGCTTGCAATTTTAAGAGGAACCGACCTTCGGCCGGCACACTTTCTACCGAAAAATGTACAAATTTATCTTGAAGGGGGTTTAGGGGGCGTTTTTCTAAGCTTGATGGAGGTCTAGGGAGGAAACTAAAAAAATATATGAATAAATGAATTAATAGACCAAACAAACGGCCAGCCTCCTCTTAATGCATACAGTTTATGATGGATCAACATGCACACGTCATTAGGATGTGTGTGTGTGTGTGTGTGTGTGTGTGTGTGTGTGTGTGTGTGTGTGTGTGTGTGTGTGTGTGTGTGTGTGTGTAAGAGAGAAAGAGAGAGAGAGAGAGAGAGAGAGTCCTTTTCATCATATTCTGGCAACTATTAAACGATTGTATTCAGCTTAGGAAGGACCTCTAGTAATAATAAGGCTTCAAACTATCCCAACCAACCCTTTTAGCTACCGTACCACAGATCCTCCTTAAGCTGCATAATATTGTGTAAATATAGCTAGAATATAATATAACACACGTCGCTGGTACTCAAAGGGTTAAATACCTGGTCCCACGTCCCCCTCACAGATCCTCGCCAGATGTTGAATAGAGTGATGTCATGTAGATCACTATTTATTTTTTATATAGACTCCCTCATTCCAACTAGATAGATCATGACTAAGAAGTTGAATACAGTGTTGCCATGCAGATCACTATTTATTTTTGATATAGACTCCCTCATTCCAACTAAATAAATCATGACTAAGTTTGATTACGTATAGTTTGTTCTGTCTTGAAGAAACATCGGGGGGGGGGTTCTTCCTAAGCTGAATAATATCGTCTACTGATAGCCAGATAACAATGAGGTCAAAGCTTCATTGTATACGAAAGGGATTAATACAGTACAATTATTCATGTTGCATTATTTATACAGTGGAATTATTCATGGCGTCGATTGCCTAGGAAAGAGTAACATAATTGCACCAAATTGCAAAGGGGTTGTCGTTATCATAATACTTACCGACGTGGCAATTGCCGACTTGCGAGTTCCGTTCTATAAGGAAGCTGGAGCTGTAGACGACGATATTTAACACAATTTACTGCTAAAACACGGTGGTAGTACATTTATAAATACATAAAACCCAATTCAACATGCTATTTATCCATCAGAAACGTACATTACATTATTATTGCAGTTATGTTTAATATCGATGTTCACGGCTCCAACTTCCTTATAGCCTGAAACTCGCAAGGGGTCAATTTGAATTTTTTAACCCATTTTGTACCGGTGACGTGTTTTTGTTTTGTATTTTATTTCAGCTACATTTAGACGATTATATGTAGCTTAGGAAGGAGTGATATATGGTACGGTAGCTAAGAGGACTAATTGAGATAGTCTATAGCATTTATGTAGCTTAGGAAGGAGTGATATATGGTATGGTAGCTAAGAGGACTAATTGAGATAGTCTATAGCATTTATGTAGCTTAGGAAGGAGTGATATATGGTACGGTAGCTAAGAGGACTAATTGAGATAGTCTATAGCATTTTGATTGGTCGACGTCCTTCCTAAGCTGATGAAAATCGTCTAATAGCAGCCACAATATAGTGAAAGGGACGTCGCCGGTACAGAAGGGGTTAACATTCAGATTATGATAGTCGTTCTTATCTCCGCAAGCGTCAGTTGTGCGGATTATGTTATCATGTTTGTATAGCTGTATATTTGTCAGCAGAACAGATTTACACGAAACCTGACCAGTACCTTTAATGTGTGTTCCACGTGCAGGTAATTCATTGTGGGGTAAACTGTTAACCCCATCCCATGACCCTCCCCAATGTCACAAAAACTCCACAGGCCTACAGTATATACATAACACCCGTAAGGGCTTCCAGACACTAAAGCCGGTATCACACAAGCACTGTTTCCCTCAACATTTAATCTCAACACTGGTCTGGCAGCTCATGAGGTCAAGCATTTCTACCACCCAAATTCATCTACCATTAGTCTAGTTTCCGATACCAGGGCAAAATATTCCAAAAATGTTGCCAGAAAAATGTTGACCATCGAATGTTGACTATAAAAGCTCTCGTGTGATACCGGCTTAACTAACCCATCCTTGTATCACCTATAATTAGCGCCAACGAACTTGACAATAATCGTGATCCTTGACCTCTCTGTAACTCAAAAGGGCCTAGAGCAAACTGGCTGTAAATATCCACACCTATTTCCTGGTGGACTCTTCCCAAATGGTAGAAACGTCAGCCCGATTGCTTTCATTAATTTCGAGTTATATGAAGTTAAGGGGTCAAGATTATTATCAAGTTCGCTGGCACTACCTATAGTAACTTTGTACCCCCCCCCCTCCTTTCCCCTCTCCCCCTTTACCCCCCCCCCCTCCCCAGAAGTCACGCATGCAGTCTATCACGCACATGATGAGTTCCCTGTGTCTGTCTGTACCTGTGTGCGTTTACGTGTGTGTGTGTATGCACGTCTGTGTGATCACGCAGCTCAGTGGTGGTCCAGCTATTAACATCTCACACACCGCCATCCCACTGACGGGACCACAATCGTTCACCGGGGTGGGCTAGTAAATGGTTGGTAATTTAGTCGTGGTTACAAGGAAGGGTTGGTGGTGTAATGGTTTAGGTGCTTATGTTCTGGGTGTGGTGTCCCGAGTTCGAATCCCGGGAGGACCAGTACACGATCACGATTATTATTAGATGCAGGTAAAACGGGTATCATATAAGAACCGTAGTCCACATCCTCTAATGGGGCGAATATCTTAGAATATCAACATTAATAGGGCTAAACATGAGGGAGAACCGGATCTTAAAAAGAACCCTTACCTTCCAAAAGGTCCAGTCATGGTTGAGTTTTTCATTTATTTATTTATGTATTCAGTTAGTTAGAGAAAGAGAGAGAGAGATAGTGTGTGTGTGTGTGTGTGTGTGTGTGTGTGTGTGTGTGTGTGTGTGTGTGTGTGTGTGTGTATGTGTATGTGTGTGTGTGTGTGTGTATGTATATTTCCACCCAACACAGAAGCCCCTTCAATTAAATCAGTAGTTAAGGGAACAGTGGCTGTTTGTTTGGTCTATTAATTCATTTATTCATATATTTGTTTAGTTTCTTCCCTATACCTCCATCAAGCTTAGAAAAACACCCCCTAGAACCCCCTTCAAGAGAGATTTGTACATTTTTTGGTAGAAAAATTTCCCGGCCAAAGGCCGATTCCTTCTAAAATTACAAGCTCCCTATCGCTCGCAAGGAAAAAATCGACACCTAAATGGTACGAAGGGTCCTAATATTGACAAAGAAATGGGGTGAAAGGTCATAAAATCCCCAAACTAATGGAACCAACGTCTTAGAATCTGGAAACTAGTGGCCGGGGCTAGACATTAGGGAGAAGGAGGTCCAGAAAAACGGTCTGTCTCCCCTTAAGCGAGCCAAGAAAGGTTGATTGTTTGTTTATAGCTGACCATTAATCACAGCCCTTCACAAGCCATGACGGATCACCCACCACCGGGGATCGAACCTGCGCTTCTGGCGTATATTACCTTTTATAACTCTTGCACTACGATGGAGACTTTTGTTTATTTCTATTCAACTCTATTCCACTCACTCTTCACTCTTCTCTCTCTCTCTCTCTCTCTCTCTCTCTCTCTCTCTCTATATATATATATATATATATATATATATATATATATATATATATATATATATATGATCCTCCATTATATTACTAACAACTACATGTCCCCTATTAACAAATGTTAACAAATGGGGATAAACGTCTTAAAACAGTTGGCTGAATGGGGCCGAATACATACAAGCCAGGGAAAGAGAGAAAAGGAGAGAAAGATAAAAAAAAAAAAAAAAACGGTGACCCCCTTAAGCTTTACTGTGTTCTATAATATGGTGAATCATATTACCTGCTGGTATCACACGAGAGCTTTTATAGTCAACATTCGATCATCAACATGTTTCTGGCAACATTTCTGAAATATTTTGCTCTGGTATCGGAAGCTAGATTGGTGATAGATGAATTGAGGTAACAAAAATATTTTAAATTTTGACCTCCTAAGCTGCCAGACCAGTGTTGAGGATAAATGTTGAGGGAAAAAGTGCTCGTGTGATAGCGGCTTAATCAATGTAATGATAGGTTGGCATCTGGACCACCTGTAAGCTACACCATAATGCCAGAGTGTTAGGCCTAATGTACTCCATAGGCCTAATGGTAAGAATCCCAGTAATATAATAATAACACTACTATTATTACTACTACTACTACTACTATTACTACTACTACTACTACTACTACTACTACTACTACTACTACTACTACTACTACTTCTCCTATAAGCTACGTACCTCTACCTCTCCGGTTAAGTTCCTAGTTTCTCCTTATAACCTCCCATAAGCCATCTCTCTCTCTCTCTCTCTCTCTCTCTCTCTCTCTCTCTCTCTCTCTCTCTCTCTCTCTCTCTCTCTCTCTCTCTCTCTCTCTCTCTCTCTCTCTCTCTCTCTCTCTCTCTCTCTCTCTCTCTCTCTCTCTCTCTCTCTCTCTCTCTCTCTCTCTCACGCTACCTCCCCTAATGAATTAATGGCATGACTGTAAATAAAGGTGGCTGCCATATTGTTGTCTGCTGGAGCCATCATAACAAACTAAAGGGGATCATAGGGCCAAACTCGTTCCATCACCAGCCATGTTGAATACCTTGTAACACTATAGTATATTCGCTGTAAGTAGGCGAAAAATCATGACCCACTAATCTCTGTAACTCAAAAACTACAAGATCGATCTAATATTTCTACCATTTGGGACGAGTCAGTCAAAGAATAGATCTGGAAATGTACAGCCAATTTTCTCTAGCCCTTTTTTAATTACAGAGGATAGAGGTCATGATTTCTCGCCTACTTACAGCGAATAGACAAAATGCAGGCAAAAAATAGACAAATGTCGTTCACCAGGACAGTGAAAACTCTCTCACTCACACACTCTCACTCTCATTCTCTCAACATAGAAACTCACTTTCTTCAGCTATCTAGTCCCAGTTCCCCTTTTTCAAGACTCCTCCCCCCCACCTCCCCCCCCCCCCCCTCTCACTCTCTCACTCGGTTCCCGGACATCTCAACCAGTAGACCATTTCAACCAGTAGCTCTCAAGCAGTGCCAAATTAACCAAGACCAACCAAACCAGTGCCAAAATATAGTACTAACCTAACCTAACCTAACTTAACCGTACTGGTTGATTTGGTACTGGTTGAGAGCTACTGGTTGAAATAGTCTACTGGTTGAATTGTCCAGTCACCCTCTCTCTCTCTCTCTCTCTCTCTCTCTCTCTCTCTCTCTCTCTCTCTCTCTCTCTCTCTCTCTCTCTCTCTCTCTCTCTCTCAGTTCGCCCCTCCCCTCACACAACCAGCCCCCGCTTTATTGTTTCCTGGCCGAGTCATTAAATAAACAGCATTTATTTGTATTGCGCTGCTCAATGCAATGCTGTCACGGTCCTCCTTCCTGCTGCTGCTGCAAGACATATAAGTTTGAATATGAATGTACTAACTTCCTAATCCTGCCACGGACATTAGTTCCAGGGCAGTAGTTCCCTTTCCAATGTTCCCTTACCCACTCTAAACCACTGTTTGGACACTTGATCCTCAGTGTTTTGGAGGACAAGCAGCCTAGAAGGGTCACTAGACCTGTTGTTGCTTGATGTCCTTTGTACTCCTTTGTACTGCTAATTACTTTCTTAATCTTATTAAATAAAATACTCATAGAATAGAATAGAGCATCCTGAAAGCTGAAACATGGTAAACTTATGTTGAGAAAAGCAAATAACATATTGAATTAGATGTGTGTGAATTTGTATTTTGTGTGTGTGTGTTCATTGTTTTCTGTTGTGTTGTCCCTATTCTGGCTCTGTCTTGAATCCCCCCCCCCCCCCACCCCACAAAAATAGGAAAAGTGGGAATTGGGCCTGAGTATATACAGTATATAGATAGATAGATAGATAGATTAAATTCTGAGACAAACGCCATAGCCCTGAAAAAAAATATCATGAATGGTGAAACAGAATAATATTAACTTGTCACCAAAACAATGGGGTGCTATATGAAAAAAGTTATGATGGTTGACAGGGCACATCAAATCTCTATCTCTCTCTCTCTCTCTCCTACACAGTTGTACACACAGATATATACACAAACACTAACACACACACGCACACACATACTGAAACACGGAAAGAAAAAGAGAGAGAGAGTGAGCAAATCAAAGTCAAATTACACACTCCAGCAAACATTAAATCACCTTGCTCCCTCAAATCAAGATACAAAAATACAGAGGAACGTATATTCCTTGCCACATGATCGATTTTAACCTCTTCTTGGCTAAAATTAGACGATGGAATTAAGCTTTGGAAAACCCTCTAACAATTAAAACAACATAAACGATCCCCCTGACTTCCAACTTCTTCCTAATCTGAATACAATCGCCTAATAATAGCCAGAATAGAAGAAAGGTGTCATCCTACTAAACGGGTTAAAAACGAAGAATATTACATTTTAACCATGCAAATGCGAAGACTCCTTCTTGCAAACTATGATTAAGAAAACATTACACAACAAATATTATCATAATAGTTAAATAATCAAGATGTGGATGGACATGGTAATTTATTTCTATCTATCTATCAATCTATCTATCTATCTATCTATCTATATACTCAGGCCCAATCCCCACTTTTCCTTCCTCAATTGGTCGAATTTAGAAACCTTATAGTAACAGAGACTGGCCAACCTTCGCCTTATTGGTGCAACTGGTGCCATTATCCCATTCGGAACCAGGGACGTTCTTTTCATCAAATTCTGGCAACTATTACACGATATTATTGAGATTAGGAAGGACCTCTAGCAATAATAAGATATCGAACTATCTCAACCAACCATTTGAACTACCACAGATCCTTCCTAAGCTGCATAATATCGTATTAATATAGCTAGATTAAAATATAACACCCGTCGCTGGTACCGCACTCAAAGGGTTAACCTCTCTTCATACTCAAATATATCTATACCCATTACCCATAACCCTTTGAGTACCAGCGACGTGTGTTATATTTTATTCTAGCTATATTTAGACGATATTATGCAGCTTAGGAAGAATCTGTGGTACCGATAGTTAAAAAGGTTGGTTGAGAAAGTTTGAAGACTTATTATTGCTAGAGGTCCTTCCTAAACTGAATACAATCGTCTAATACCCGGTAGTTGTCAGAATACAATGAAAAAGACGTCACTGGTACTGTACTGGTTTTAATAAACATTCATAACATACTGGTACTGGTACACAACAATGGGTTTGGTGTTGAATCTGGATTCTGTACATAGTCATAATAAACTATGTCCCCAATGTGTGTTTAGTATGACACCAAAATGGCGTCAGAACAACAAGTTGCCCGCATCTCTTACAAATCCAGAGGCTGATAATTATGACCTTTTTATACAGGTACGGTCGCGCTAATAAGTCATGTCCCAGCTGTCATTACGTTTGGGTTGCTCTGTGCTGTATCAATGTCTGTCAGATGTTGAATAGGGTGGGTAAGTGTAGGAACATGTTTGTATATTTCACTCGATATGAAGAAATGAAGCTTAGATATTGCTGATACCAATTATTGATCAAAACATACTTGGTGCCGAGACATCACTTATTAGCGCGACTGTACGGTTTACACCATAAATACTGACTTTCAAAATACTCCAACAGAATATAGTGTTTTGTAATTACTACTTCAGTATTAACCCGTTCAGTACCAGGGACGTCTTTTTTATTATACTCTGGCAACTATTAGAAGATTTAATTCAGCTTAGGAAGGACCTCTAGCAATAATAAGGCTTCAAAGTATCTCAAGCAACCCCTTTAACTACCGCAGATCCTTCCTAAGCTGCATAGTATCGTCTAAATATAGCTAGAATATAATATGCCACACGTCGCTGGTACTCAAAGGGTTAACTCGTTCAGTACTGGTGACGTCTTTTGTATTTGATTTGGGCTACATTTAGACGATTATACGATGATTAGGAAAGATATATGGAAGCTGAAAGGATTAATTGAGATAGTGTGTAGCCTTCTAACGGCTAGACGTCCTTCCTAAGCTGCATACTGTCGTCTAATAGTTGCCAGAATATAATGAAGAAGACGTCGCTGGTACAGAAGGGGTTAACACAGGTGTGATAGATAATGACAGGCCTATTATGAGGGCGGGCTCGGAGTCAGTGATTAACCCGTTCAGTACCAGGGACGTCCCTTTCATCATATTCTGGTAACTATTAAGCGATTTTATTCAGTTTCAAAAGGGCCTTCAGCAATTAACAGGCTTCGAACTATCTCAACCAACTCTTTTAACTACCACATATCCTTCCTAAGCTGCATAATATCGTCTAAATATAGTTAGAATAAACACACGTCGCTGGTACTCAAAGGGTTAATTGGTATAATAGGGTACAGATAGATACATTTGAGAGATAGGTCTAAGGTGAGGTATTAGTTTTTACTGGACCCCCTTGTCCCTCATGATTAGCCCCATTAGCTATGAGATTTTAAGACGTTCACCTCATTAGTTTGACTATTTTAGAACAAAGACAGAAGAGATAAGCAGAAATCCAGAGACCTGCAGACAGAGTGATAAATGGTTCACACCTGGGTAACTTAATATACTTATCTGGATTTGAGGGGTAACTCGTCAGCCGCCCCCTTCGGCTTATCGATGATCAATGGGGCAGCTTAAACGAACCCACACACAGAAAGAGAGAGAGAGAGAGAGAGAGTAAAGATAGCATTAGCGTCTCCTCCATGAGCAATAAACGTGCGGCAAGAGTATCGATCGGTAAGGCGTGAATCACAGCCTTGCACCCCCTACCCACTCCCTCCATCCCTTGCCTTGAGGTCTTTGTGTCTCCTACTCGAGGGGTGGGGGAGGGAGAGGCGGGGTCTTAATATTTCGGGGTCTTGGTCAGGGGTTGTGATGTATTTTGGGCGAGCATTATAATATTCGGGGGTCTTCGGGTGGCTAAAGTTCTTGTTTGTCTAGGGACTTTGTTTTTATGGGGTCTTTGGTTGTCTGGGCTATTCATTTGTATGGGGTCTTCATTTGTCTAGGGATCATTGTTTGTCTGGGGATCTTCATTTGTCTGGGGTCCTCGTTTGTCTGGGGTCTTCATTTGTCTGGGGTTCTCGTTTGTCTGGAGTCCTCGTTTGTCTGGGGTCCTCGTTTGTCTGGGGTCTTTTTTTGTCTGGGGTCCTCATTTGTCTAGGGTCCTCGTTTGTCTGGGGTCCTCGTTTGTCTGGAGTCCTCGTTTGTCTGGGGTCCTCGTTTGTCTGGGGTCCTCGTTTGTCTGGGGATCATTGTTTGTCTGGGGTCTTCGTTTGTCTGGGGTCTTCGTTTGGCTTGGGTTTTCGTTTGTCTGGGCTCCTCGTTTGTCTGGGGTCCTCATTTGTCTGGGGTCCTCGTTTGTCTGGGGTCCTCGTTTGTCTGGGGTCCTCGTTTGCCTGGGGATCATTGTTTGTCTGGGGTCTTCGTTTGTCTGGGGTCTTCGTTTGGCTTGGGTTTTCGTTTGTCTGGGCTCCTCGTTTGTCTGGGGTCCTCGTTTGTCTGGAGTCCTCGTTTGTCTGGGGTCCTCGTTTGTCTGGGGTCTTCATTCGTCTAGGGATCATTGTTTTTCTGGGATCTTTTTTTAGTCTGAGTCGTAATTTTTGTCTGGGTGTCCATGTTTCCTTTCTCTTTCTTATAATAATAAAGCATACCTAAATAAAGCCAAAACGTCTTGCGTCATTTGAAAGCCCCACCAATTATTTCCCCTGCAGTCCATTTTTCCTGCCTTTCTTGTGGGGGCCCCATCCGCCTGACAGGATGAAAGGTCCGGTAATGTCACTGTGAATCAGGAAAATTGGCCGGCCAGGTTAGCCCATTCTGTACCGGCGACGTCTATATTATTATATTCTAGCTATATTTAGACGATTGTGTCCAGTTTAAGAAGGATCTGTGGTAGTAAAAAGGGTTAAGCGAGACAGTTAGAAGCCAGTTCATTGTTGGAGGCCCTAAATTACGCTGAATAATATGGTTTAATAATAGTCAGAACAAAATTGAAAAGACGTCGCCGGTACAGAAGGGGTTTGGGGGAAAGAGAGAGATCCACGGCAAATTACGACCTCGCACCCCCTAGATTTTCTCGGGGACGGCTAACTTTATGATAGGGCTGCCCGTAGATTTAATACCTTCACAGATATCAGATTTCTTACTAACATTCGGTGTTGATGAATTTATGATACATAAGATTTCCCGTCTTATTTCCCCAGGTCAGGTGAAGGTATTGAGGGATAAGCCTTTACAACGGCACCTCGTTGCCAAAGAGAGAGGGAGAGAAAGAGATAAAGAAAAACGAGGTGGGCTCCCTTAATGGCCTCCAATAGCCTGAACATTTATTTGGACAGAAAACGATGATTAGACACTAATGCGTACCGTACTATAAAACCGGTATCACACGAGAGCATTTATAGTCAACATTCGATGATCAACATTTTTCTGGCAACATTTCTGGAATATTTTGCACTGGTATTGGAAACTAGACTGTTGCTAGATGAATTTAGGTAATCGAAATATTTTAAATGTTGACCTTATAAGCTGCCAGACCAGTGTTGAGGATAAATGTTGAGCTAAAAAGCGCTCGTGTGATACCGGCTTTAGTCTATTCATAGTAAGTACGCCAAACATATTGATTTCTATCCTCTGTTAGTCAAAAAGAGGCTAGAATAAATGGGATGTATATTTCAGTACCGTAAAATGGCCTAACTTCGGTCAAGGGGTATACGTCGGACATTTCTGGATAAAAATATATTAGCTACAGTTATGGATAAATGGCTCCGCATTATGGAAGAACACCACATACATACTTGTTTTCCATAAAATCATGTATTAACCCCATAACTGCGGTTCAATATATTATTTTTCAGAATGTCCGAAATTATCTCTCCGTCCAAAGTTACGTCATGTTACTGGTACCTATTCCCTGGCTGACTCTTGACCAATGGTAGAAATATTTGCTCGATTACTCTAGTCGTTTGTTTAAAGGTTAGTGGCCTACTTTTAATGAATAGACTATAGTGTTTATAGTCCATTATGCTATATTATGTACGGTCGCGCTAATAAGTCACGTCCCAGCTGTCATTACGTTTGGTTTGCTCTGTGCTGTATTAATGTCTGTCAGATGTTGAATAGGATGGGTAATTGTAGGAACATGTTTGTATATTTCACTCGATATGAAGAAATGAAGCTTAGATGTTGCTGATACCAATTATTAATCAAAACATACTTGGTGCCGAGACATGACTTATTAGCGCGACTGTACACACTCATTTTACAGAGTACTGCAGCAACTTCCCTCTGTCCCACAATTCACTTACCATCGATTATAGCCTACTGATTTCACAATGCGCCCAGTGGTCCAGAAAAAAAAAAGTCCCCTTAACCCATTCAGTACCGGCGACAACTATTTAAGCTATTTTAACATTCAGACGTTTGTTTGCAGTTTAAGAAGGATCTGTGGTAGTACAAATTGTTAACTGAGGTCATTCGAAGCCTGTTAATTGATGGAATCCCTATTTAAACTTAACCCTCTCCAACATATGACGCGGTTTTGAGCCTATTGGGGATACTTTAAAGCCTTTGTTACCATCAGGGGTATTTAGAACCCTTTAGTTTAGTTACTTCAACCTCTGCAGTTGTCTTTAAGTTAGCTGTAGGCAGAAAACTAATTTTGGAGAGGTAATTATAAGAGTGAGAGAACTCTATTTCTTATTGCTAAGCTGGCAACCTCTGCGTCATAAATGCGTGAAAGGGTTAATATAATAATATAATAGTAGCCTGGGTAAAGATAAAAGGACGGGGTACCGGTACTGAAAGGGTTAACCCCTTCTGCACCGGCTACGTCTTTTTAACTTGATTCTGGCTACGGTACTATTAGACGATGTGTGTACAGTTTAAAAAGGACCTTCAGCAATTAACAGGTTCGAAGTATCTCTCTTTATCCTTTTTACTACCACAGTTCCTCCTTAAGGGGAGATCTCCACTTGAGGGATTTTTTTCTTGACCCCTATCTCCCTCATGTTTAGCCCCATTGCTTTTGATATTATAAAACGTTTGCCCCATTAGTTTAGCGATTTTAAGAACTTTCACCCCATATTAAGACCTTTCGTGCAATTCAGGTGTCGATTTTATCCTGGCGAGCGATAGCGAGCCTGTAATTTAAGAGGAACCGGCCTCTGGCCGGGAAATTTTTCTACCGAAAAATGTACAAATTTATCTTGGAAAGGGACTCAAGGGGGTGTAATTTTAAGCTTGATGGAGGTCTAGGGAACAAACTAAATACCTCCCCTTAAACTGCACACAATCGTCTAAATATAGCTACTATAATATCGAAAGAGGTCGCCGGTAAAGAAGGGGTTAATGGACTACAAAGTATGTAAACATATCATTTATTAATAATGGCACATACGATTCTATTTCAGTTTTGTTCACATTTGTAGGCAGTACGTATAGCTAATATTGACACAAAGAAAGTACATGTCCGAGAATGTTGTTCAAGAGAGACTGTACCGAAAGTGATCATTTTCTACTAGAGGTGTGTGAATTTGTATTTTGTGTGTTCGTTGTTTTCTGTTATGTTGTCCCTATTATGGCTCTGTCTTGAGTCGGCCACCCTCCCAAAAAAAGAAAAAACAAAAAAGTAAAGAGGGATAACAAAATAGGAAAATTGGGGATTGGGCCTGAGTAGATAGATAGATAGATAGATAGATAGATAGATAGATAGATAGATAGATAGATAGATAGATAGATAGATAGATAGATAGATAGATAGATAGATAGATAGCTAGATAGATAGATAGATAGATAGATAGATAGATAGATAGATAGATAGATAGATAGATAGAAGGATAGATAGGAAGGATAGATAGATAGATAGATAGATAGATAGATAGATAGATAGATAGATAGATAGATAGATAGATAGATAGATAGATAGATAGCTAGATAGATAGATAGATAGATAGATAGATAGATAGATAGATAGATAGATAGATAGATAGATAGATAGATAGATAGATAGATAGATAGATAGATAGATAGATAGATAGATAGATAGATAGATAGATAGATAGATAGATAGATAGATAGAGATAGAGAGATAGATAGATAGATAGATAGATAGATAGATAGATAGATAGATAGATAGATAGATAGATAGATAGATAGATAGATAGATAGATAGATAGATAGATAGAGATAGAGAGAGAGAGACAGACAGACAGACAGACAGACAGACAGACAGACAGACAGACAGACAGACAGACAGAGACAGAGAGAGAGAGAGAGAGAGAGAGAGAGAGAGAGAGAGAGAGAGAGAGAGAGAGAGAGAGAGAGATAGAGAGATAGATAGATAGATAGATAGATAGATAGATAGATCATTGTCTCCATAGTCCATAGTCCATAGCCCAAATGCCACCAAAATATAGCCCCCTAGCGTGCCAAAATAGGCCACCCGCGGCCGGAAATAGCCCAGGTATCGACGAAAGGGGGTGGACGCGTGTGGAAGGGTAATGGGGCTCTATCAATTATCAATAGCCAATGTACGCCAGAAGTAGTATGGTTAGCTCCTATTACTGATTGACTGGGGGAGTAGAAATAGTTGGGTGGATAGATTTTTTTTTTTTGTTATATAGTGTCGGTTCCGTGTCATCTCAACCAGTAGACCATTTCAACCAGTAGCTCTCAACCAGTGCCAAATTAACCCAGACCAACCAAACCAGTGCCAAAATATAGTACTAACCTAACCTAACCTAACCGTAGTGGTTGATTTGGTACTGGTTGAGAGCTACTGGTTGAGATGGTCTACTGGTTGAGTTGACCGGTCCCCTAACCATTCCTGTACCGGCGACGTCTCTTTTTAAATATATTCTAGCTATATACATACGATGTTGTGCAGTTTAAGAAAGATCTGTATTAGTAAACAGGGTTAAGGGTTAAAAGATACTCCCAATATTTCTTCTATACAACAGCTGAGCTCTGGAACTCTCTCCCTGAATCCATCTTTCCCTTATCCTATGACTTAAATTGCTTCAAACTCCGTGTGTCCAGACATTTTGGCTCGAACATTCCTTGATTTTGGCCCTGTCACTCTTTTAATTCTGGGGGAGGCACTCGTCACAGGCACATCGTTATAAATAAGGAACACCCATTTCTTAACATTAATCATCAATTACAAACCCCAACGTACTTGAATAAACTAATGAAAGCATATGGTCCTCCCGGGATTCGAACTCGGGACACCACACCCAGAACATAAGCACCTAAACCATTACACCACCCAATACAGTTATAAATGTAAAAGGGAGCGGAGTGGGTGGATTAGTTTGCTGCCTAACCCTCTATCAATTTTAATATTAATTTTGAAAATATGAATAACCAACCATAACAAGAGATATATAACACACTAGAGTTTTATGTTTAATCGTCATAAACATCAATGAGACACATTCAGCAACTCTCTAGATTGTCGAAGTTTGTGGCGAACACGTAATTTGCAACTGACGGAATAGATAACACTATTGCTTAAGGGGAGGTCTTCACTTGAGGGATTTTTTTCTTGACCCCTTTCTCCCTCATGTTTAGCCCCATTGCTTTTGATATTATAAAACGTTTGCCCCATTAGTTTAGCGATTTTAAGAACTGTCACCCCATATTAAGACCTTTCGTGCAATTCAGGTGTCGATTTTATCCTGGCGAGCGATAGCGAGCCTGTAATTTAAGAGGAACCGGCCTTCGGCCGGGACATTTTTCTACCGAAAAATGTACAAATTTATCTTGAAAGGGACTCAAGGGGGTGTAATTTTAAGCTTGATGGAGTTCTAGGGAACAAACTAAATACCTCCCCTTAATCCCCTTCTGTACCGAGGACGTCTTTTACCGGGGGTAATGATTCCAAGCCTGTTCATTACTGGAGGCCCTTATTAAGCTGAATATAATCGTCTAATAGTAGCCAGAATAAAGCTAAAAATACGTCCCCGGTACAAAAGGTGATAATATTCAAGGACACTAGTGCGACGTTATGAGAAACAATTTATTAGGGAAAATAGGCACCAATAGATTCGTCATATTTTTCTCCATATAGTCCGCATGGAGGATTTTCGTTATCAACAAATTGAAAAATACCCACTTCAAAGACAAATACACCAAAAATCTAAGTCAAAGCGGGGGTGTGGGGGCGGCAGCCCCACCTATAATACTAGGTTAGGTTAGGTAAGGTTGTTAGATTAGGCTAATGTCCTTTCAAAGGGGTATAGGCTAGTAAACACTAGGATAGCCTATACCCAGTCAGAGGTAAGAAGAAGAAAAAGAAGAGTCCTGCAGTAGTCTCCTTGAATGTTACCCAAAAGGTGTTATTAAATTAGTATAATAATATAGCCAAACAGTGGCCTACTCACCTGAAAGTGGTTACTTCGCAGGGATAGGAGGGTTGCGTAGTCAGGTAAATCTGGAGGTCGTCGTCATATTTCAACGACAGTCAGCCATACGCACAATAAGATGTCCTGTCATTTATTTCAGTAAAGGTCAATCTAGTTTTTAATAATGGCAGCACTTTAAAATCGAATAAAGTGAACTCGAGCACAGACACCAAGTTTTAGTATCAAGTTATTATTTTAAGTATCATATTATTTTCCACTTTGCACTAACCACACGTGTTCTCTATAGTCATGGGATATATGCGGTAGTTAGCGCCTACTCTTTTAAGACGTTTATCCCCATTCAGGTGTCGATTTCTTCCTGGCGAGCGATAGCGAGCCAGCATTGTATGGAGAAATCCGGCTTCGCCGGAGACATTTTTCTATCGAAAAATGTACAAATTTATCTTGCTGTCAAAACAAAAATATATATATGCTGGCTCGCTACCGCTCGCCAGGAAAATATTGACACCTGAATGGGGGTAAACGTCTTAAAACAGTAGGCTGAATGGGGCCGAATAGATACAAGCCAAAGAGAGAGGGAGAGAAAGATACAAAAAAGCGAGGTGGGCCCCCTTAAGCGGCCTATAGCAAACTTTGACAAGGTGTTGATCACTTGTTATATAATTTCCAAGAGTACAGGTGTGAGAGTCAAGTCAGCACAGTACACAGGAAATCAAGCAACAACAGATCTAGGTGGCCATGCGTGTCAGGGGTCATTTTGGCATTGCATTTCCTATAAACTACCAGACCACCATTTCACCATACGCGATTCACTAAGGTTCTGTGCTTGTTTGAGAGCTTCACGCGTAAATTATAGTTTAAAGATAACCTCGTAGGCCCATCTCAAATACTTACGCGTCTTTGTATGTGTGAACGCAACATTACTTTGGCGTAGTACCCCAACGTAGTCCTCAAAATTCCATAAAAACCCCGTGTAATGTATTAATCTATGTCACTCACAAACACTGTCCACTCCAAATCGCTCCTCCTGAGATGCTTAGGTATGGCTACATGATTGGCCGAGTTCTAAGAGGAGCAAGAGGGTCCGGAGATTGGCTGAGAGAGGAGGATGGGCGGTCAAGAGGAAGAGGAAATTGAGAGTAAACATTCCCCTCCTTTGGCGCCCGAGTGACTGCTGGCAACACGGTGACGCCAGGCTCATCATTGCCAACCCTCTCCACTACCTTCATTTACCATCGATTTTGTGATTATTTAATTCTATTGGTAGATATTTTAGGAAACATTGAGCGTTATCTTAAAGTATTCTATTGCCCCCACTTGCATTAGAAGGAGCTTAGTTAACTACGTAACTACGTAACAATTATCATGTGGACGAGACTCGGCAACCTTTTTAAAACTCAGGTGTATGTAAACAATCACTTCAGATGGGCTCGTTCTCGTTTACCTGGAATACTAAACAATGCAGTAAACCGGAAGCTGAGCAATAACAAAAGACAAAAACAGTACCATGAAGTTTGTATTAGCAATCTGTCAACAAACTGTGACAGGTAATTATTATGTTCCCTCCACCAACCGACTTTACTCCAAATCAGAATGGCATGCGAGAAAGGTGCGTCAGGCCAGCAGGTGTTCGGGTATGGGATCATCGACCGACTTGTGCATGATATCCTCAACCTCTAGCAAAGTCCAAAAACTCCATGTCATGCACAGGAAAGCAGGTTTATCCTTCACTAAGCATATAAGTAACACCTGGATGGAGGTAAACGTCTTAAAACAGTTGGCTGAATGGGGCCGAATGGATACAAGCCAGAGAAAGCGAGAAAAGGAGAGAAAGATAAAAAAAGCAGGTGAACCCCCTTAACATTAATCATCAATTACAAACCCCAATGTGCTTAAATAAACTAATGAAAGCATATGGTCTCCCGGGATTCGAACTCGGGACACCACACCCAGAACATAAGCACCTAAACCATTACACCACCAACACAGTTAAAGGTTACGATCCGGTGAATACAAGTCCGATATGCTAGGCGATCGGGGACAATGAGGATAGTTAAGGGGGATGGTTCACTTTTTGGGCGATTTTTGCATGTATTCATTATTTTTCTAGTTTCCTCCCTAGACCTGCATCAAATTTAATAAAAAACAGTCATCAGATCCCCCTTCTAGATTCATTTGTACATTTTTCGGTAGAAAAATTTCCCGGCCGAAGGCCAGTTCTTCCAACATTACAGGCTCACTATCGTTCGCCAGGGAAAAAATCGACACCTAAATCGCACGAACGGTCTAAATATTGACGAATAAATGGGGCGAAAGGTCTTGATATCGACTAACTAATGGGGCAACCATCTTAACATCTGAAAACTAATGGGGCTAAACATGAGGGAGAAAGGGGACCAGAAAAACGGCCCATCGCCCCTTAAAGTTAGCGAGCGACCTATATACCAGTACCGACTGGTTCCGGTGTGGTCCGAACAGTTGATATCGATTACGGCCGCGTGTGCGATGTAGCCCCGGCCAGGTATCACAGGTAGCCCCCCATAGATGCTTATGTTCTGGGTGTGGTGTCCCGAGTTCGAATCCCAGGAGGACCATATGCTTTCATTACTGTGTTGGTGGTGTAATGGTCTAGGTGTGGTGTCCCGAGTTCGAATCCCGGGAGGACCATATGCTTTCATTACTGTGTTGGTGGTGTAATGGTTTAGATGCTTATGTTCTGGGTGTGGTGTCCCGAGTTCGAATCCCGGGAGGACCATATGCTTTCATTAATGTGTTGGTGGTGTAATGGTTTAGATGCTTATGATCTGGGTGTGGTGTCCCGAGTTCGAATCCCGGGAGGACCATATGCTTTAATTACTGTGTTGGTGGTGTAATGGTTTAGATGCTTATGTTCTGGGTGTGGTGTCCTGAGTTCGAATCCCGGGAGGACCATATGCTTTCATTACTGTGTTGGTGGTGTAATGGTTTAGATGCTTATGTTCTGGGTGTGGTGTCCCGAGTTCGAATCCCGGGAGGACCATATGCTTTCATTAGTTTATTCAAGCACATTGGGGTTTGTGATTGATGATTAATGTTGAGGGGGGTCACCTGTTTTGTTTATCTTTCTCTCCTTTTATCGCTTTCTCTGGCTTGTATCCAATCGGCCCCATTTAGCCAACTGTTTTAAGACGTTTACCCACATCTACAGTAGGTGTCGATTTCTTCCTGGCGACCGAAAGCGAGCCAGCATTGTAGGCTGAATGGGGCCGAATGGATACAAGCTAAAGAGAGAGGGAGAGAAAGAGAAAAAAAGCGAGGTGGGCTCCCTTAACCCCCTCCGGATTAGTCACCATAATTTACGGTGATATTTTTCTTGACCGTCGGTGGATCACAGGTTGACAAGTAATTAGACAGGGGGACAATTAAGGTTTCTCGGGTCATTATCTTACTTCATTATCTTACTCAGGCCATGTAAATTAGGGCCGTATTTTAATTAACTAATGACGCTTCTTATCCATATAAATTAATATTGTAGATTAACCCTTTCTGTAACGGCTACGTCTTTTAAAGTAGACGATTTTTAGACAATGTTTGTGCAGTTTAAAAAGGTCCTCCAGCACTTAACAGATTCGAAGCATCTCACTTAACCCTTTTCACTACCACAGATCCTTCTTAAACTTCACAAAATCGTCTAAACACAGCTACAATAAAATAAAAAAGGCGTCACCGGTAAAGAAGGGGTTAAATAAGGGAAAGGCGGCCATCTTGAATCGGTAGAGATCTATGTTTACCCTTTTCACTGTATTTTTAGTATCTTGTCATCGATGCTAAAGCCGGTATCACACGAGAGCTTTTATAGTCAACATTCGATGATCAACATTTTTCTGGCAACATTTCTGGAGTATTTTGCGCTGGTATCGGTAACTAGACTGATGGTAGATGAACTTAGGTAACAGAAAAATATTAAATGTTTACCTCATAAGCTGTCAAGCCAGTGTTGAGGATAAATATTGAGATAAATGTTGAATATGGCCAAAACGAGACATTGTTGTGGTGATGGGGTATGGCCAAAACGAGACATTGTTGTGGTGATGGGGTATGGCCAAAACGAGACATTGTTGTGGTGATGGGGTATGGCCAAAACGAGACATTGTTGTGGTGATGGGGTATGGCCAAAACGAGACATTGTTGTGGTGATGGGGTATGGCCAAAACGAGACATTGTTGTGGTGATGGGGTATGGCCAAAACGAGACATTGTTGTGGTGATGGGGTATGGCCAAAACGAGACATGTTCGCAACAAATGGGTGCCAAAATCGAATGAATGACATGACAAACAGTAGAAAAAAAACATGTTTTGTTTGGAAAACTCGCGCATGTGTTAATCGGAAAATTTACCTTGTTAACATCGTCAAACTAATGTGGCGAACGTCTTAATCTGTCAAACCTAATGAGGTTCAAGAACCGCCCCCCCCCCCCCCCCCACCCTTAAATTAAAACAATCAAGATCAATACAAAATAATATAATTAACCCTTTGAGTACCAGCGACGTGTGTTATATTCTATTCTAGCTATATTTAGACGATAATATGCAGCTTAGGAAGGATCTGTGGAAGGTAAAAGGGTTGGTTGAGATAGTTTGAAGCCTTATTATTGCGAGAGGTCCTTCTTCAGATGAATAAAATCGTCTAATAGTTGCCAAATTTTGATGAAAAGGACGTCCCTGGTACTGTATGGTTTAAACAAGTCAAAAGAAAGCCAGGAAGAGCCTGAGTATTATTAATGTGGTAAACCATTATGTGTGTTGTTGTTGTGCTTAATGTTCGCGTTCTTTCTCCTCCATCCAACTCTCGTCCTTCTCCCACTCCTCCCTCCTAACCCATCTGTCCCCTACTAACTTTCTAATCCTGCCACGGACATTAGTTCCAGGGCAGTAGTTCCCTTTCCAATGTGCCCTTACCCACTCTAAGCCACTGTTCGGACACTTGATCCTCAGTGTTTTGGAGGACAAGCAGCCTAGAGGGGTCACTAGATCTGTTGTTGCTTGATTTACTTTGTACTCCTTTGTACTCTCTCTCTCTGTCTCTCTCTCTTCATTCTTCCTCCTCAACATTCTTCCTCCTCAACATTCTTCCTCCTCAACATTCTTCCTCCTCAACATTCTTCCTCCTCAACATTCTTCCTCCTCAACATTCTTCCTCCTCAACATTCGTCCTCCTCAACATTCTTCCTCCTCAACATTCTTCCTCCTCAACATTCTTCCTCCTCAACATTCGTCCTCCTCTTCATTCTTCCTCCTCAACATTCTTCCTCCTCAACATTCTTCCTCCTCAACATTCTTCCTCCTCAACATTCGTCCTCCTCAACATTCTTCCTCCTCAACATTCTTCCTCCTCAACATTCTTCCTCCTCAACATTCTTCCTCCTCAACATTCGTCCTCCTCAACATTCGTCCTCCTCAACATTCTTCCTCCTCAACATTCTTCCTCCTCTACATTCACTCTTTATCATTACCTTCCTTGTCACCTTTCCTCTTCCACACCTCTCCACTCCCACCCTCTTTCCCCTCCTTCTCCGTCCTCTCTCTATTTCCTCCACTTCCTCAATCATCCACATTCTCTCTTCCACACATCCCCATACTCATTAAACCCCCCTCTCGCCCCTCCCCCCCAAAATAAAGACCCGAGATTCGTCCCAGACAATAATTACAAGCCCATAACAGGACTTACCCCCGTGACTTATTCGTTTTTGTTAATACGGCCGCCTCACGCACCGTTTCTAATTCCTTAGTATCACTCCGTCTTAGTCTGTCTCGAGCCATTAGGAAAAACAGTCCCCCTTCCCTCTTCCCATCTTCCTCCTCGTTTTTTGTGGCTTATTTTAAGGGAGCCCACCTCGCTTTTTTTTCTCTTCCTCTCCCTCTCTCTTTGCTTGTATCCATTCGGCCCCATTCAGCCTACAGTTTTAAGACGTTTATCCCCATCCAGGTGTCAATGGTAGCGAGTCAGCATATTTTTAAAATATTTTTGACAGCAGGCAAAATTTGTACATTTTTCGATAGAAAAATGTCTCTGGCAAAGCCAGATTTCTTCATACAATGCTGGCTCGCTATTGCTCGCCAGAAATAAATCGACACCTAGATAGGGATAAACGTCTTAAAATAGTTGGCTGAATGGGGCCGAATGGATACAAGCCAGAGAAAGAGAGAAAAGGAGAGAAATACAAAAAGCAGGTCCCCCCCCCCTTAATTGTCCGATCTACCTCTCCCTGTCTCTCTCAATTAAAGGGGCCCACCTCGCTGTTTTTTCTCTTTCTCTCCCTCTCTGTTTAGTTTGTATCATTTCGGCCCCATTCAGCCTACTGTTTGAAGACGTTTACCCCCATCTAGGAGTCAATATTTTCCTGGCGAGTGGTAGTTAGCCAGCACATATATATTTCTTCATACAATGCTGGCCCTTCTGTTCTCGGGCGGACCCTTTTAGCCATCATCAATTACAAACCCCAATGTACTTTAATAAACTAATGGAAGCATATGATCCTCCCGGGATTCGAACTCGGGACACCACACCCAGAACATAAGCACCAAAACCATTACACCACCAACTAGGTTGAGTGACAGAAACTAACGCACTAACATATAGTGACACAAACAGACACACACACTCACACGAGAATGGAGAGATAGCTAGAGAAAAAGAGTTGTCGTATAATGTAATATCGCACTTAGTAATAACCAGAGAGAGAGAGAGAGAGAGAGAGAGAGAGAGAGAGAGAGAGAGAGAGAGAGAGAGAGAGAGAGAGAGAGAGAGAGAGAGAGAGAGAGAGAGAGTACCGACCTACATACACCGGACACCTTACCGATAAGTATATGTTATTGATTAGGACAACAACAAGAAGGAGGTATTGGGGCCAGGACGAATATGAGCCTGTAATGTTGGAAGAACCGGCCTTCGGCCGGGATATTTTTCTACCGAAAAATGTACACATTAATCTAGAAGGGGGATCTAATGGATGTTTGTTTTTTTAATTTGATGGAGGTCTAGGGAGGAAACTAGAAAAATAATGATTACATGCAAAAATCGCCCAAAAAGTGAACCATCTCCCCTTAACCCCTTCTGTACCGGCGACGTATTTGTGTGTGAGGTGTATGTGTGTATGGCATCAAGCTTCGTGACCACGAGCCTGGACTCATCACTAAGCCACTCCAACAGCTTCCTCTCTCTCCAACACCCCTTCTCCCCTCTCTACACTCTTCAGAAAAATAGGTAAAGTAGAATGTAGATACGAGGTGCCGTTGCAAAGGCTTATCCCTCAATACCTTCCCCTGACCTAACCCCCACCTCCTCCCTCCTCCCTCCTCCACCACCACCACTACTACACACTATTTGTTTCCAGATGATGGTATATTGAATCCCTTAGTAGCTGATTTCTCGATACTTAATGAAAATATATGAAACTGCTATGGCTGTGTGTCGTATTAATGCTAAGTTTTCATAATTAACATCATATTTCACTACCAAATATACCTTATAACCGAGTAATAAAGATAGAAACATAACAATTTACCCTCAGCTGGAGAAAAATAAACTATACACACTTCAGCAAGACAAACACACTGTACACTTTCTGGGTCACGTCAAGGCAAATCCAGGGCAGCTACTCGTGTTGCTGGTACGGTCATAGTGTACAGTATAGTCTATTCGCTGTTAGTAGGCGAGAAATCATGACCTCTATCCTCTGTGACTCAAAAAGGGCTAGAGCAAATTGTCTGCAAATGTCCACATCTATTCCTAGACTGACTCTTCCCAAATGGTAGAAATATTAGCTGGGTTACTCTAGTCGTTTTTTGAGTTACAGAGGTTAGAAGTCATGATTTATCGCCTACTTACAGAGAATAGACTATAGTAGAGGGACTTGTCGATAGTACAGTTTACGGACACGTGGTACAGTCGCGCTAATAGGTAATGTCTCGGCACCAAGTATGTTTTGATCAATAATTAGTATCAGCAATATCTAAGCTTAATTTCTTCATATCGAGTGAAATATACAATCATGTTCCTACACTTAACCGCCCTATTCAACATCTGACAGACATTAATACAGCACATAGCAAGCCAAACGTAATGACAGCTGGGACATGACTTATTATCGAGACCGGCAATAAGTCACCAAGTATGTTTTGATCAATAATTGGTATCAGCAATATCTAAGCTTAATTTCTTCATATCGAGTGAAATATACAAACACGCACTATTCAACATCTGACAGACATTAATACAGCACAGAGCAAGCCAAACGTAATGACAGCTAAGCCATGACTTATTAGCGCGACTGTACTTGAAGCATAAAGAATAAAGTTCATTCACCTTCATTCAGAATTATTCAGATTCCTCATCGCTGACCCAACCTACTTTAAGGGGGTACTATTCGCTTTTTCTGGACCCCCTTCTCCCTCGTGCTTATCATATTAATTTTGAGGTTATAAGACGTTCGTTCCTTTAGTTTGGCGATTTTGAGTCCTTTCGCCCCATTTAGTTGTCAATGTCAAGACCTTTCGTGCCATTTAGGTATCATTCTTTTTCTTGGCGAGCGATATCGAGCCTGTAATGTTAATAGGAACAGGCCTTCGTCCGGGTTTTATCTTGTAGTTCACCCCCCTTACCGAAGTAACTGGAGTGAGGAGCGAAGAGACTTGAACAAAGCCAATCAATACCAATAGTACGGCTTATGTAGGACAAGTGGTGTTGATAGTGCGGATAGAATATGTATGACCTAGAAGTGTATATACAGTATATATATATATATATATATATATATATATATATATATATATATGGTAGTCTTGCCACTGGCCTGGTAATCCAAAGGTCCCGGGTTCAAATCCCGATGTATCAATGGGAATATATTATTGGAATGGAATTTGTGCTGTACCTGGTATCAGTGCATTACCACAAGCCCACCGAAACGTCAATAAAATACCCTCATTGTTCCCTGATTAAATAGCACTGTATGAATATTCCCATATTCAAAATATGCTATAGGGGTGCGATGCCTGGTGAGTTATCTGCTCAACAGGTGGCGTTGTGTGTGTGTAAGTGTGAGAGTCCGAGTGTAGGGGATGAGACAGTGAAGCACGGAAACGAGGTGGCTTCAGAGATGGGGTCGTTTCGGGCCATGAGTGAGCACCGTGCCTCATGTGAAGGCAAGATGGCAGGTGCTCGTTGTACTCTACGTGCTTCACATGTCTCACTCCATAGACTGGAACAAGACCTCACGGGCTTCACTGTTCATTGTAAAGCGGTGAATGTTAAGGCTCTCAGCCTATGCCCAAGAGGAAGTAAGTTGGAATATAGAAGAAAAAAAATATATATATATATATATATATATATACTGTATATATATATATATATATAGTATATATGTTTGGGATAATTCAGAGCTGCGGCGGTCGAGTGGAGAGCACGCTCAAGTGTGAATCTGCTTAACCTGGGTTCGATCCCAGCCAAAGCGGACTATATAGTGGGTGTGGTAGTACGTCCTAGTGTGTTTCACATGCTCGCACCCAGTCGGGGGACACCTCGACGACGTATACAGACTAATAAACACACACAACAAAGCCATTCCAACAGCTTCCTCTATCTACAACACCCCTTCTCAGCTATCTATACTATTCAGTATCTGGGTGTATATGTGAACTCCCGATTAGATTTCAAAGAGCATGTAAACCAGATAGTTAAAAGTTGTTACTTGCACATCAGAAATCTCTATTTGGTGAAGCCGTTCATAACCAGACGTTGCCTCCTGACGTTGGTTCACTCATTGGTCTTCTCTCGTGTTGATTATTGCAATGCCCTGTTGGTGGGTCTTCCAAATTATATTTTAAAGAAAGTTCAGTCTGTTCTTAACAGGGCCGCAAGACTCATTTTTGGTGTTCCACCTAGAACTCCTACTACATCTCTTCACATAGAACTGCACTGGCTGCCAGTAAGAGCAAGAATAGAATTTAAGTTGTGTTTGGTGACTTTTAAGGTTCTCAAATTTGGTGAGCCTAGGTACCTTGCGGAGCTGCTCAGGCACCCACCGGCACACCATGGTGTAGTTGTGCGTCATGACAATGACCCTTTTCGTCTTGATGAACCAAGGGCTTTCCAGCAGTCTTCTTTCTTTGAGAGGTCATTCTCCTACATGAATCCGAGGTTGTATAACAGGTTGCCGCTGTCCATGAGACAACTGAGTTCTGTTGAATGCTTCAAGAGACACCTTAAGACTTTTCTCTTTGAGAGAAGCTATGATCTTGAGAGAGGTGTCATGGCAGATGGCTATAGAGTTTAGGCTGTTTTGCCACTGCTAGTTATTGTTAAATGTGTGTTGTATATAAGCCTTCTTTTGATGCATTGATTTTGTTCTTTTTTCTTTCTATTTCCGAGCGCTAGTGAATTCTTCGGAAAAATTGGCGCTTATGAGAAATAAGGAACATGCTTATTATTATTATTATAGTAATACGCCTAATCGGCCTTATTGGGCTATCCTTAGCTGGTTTAGCATGCGCTAGCTTTAAGAACTATTATTATTAATATTATTATTATTATTATTATAACATAATGAAGTCTCAATTTAAGATCGTACTAAACCTTGCTCACACAACTTAGCTGAATGTGGGCTCTCAGAGAAATGTTGTACAAGTTGTCCATATTGGCCATAGAATATAATAATCATATGTAGTTTGAGCTGGGAATTCCAAAAATGTCATTATTATTTGTCTAACTACTTAATTAATTAAAATAGAGGCAAATTAATTATATAATTATATGAAAATTATATAAAAGAACCTATAAAAGAACCTGGTCTGTATACGTCGTCGAGGTGTCCCCCGACTGGGTGCGAGCATGTGAAACACACTAGGACGTACTACCACACCCACTATATAGTCCGCTTTGGCTGGGATCGAACCCAGGTTAAGCAGATTCACACTTGAGCGTGCTCTCCACTCCACAATTGTCTGTATCTCGCTTAATTTCAAAGTTAGAAATCAACTTAGGTTCTTCTTAAATTGGTTAAGAAGATATTACTCTAAACCATCTATGCACACTATGGTTCAAGTATCACTGACAGCACTCATTCAGCTAAGAAAAGTGAGCAGGGTTTAGTCCAAGGTTAAAGTGAGACTAAACTTTGTTACCTAAACATGCTCACATTCAGTCCGACATGAATTGTGTACTAAATGTGAGCACATTTAGGTAACATTTTTGAACAAATGTTTTCGATTATGGGAGAATGGCTGGTCGAAAATGAAATCTACGACCATGTATGGAAGCTGTCGGTCGAGAGAAATCAAATGGCACCAGGTAAAATTCCCTAGGACTTATAGTTTGGGCTACAGAGGACTTTTAAAGTCCAAAAACTGGTCATTTGGGCCGTTCTGGGAGACAAGTCAAATTCGAAATTCTAAACTAATTGTCCGATTACAATTCTGTTTGCGCCATTCGATTCAGTGTGTCAAAGTTTATTTGTGGTATAACTTTGAACAATATCCATACATAGATAACAACGGAAAGTACTGATACCGTACAGTACAGAGTACCTCGATTTCTAGTAAAATATAATAGTTACCCATTCATAAATATCGCTTTCTGTAAAGATTATTAAAAGAAAACGGTCGCGTCTTCAATATTGTATGGCTAACTATACTATTTGAACATGCCATATTATCACGTACGTGGCTGCTCCATTATAACAAGTGGGTAATTTGGGTGGAAGGAAGACACAGGAAAGAGCTTTAATTATATATCCTTCTCTAACTAATAACACACACAACAAAGCCACTCCAAAAGCTTCTTCTCTGAATTACACAGCCACCATGTAGGGGACAGTGTTTTTTAAACTTTAAAATAGGCCTATTGGGCCCAAAAATTGGTCAAAATTAAAAAATTCATATACCGTTGGAATTGTAATGACGAGACGAATCCATATATACCCATGAAAACTCGAAATTCGAAAGTCGCCCGCCAAGTGCAAAAATTTGCCTGGGCAGGGATTTTGGAAACAAATATTTTCGATTCTGGGCGAATGGCTGGTCGAAAATGCAATCTACGACAATGTATAGAAACTGCTCGTCGAGAAAAATCGAATGGCACCAAGTACAATTCCCTAGGACTTATAGTTTGGGCTACAGAGAACTTTTAAAGTCCAAAAACGGGTAATTTGGGCCCTCCTGGGAGGCCAAGTCAAATTCAAAATCCTAAACTAATATTCCGATTTCAATTATGTTTGCGCCATTCGATTTAGCGTGTCTAAGTGAACTTATGGTTAAAATTTGAACACAATCCATACATAGATAACTCGTCTATGGAGTTTTTTAACTTTAAAATAGGTCTATATTGAGCCTAAAAATTGGTCAAAATTAAAATATGTATATACCGTTGGAATCGCAACGACGAGACGATTTCAAATATACCATCCGCAATTGCATTATTTAATTAATTTTATGTAAACTTAGGTTGGATCGTTTCACTATAAATCTCACCTGCAAGCACTCTTGATTGAGTACTTCGTATATTGCTCGACAAGTTTCAGGAATAACGCGAGACAAACTATGCTTGGATAATCTTTTAGTATACTGCAAATAAGTGTAGCTGCATCCATTTTAAACAAACATGAGGTGTTGCCTCCAGTCAAGCTTCTGCCGATATACACTCCCTCCTATTGGCATCTTTTTGGATATATAGGTTGTATAACTGTTCTGTGATTATTGTTGTTGGGGACCATGGTGATCATACCGGACCCACTGACCCAGCCCTGCCGAGCTCCTACTCTGACCACTGGCAGACTTTGACTGGCCAATCACTGCCCGACTGCCATGTGGACAATACCGCAAGCGTGTTTAACAGACTCAACCATCTGAACAATTTTACCAACACACCTAAACTTCGTTAAATGCGGAAATAGCCTCACGGAAATATCATACCCTGGTGGGGGCGCGAACTCTCGACCCTTGGGTGTGAGGCAGACACCTTACCAGTTAGACCAATAGAGATATTCCACTTGGCCTGTTCGGCTCAGGGTATTTCCGCATTCGATCTGTTTAGGCTAGCCTACTTTCACTGACTTTACACTACTTTAACTTCCGAGAAGCGAAAGGTCCGAACAGAGAGGAACAAGCTTGAGCCGAATCGACCGAGAGTCTGTCAGAGAGATAAACGGGAATGGTGAGTCAACTTCACTGAGCGATGCATACACGCACCTACTAACTGCCCAGTTGGCAACTCGCTTGGGCAGCTGGCAACTCCACAACCTAACCCAAATGCGTCTCACATACACTCCCTGGTCTCTCCTCTCCCCTTCCTTGCCCTGTAGGAATCGGTTATTACACCATACCCGAAAGAGGATTTATGGAGCTCCGATCTTACTCTCAACCATCTGAACAATTTTACCAACACACCTAAACTTCGTTAATGCGGAAATAGCCTCACGAAAATATCATACCCTGGTGGGGGCACGAACTCTCGACCCTTGGGTGTGAGGCAGAGACCTTACCAGTTAGACCAATAGAGATATCCCACTTGGCCTGTTCGACTCAGGGTATTTCCGCATCCGATCTGTTTAGGCTAGCCTACTTTCACTGACTTTACAGTGGGTGCTGCTGAAGTATAAGCTTGGGAGCAATAATCTAATTTACTTCTAATGTAGGATATGTAGAACATTCGGAGAGTAGTAGCGTCTGCTCCCCATGTTCCTGTGAGTGAGGGCTTTCATGATATTTAACCGTTGGCTTGTGCTCTGTATTAGGTGATCTACATGGTTCTTCCATGTAAGTAGCGGGGCGTCGAAGACCACCCTCAGATATTTATGGCTTAGGGTTTGATTAACATCTTCACCATTTAGCTGTAGTCTAGTAGGTGGAAGGTTCTTTTTTCTGGTAAAGACCTGATAGACCGACTTTGCTGGGTTGATCTTGAGTCCAGCTCTGTTGGTCCATTCACTTAAGGTATTTAGAGTATTCTGGATATCGTTCATTGCAGTCTGTGGGTCATGATTTGTAGTGTAGAGCGTGATATCATCGGCGTACAATATAGCATGCATTGGTGTTAGAGTGGGAAAATCGGATATAATAATAATAATAATAGTTCTTAAAGCTAGCGCATGCTAAGCTAGCTAAGGATAGCTCAATAAGGCCGATTAGGCGTATTTCCATTGGGGTCCTGTACTACTAACCCATCCCTTTGCTCATAAGGGATGGTAACGACTCAGTGCTTGTGAAAAATCTATAATTCGCAGAGCGTGGGCGCGAACCCGGGCCTTCTGGGTGGAAGTCCGAGACGCTAGTCACTACACCAAGCGAGCCGCTTCATATATGCTGTGAAAAGTTTGGGGCTGAGCATTGACCCCTGTGGGAAATCTCTTGATATACTGATGTTCTTTGATGTTTGGCCCTGTAGGAAAACTGGCTATTTCTGTTTGAGAGGAATGACTGGATCATAATTATAAACTTTGTTGTTGTTGATGTGTTGGAGGGAAGGTAGCAACTGAGCGTCACTAATAAACCCTAGCGAGGACGGTTTTGTAAGGGCTGCCTTTAAAGTCGTGGAATTCTCCCCGACTTTTTAAGGAAATTAATTGTGCATTGTATCACTCTCTGCCTTTTCTCTGGGGTCACGTCTATTGCTCCTAGTAGAACGGGGATGGTTATAAGCTTTATTGCTTCACTACCCTTTATCATCAATAAGAAGAAGAAGATATTGAGTTGGTAGCACTACAGATCAAAAAGTAAACAAAAACTTCCGGAGTTGGTAACATTGTAAGGAATACGAACCTAGCTGCCCTCGCGTAAGTTATTTAATAGCCTATCCTGGCCTCACAAACTTAGGTAATATAGGATAATAGGCTATCCATCGAAGATTCCTTTTGCAGCCTTATTTACCTCCTAATGTTATATTTTCAGGTACGATTTTAGTTACTGGACACCTATTTGACAGGTACCACCGAGGATTTAATACATATTTTTTTTCGGTTTCCACGCATCCAACACCAAGCTACACCTTTTTCTGGTCCGGTAATAGCCTAGTATTGAAAACGAGGTAAATTTCTATAATTGCACCTATACGAGCTAAACAAATTATTGTATTTAACAGGAAGGTACAACGAGGTAAGTGATGTGGTATAGGTGGCAATATGCGGAAATGGATTATAAGGGCATTCCGCCCCCCTCTGACAAAAGTCTATCAATCTAGATGTGACACGGATTTACAATGTTTCAGAGAGACATTAGCCTAACCTAACAACCTTACCTAACCTAACCTAGTATTATGGGTGGGGGCTGCCCACACCCCCGCTGGTTGGGTAAAACGGTAGAAATCCAGTTGGGGTGGAGTGAATAACCGTAGATTTTCGTAAAGGGGTAAGAGGGGGGCAGAATGCCTTTATAATCCATTTCCGCATATTGCCACCTATACCACATCACTTACCTCGCCGTACCTTCCTGTTAAATACAATAATAATTTGTTTAGCTCGTATAGATGCAATTATAGAATAATACCGAAAACGATATAATAACTTTTTAAATGTGGTTTTCGACGAGAATATAACGGGGCGTTTGTGCCGAAAATCGGCGGCGGGAGTCCGTCGTCGCGGTTTGTTTACCCAGGACGCTCGAGGTTACTACAGCCAGCTGTTGTACTTGCCCCCCCTGCTGGCCACATATATGACAATTATTATAATTCATGGGGGGGGTGAGGGGGGGCAGAGCCCCCCCTCAACCCTGTCCTGTATCCCACGCCCTATAACGCAAGTCTTTATCAAAAAATGGACCCAACAACTGGTTATAAGGTTAGCGTAGCCATTTTAAGTCGACCGCCAAGGCGGGACTGGGAAGTCACTCCGAGCGTAAAGTAAACCAATCGAAGCTACTTCCACGAACGCTACTGAGTTGTCTTTATATTTCGTCTCATAGGCCTATTATCATTATTAAAGTGTTCCCATTGCTTTTTTAGTGTTTCGTACACCAGAAAAGGGTGTAGCTTGGTGTTGGATGTGTGGAAACCGAAAAAAAATATGTATTAAATCGTTGGCGGTACCTGTCAAATAGGTGTCCAGTAACTAAAATCGTACCTATTTTCAAGGACTTTAACTAAGTTGATAGAAATTATAGGCTAGCCTATTAGTCTACCCATTCCACCCCGTGAAATCCATGAAATCCGAATTATCTGAGCCAACTTTTGTAGAAAGTTGGCTCGGCTTTATAAAAAATTGGGTTTTATGGGTCTCGAAAATGCACAAACCCGAGCCAACTTTTATTTACAAATGCAATATATCCTATTCGCTTTATACGCCCTTCCCACTATCGGGGGCCATGTTTTCAGATTCTTGGATAATGGGTAGGGAGGTCCAGTGTTGAGGTCTTGAGGAGCGAGAATTTTTATTTTTTTTATATGGATGAAGGAGACAAAAGGCAAAACTGCCTGTAATGAGTGCCTCCCCCAGAGTTGAAAGAGTGACAGGGCCAAAATCTAGGAATGTTCAAGCCAAATTGTCTGGACACAGAGTTTGAAGCAATTTAAGTCATAGGATGAGGGAAAAATGGATTCAGGGAGAGTTCCAGAGCTCAGCTGCTGAATAGAAGAAAGATTGGAAGTACAGTACAGTATATACCATGTTCAATAGCATCACCAAGACCAATTAAGAAAAAGTTATAGGAGTTGTGATAGATGATAAGTTGTCATTCTCTGACCGCTTAGCTGAGAAGATTAACAAGGCAAAAGGTTCAGGTCCTGATGTTCGTACATTTAATCTGTAGGCTATGATAGGTTAAAACAATAAATTGTCTATGTTTAAGTTAGCACTAATAGAAAGGGTCATTCGATTGAGTTGTCCTGAAATAAAATAATTAAATACCCTACGTTTCTCCCCAGGTACCTGTATAATGTCCTCAGTAAGGTGTAGGACAGCAACCGAGGACTCTTGGTGGAGACCCTACGATCCATCGCTGAGATACTGTACTCATATGGGTTGACCAGAATGGCTCCTCCATTTTTGAGTGAGTTGGGAGAGATGTTTTGGTTATAAGTGTGAAATGAAATTTAATGAGAGAGGGGGTGTGTGAGTGATTGCTGAGATACTCACTTGGGACGACCAGAATGATGGCTCCTTTTTTATGTGAATTGCGAGGAAGTCAAATACATACAAACATACAGTACATAAAATGTTAAGACTGAGTGCTCCACACATACGTGCAGTTTCAGTCTCTTATCCTAATGGCGGCATTCCAGGCAACCCTGTTAAGGGCTGCTTCACTTGTCAAGTTTTTGGATTTGAGATCGGCACCTATAGTCCGATCCCAGGTCTTCCTCGGTCCACCCCTTGGTGCAGCTCCCTCCACAATCACAGACCTGCATCTTTTCACCCAATTTTGTTCATCCATTCTCTCCACATGCCCATACCATTCCAGTCTACTTTTGTACGCATCTCCTCGCTACTACTCTTTATACCTAAACGTTTCCTCAGCTCATTATTTGTTATTCTATCCTGCATTTTGGCCCCACACATCCATCTCACCATTCTCATCTCATTACGTTCCATTCTGTTGACATCCTCTACTTTAACGGCCCATGTTTCTGAGGCATACGTCATTGCACTTCTAACACATGAGGCATACACCTTTCCCTTCAGGGGGAGAGGCATTCTTTTCATGGTCAGAATTGGCAGCAGTTCTCTGAACTTCCCCCAGCCACATCTAATTCTAGCGACAGTGGCAGCCTCGGCCCCACCACCGGCAGAGATGGTATTTCCTAGGTAACAAAACTTGTCCACCAGCTCCAATGACCCATTTCCAAAATTCACAGCCACAGGAACATCATTTAACACAAGCTCGCCCTTGCACACTACGCACTCAAATTTCTCGATTTCCTACTTATCCTTCGGCAGGGGTCCTTTTATTCTACTACAGCGCTTACTCCCATGGTGCACCCAACATTGACAGATACTACACCGAATTGAGGTAGCGCCCACACCCTGCACATGGGTACCGTATGCACCGCTCTTTTCCACATTGCCTCGTCTCAATCTAGAATGCATAACCTTGGTTTTGTTAATATTGACACTTAAACCTTTGCTCGCCATGCCCTCTCTCCATCTTCTGAATTTGGCCTCAGCATCTTGCACATTGTCAGCTATTAGGACTAAATCTATCATCCAAAGTGTGTATTACACAGGATCTCCATCTTTCAATTATGCATACAAAATTTCCATATGTGCAGTATGCAATTTGGGAGATTGTTTAGATTACCTATATGAGTTGAAAACATCAGTTATCTTGAGTTTTGTGTTCTCTTATTTTGATAAAGCGTTATTTCCACATAGCGATTTTGATAAGTTTTTTTGCCTATACCTGTACTGTATATTGTGTCGTCCCTGTTTTGGTTTGTTTATTTTGCAAGTTTTACAATATAATGTCTATCTATATACAGTACTTTTATCTATATACAGTACTACAATACTGTATGTAGCTTATTTTAAAAAGAAAGCAAGAATATTATAATTGTGTTACTTTGTTTCAAGGCATGTGATTACATTGTTGTGTTTTCTTACAGACGGTATGAGGGAGAAGAACCCGCGTGTGATAGATGACCTGAAGCAGTGTTCCTACTACAAGACCTGCACCACCTACGACCTCAATATGGAGCGGATCTATCACGATGGTACCACACTCGTCACTTAGTTAGACCAACACATCAAGCTGTTTTGTAGAAGTAGGGTTTCATAATGTAGGGAAACTTTAAGTATTGCAAAAAAGAACAACTACAGTATAGCATTCAGCTTATTTTAGATATTGGATGCCATAATATGTCATAATCATAAAAGTAATCATAAAAGTAAAGTGAGGGTGTGTAATTAGGTGCTTGTAGGGTGAATCTAGATGTGAGGCTGGATGGGGAATAGCTGGAACAAGTAGAGTGTTTTAAATATCTAGGAGGAGTTATAAGCAGGAACGTAGGTATGGAAATGGAGGTAAAACAGAGAGTATGTGAAGGAAGGAAAGTTTTCGGAGCAAAGGGAAGTACAGTAGGGTCTCACATAAAACAAGAAATTGGTCGATAAACGAGGTCGTTTTATGTGAACACGCTTTATGTGAACACGCTTTATGACTGGCTCCCTCCACCCTCCCCGTCAAGGACTCAAACGCCAGTGACGTCACAATGCACACCTACGTCACGGCCAATCACGCTTTGTACGATATTCCGGCGCGCTAATTGAAAACTCCTCGGATTTGCCCCACTTTGGCGGCGGACTCGTTTTATGTGATCACATTCGTTCTTATCGAAAATTAAATATTAATATTTTAGGTTGCTCGTTTTATCTGAACACGTTTTATGCGGGACCCTACTGTATGTGGAAGGTGAAATATCTCGGAATGAAAGCTAAAAGTGCAATGTATCAAGGTATAGCTGTACCAACAGTGATTTATGGGGCTGAGACATGGGCTCTGAAGACAAAGGAGAAAAGAAAGCTTGACATTAATTCATGCAATGGTCCTTTCTTGTGTTGATTATTGTTGTTGTTGTTGTTGTTGTTGTTGTTGTTGTTGTTGTTGTTGTTGTTGTTCCCCAGGCTGTCTGGCCGAACAGCCGAAGGTCCCGAGCAATGCCAAGGCCATTACCGAGTGCCCCCACAAAACCCTCCCTGCTTACCACTAACAAAGCCCGGGTGACCGAAGCCACTCCAAGGCAGGGAGCTGAGGAGGGTGCGGAAACACCCAGCAAACCAAAGCCTCACCCAAGGCCCTGTGCCCCTCAGCAATTATTAAGGGAAAGTTGATTATTGTAATGTATAGTGGATTGGTCTTCCAAATTGTCTATTAAAGAAGGTTCAGTCCGTATTAAATAGGGCAGCAAGGCTTATTTTAAAACTTCCCCTCCCCCAGAGTTGAAAGAGTGACAGGGCCAAAATCAAGGGACGTTGGAGGTTAGGGTTCACGATTTCTGGCTTACCTACTTGGAACAAGGTATAGTACCGGTACTATATTTTCACATAATTGAATGTGCAGTTAATTTGTCTCTAGATTTCACACAATCATCAAAGTTTCTTGGTGAACAAGTAATTTTGACAGTAATAAATATTTGAATTGTATGAGAGGAAAAATAACTATATACTGTATGAATATAATGTTTATTGATCTACATGACGTTCTCCTTTGCAGTGAGAAAAAGGCTGCAGGCAAGACAGCCAACATGGTGTGACTGAATCCTCTGGTTTGGGAACAGCATTGCTCAGTTGATGTATCCCTCACACCCGGCTCTACAAATGAGTGACCACAAGCCTGTTAGTTCCATCTTCAGAGCAAGGGTAAGTTCTTTCTTTCTGTATCATTTACAATCAGGTTAAATTATAAATATATAATTTTTTGCTCATCTTAATGTTAGGTGTAGCGTTATGTGACCCCATAGCCCACCACTTCAGTGGTGCAGTCAGCTTAAGTACCAGTAGACCAGTGGTTTTCATTTTCAAAACACTCATGTGCCCAGTTTTACTGCCAGTCAGAAGAAAGAAGCTATACAATGGTTAAAGTGACATCCAGTTAAGGGACTACAAACTGTACACTCGCTCCAAGAAGTATCTGCACCCCTACCCTGATAATCTGGTGTGTACAGCTTGGTAGTATAGGTTGTAGGTCGTAGGTAGTAGGTCTTAGGTAGAATAGATAGAGTGTAGTATAGATGGATAGAGCTACAGGTAGATATACAAACTCTACCAAGCTGTACACACCAGATTATCAGGGTAGGGCTGCAGATACTTTTTGGACCGAGTGTACATACATACATACTGTACCGGTACATATTGTTTACTAAAATGAATCATTAACTCCTTGACATCCATGATACAATCCCAGCCACAAATGCAGTCCTTGCAAGAGATTACCTTCAAAGTTAACCAGGCGAGCAATACCCTCCAAAAGAGGATCTGCTAAAAATCCACTATGAAACATCAATAATACAGTAATACATTATAAAAGGCTCAGATGCATAACAGACATGCATGCATGTGCCTTGGTCACACAAAGGTGTTTGTGGAAACAGAAAGGGCTAATCCCCAACTACAGCACAGCAGTTCACAGAGTCTCTAGTGCCAACCACCCACATTACTCCCAACTACAGGGCCGTATGTCTGTACTGGCACCCCGGTATGTGTTGTCAACCACCTTGGTGTCATACTAGAAAGTGTAACTGATCAGTGACCTGATACACGTTCCAGCTGCTCTGTGTTTGATCCTTTAGTGCTACTGTAATAGTTTTCTCCACATAGTGGAAATAATACTGTGGAGTAGACAGTGGGGGTATGTCTGGGCAAGAGAGCTTGGAGGCAGTTTCTACCATGGTCATTCCCTTTTTATAAGCTTCCTGTGGAAGCAAGCCATCCATTTATTCATCTTAACAACACTTAGGAGACCTGTAATATATTGTTTATAGCATCATCTACATTAAAATCTCTGAATTTAGTAAAAATTTACCAGAACGTCCCGTACTTCCCAAACTGACTAATTCCTTGAACATGATGATAGTGCATTGTTATATGTGCGATTAGTTTGCTTGGGAACCAGATTAACTTGCTCATGTAGTGATGTACACCCTATGTGGTGGATTGTGTTCTTTTATTTCAAATTTTATTTTATTTAGCATTATTCTGTGAAAAAGTTTGAATCCATGCTTGATGGGTTCTGGAAAAATCAGGATCAGAGGTATAATTATAAAGCACTAATCAAGAACACCACACACAGCCAACCAATAGTTAGTGTACAGGCTGCCACACTGGAGCCACAAGCCCACTAGGGCCTCTTCCAGGGATTCTACTGTGAGTTATTGTGAGTGTGAGTTACTGTGAGTTACTGTGAGTTATTTCCACATAGCGATTTTGACTAGTTCCTTTGCGTTTATCTGGTGTCGTCCCAGTTTTGGTTTGTTTATTTTTCAAGTTTTACATTATAATAAAATAAAATCAGTATTCTCTTATTTTCTTAAGCCTATTCTATATCACACTTGGATTTTCTTGGCAGCCAAATGGGCATATTGGTGACATTAGAGTAGTATCAATTTGAGAATTGCTTTCATGTATAGGTTGAGGAGGCAGTTTAGATATTATGAGTATTTGCGAAGAGATGCACATGGGCAGGCTTGATTGGTTTGTGTGAAGAGGAGGAATGATCAAAACTGTGTGAAGAGGAGCAAGTCTTTGAATGTGAAGGGAGCTACACAGAGGGATACACAAACATGGGACCTAGATCTATTATAATGTAAAACTTGCAAAATAAACATACCAAAACTTGGACGAACACAGTAAAAAGACAAAACAACTTATCAAAATCGCTATGTGGAAATAACGCTTAAGCAAAATCTGATTTCAAATAAGAAATTGTATTTTGTCGGAGTTATATTTATTTGAAAGCAGATACTGTATATTGAAAAAAGCAATCATAGCCATAAATATAAATAGATAATAAAATTGATGATTATTACAGTACTGTACATTGAAAAACACATATAAACTTGACAAGTGAGGCACCCCAGAACAGGGTTGCCTGGAATACCGGTATTAGTACTTGAGACTGAAATAGGACTTCATAAGGATCACTCACCCTATAAAATTTATATACAGTACCCGTTTAGGAATCGCTCTCATACTATACTTTTTCTCCGCTGCAGATAAAGGTAGTGGACACCAGAAAGTACTGACGGATTCAAGAGAGCCCTCGATGTCGAACTGCAAAAAGTGCCAGACAAGCCCATTTTCGCAAGGGAGCGTGCTGCCCTTTCGAATAGTCTGCTGCACCAAATCACCACCCAGAACAAGGGGCGTCGTGCTCCTCGGTGCCGCTAGAAGTGTGGCGAACTCATCACAAGGATCACAACAAGGAAGGATCTACGAGGAAGTGATGAAGAAGTTGGACATGATCCTCCGTGAATTCGAACCCAGGACACCATATACAGAACTTACACTCTTTAAACCATTATACCATCAAGAAAGTTAATGATTGAGTACAATGACTACGGTTAATCCCTTCTGTACCAGCGACGTATTCCTTATTTGATTTCAGCTACATTTGGAAGATTTTATGAAGCTTTGGAAGAATAAATGGTAGGTAAAATGAATAATTGAGCTAGTCTGGAGTCTTTTAATGGGTAGACATCCTTCCTAAGTTGAATAAAATTGTCTAATAGTTGCCAGCATATAGCGAGAAAGACGTCACCGGTACCGAAGGGGTTAATATCCATTTATGGAATACTGGATATCAATCTAATCATGTACTCAGACTCAACTACTAATATATATGTTGTGCTTATTGCTATTGTTTTGTTTGGTGTGTTTGACAGGCCTTTCAGTTATGTTGTCCAGTTTCTAGAATTAAGGCGGTGTCAACGAGCGGTTGTTCCGTCAAATTTTACAGGTAATTGTAGTCCGACAGCTTCACAATATAAGTTCCGTAAGAATTTCCACATAGCGATTTTAATAAGTTATTTTACCTTTATCTTGTATCGTCCCAGTTTTGGCTTGTTTAGTTTGCAAGTTTTACATTTTAATTAAACTACCTAACATAATCTATGTTTGATCTAGTTTCCGATGCCAATGCGAAAGAGCCTCAAAATAGTACGAGAAAAAACTTACTCATCGAAAATTGCCAGAAAATCCGCTCGTGGGGCACCACCTTTACCCCGTTCAGTGTGTAATTATTATGGGAACATTGTAAAACTATTTTGTTCTATACCCTATTACCCTGTTCCAAATAGGTAGGACAGAAATTTTGAACCCTAATCTCCATAACTCAAAATGAGCTAGAGCAAATGGGGCTGTAGATATCTGACCCTTCCCAAATGGTAGATATAATACTTTGATTACTCAATTCGTTTGTGAGGTATAGAGGTTATTTTTCAAGAGTCTTGGCCTGCCGGTACTTACTTCGAAAATTAACGTGACGATAGTGCGTTGTTCTATGTGTGATTAGTTTGCTTGGGAAACAGATTAACTTGCTCATGTAGTAATGTACACCCTATGTGGTGGATTGTGTTCTTTTATTTATAAATTATTATTTTGCTTAAGCGTTTTTTCCACATAGCGATTTTGATTAGTTGTTTTGTCTTTTTACTGTGTTGCTCATGTAGTAATGTACACCCTATGTGGTGGATTGTGTTCTTTTATTTATAAATTATTATTTTGCTTAAGCGTTGTTTCCACATAGCGATTTTGATTAGTTGTTTTGTCTTTATACTGTGTTTGTCCAAGTTTTGGTTTGTTTATTCTGCAAGTTTTACATTATAATAGTATTGGCAACTATAGTCTATTCATTACAATTACGCCACAATTCTTAACCACTAACATCTATGGCTAAAATTTTGCTGGAGTTATCGTGCTAATTTATCTACCATTTGGGAAAAGTCAGCCAGGGAATACATGTGGAAATTTACAGACCATTTGCTCCTGCCCTTTTTGAGTTAGAGAGGATACAGGTCAAGATTTCTGGCCTACTTATGATTAGGGTAAGGTAACCAATAGGTACGCAAACAAACATGGATAATTTCCTTTCGATGACTGTACCCGTCTCCCAAATTTCAAAAGCATATCCTATTTAATCTCATATTATGCAGGAATGGTTATAGTTTCATGTGACACAAAGTGTTTGTCAATATACCTATTCATTGTTGAGAAAAATAGGCTGAAAGTTAGTGCGTACCTATTATTCCTCGGCGCCCTAAGCGTACGCGGCCGGTCCAATAGGTACTAATGGCCCTTTAACTGGAACACTATAAAAGCAGGGTGGTTCCTTTGTACATATGATGTATGTCATTCATTACTCTACTCAGCTATATAAGTATCATTGAAAGACGACAGCCACAACAGGGATATTTTTCAAGCTTTTTCAACAAAACATAAAACTTGGGCATTTTTTCCCCCTGCTGTATTATCATTTGTGTAAGTGGATAAGACTTTTGGTGTGGTCTGAATCATAAGATATAACCTTGTTACATAATATGATTACATGAAAAAATCAGCATAGGATGGCTTGTAAACCTCAACAAAACACGCCTCCTAGTAGGGCAAATTTATTCTTTTTAATTTTTCTATTTTATTTTTTTAGAAAAACACAGTTACACCTGCCAGAATCTCTCTCTCTCTCTCTCTCTCTCTCTCTCTCTCTCTCTCTCTCTCTCTCTCTCTCTCTCTCTCTCTCTCTCTCTCTCTCTCTCTCTCTCCTCTCTCTCTCTCTCTCTCTCTCTCTCTCTCTCTCTCCTCTCTCTCTCTCTCTCTCTCTCTCTCTCTCTCTCTCTCTCTCTCTCTCTCTCTCTCTCTCTCTCTCTCTCTCTCTCTCTCTCTCTCTCTCTCTCTCTCTCTCTCTCTCTCTCTCTCTCTCTCTCTCTCTCTCTCTCTCTCTCTCTCTCCTCTCTCTCTCTCTCTCTCTCTCTCTCTCTCTCTCTCTCTCTCTCTCTCTCTCTCTCTCTCTCTCTCTCTCAGTATAACAATTTGTACGTGTTTCCCACGTATTACCAACTCGCTCACACCCAAACACACATTCTCTCTCTCTCACTCACTCTCACTCGCTCAACAATATATGAGGTTACAATTACAAGTTATGAGGCCTAAATCAGGATTTTCACGTGCCTCTGAACTGTGCAATTGTGCATAAAAATTGTACATACTTTACCAGCATAATAAACCTATCTATCTATCCTCAACCCCTTCTGTACGAGCAACTTCTATAACATTTTATTCTAGCTATATTTAGATGATTTTATGCAGTTTGAGAAGGATATTACTATGTGTTAGTAAAAAGGGTTAATCTAAGTGAGAGCCTGAGTTTATATGAAAAATGCATCAGGACTGCTCAGAAACACAAGATATAAATTGGGCTGGGTGCGTACCTATTGGACAGAGCCTGCATACCAAACAGCAAAAGGTACGCACTTTATCAAACGGCATTTATCAAATGACATTTTATTTTAGAAAGTTATAACTTACACCAGAAATTTTGTATTAATCAATTAGAAAAATATAAAAGACATACATAATCTGTGGAGGGAAAATTTGTTGTGAAAACCAATAGGTACGCAGTGAGTGGTGCCCTATAGGAACGCGCGTACATTCAGGTCACCACGCACTGTGTACCTTCTGGACCACCCTTGGGGTAAATTGAATTGGATGCTACTCGGACAGTTTTAGCGAAAAGTTATTCTTATTCATCCTTGTAATACAGGTGGCCTTAGAATGTCATGTAATGTGGCTTAAGACTCTCTGGCAGCCATTTGAACAAATTTGTACCTATTGGTTTTTGGTGTGTGGGCTCTGTCCAATAGGTACGCACCCAGCCTTGGCTTTATCTTGTGTTTCTGAGCAGTCCTGATTGCATTTTTCTTATACACTACATCACAGAAAGTACCTGCAAATAGAAAAAAGTTAAAATTTTCAATTTGAAAATGGTTCATTAGACACTCATAAAAAGTGCAACTTTTAGATTTTTGTAAGAAAACAGTGTTTTTTACACTTTCACTTCTTTTTGTTGCTGCACCTTATCAATCATACCAAACTAAACTATTGATACCTGATGACATGAAGGCATAATTGTTGAGAGCTTTAAGATGAGACAAAATTTAAATGCCCAAGTGTTGTCATATCCTGTGGAGAGGTTTATAGATGCCAAGTGCGTACCTATTGGACCGGTGCGTACCTATTGGTTACCTTACCCTAATAGACTATAGATTGGAAATAGAATATTGTAGGTGACATAATTATTATACATGTCTTAGAAGATTATGACGCATTTTGACAGTTTATTCTGGCTATCATAAGATGATTGTATACGATTTAGGAAGGATCTGTGGGAATTATAAGGTTAAAGACTATCTCAATTATCCCTCTGACTCCCCCCCCCCTACTACTACGCCCCTTGTCGCGGTTGGGGGCTTCGGGGCCAGCAACTGGAGCTTGATGGGGGAGGGTTCTGCATGTTTCTCTTTCCCTCTCCCCTCGAGCTTTTGTCGTCGGCTTGATTAATTTTGCGTAGTTTTTCATTCCTCTTTCTATGGTTTTCCCCTTCTATTCTTATTCCGTCCCATTCAGTTGTCCTCGGGCAGCCTATATTACATGTCTCCTTGGCCTGGCTAGGTAGTTGACTCCTGACCCGTTTTGTCTCTTCAGTTGCTGATGTGGCCGGACTGACTTGATTCCCTTCGGTAATGCATTTTTTGCTTCTCGCTGTTATTTTTGTCTACCTTCGACCTGATCTCTCATTCTTCGCCCTGATCACTTCTTGGTTGGTTTTGCGGTGTAGCAGTTCTTGCCTCATCCTTCGGCCCTGCCCTATAAGAGCTCTGATGTGGAGCTCATGTGGTCCGGCTGAACTGGTGAAATGCCGAGAAATGTCTGCGTGTCTTCACCTTCCTCGATTTGTTCCCCTACTGCCCTTCCCTACCTATCTTGACTTGTTTAGTTATATATCTTGATCGAATCCTTCGGGCCAGCCCTATGAGAGTTCTTTTGTGGAGCTCAGTGGTCTGGTTAAACTAATATTAAAAAATAAACAAAAAACAGACCTGCATCTTTTCACCCAATTTTGTTCATCCATTCTCTCCACATGTCCATACCATCCCAGTCTACTTGTACGCCCTTTTTGAGTTATAGAGTTTATGGGTCAAGAATTCTGGCCTAGTTACAGTGAACAGACTGACTAAAACTATAAAATGAAGTTATGAAACCCAAATTTGTTTTGTAAGATCTAAACTGAAAACTTGTGTGAAGAAATTGATCCTATGTGTGTATTTTGATAGTTAAGTTTTATCTAGATGTGTGTGTTTGTGTTTTTTGTTGTGTTGTGTTTTCCCTGTTCGGGCTCTGTCTCGAGTCGGCCACCCCCAGCTAAAAACATATATATCATTTTTGTTTATAATAATGAATGCAATATAATGAAATGGGGTAGGCCTATGTGCCAGAGTATATACAGTAGATAGATAGAAGTTTTATCTGGAAGTGAATTTTTATAACTAGGCTTTAAGGCGGTAGCACACGAGCGCTTTTTCACTCAACATTTATCCTCAACACTGGTCTGGCAGCTTATGATGTCAACATTTAGTATATTTCGGTCACTTAAGGTCATATATCAAAAGTCTAGTTTCCAATACCAGGACAAAATATTCCAGAAATGTTGCCAGAAAAATTTTGATCATCGAATGTTGACTATAAAAGCTCTCGTGTGATACCGGCTTTAATGGCTGCTTTCTCGTAGTTTTGACATTGCCAAAAAATAAAGCCTATCTTTTTTTATGCTTTGTTTTTATTTCCCCATATATCAATTCACATTTCATACATACATACTCTTTAAGACAGAGTGATCCATAAAAAGTATTTCAGTGGCTGAAATGTATTTTTTCCTTTATGTATTATCTAGACTTCCCAAATTGACAAATTCCTTGAACGTGACGATAGTGCGTTGTTATGTGTGCGATTAGTTTGCTTGGGAAACAGAATAACTTGCTCATGTAGTAATGTACACCCTATGTGGTGGATTGTGTTCTTTTATTTCATAAATTTTATTTTAGTAAGCGTTGTTTCCACATAGCGATTTTGATAAGTTAATTTGACTTTATATTGTCCTTGTCCCAGTTTTGGTTTGTTTAGTTTGCAAGTTTTACATTTTAATTAATACTATATTGTAAAAGTGGCAAATGGTGGCACACTATGATCTGTATACAAGAAGGTGTGGCTTGCAACTATCCAGTGCAGTGATGCTTAGGTAAACAAAGATATGTAGGCTATAGTTTATTCGCTGTAAGCCGGCGAAAAATCATGACCTCTATCCTCTGTAAATCAAAACGTTCTAGAGCAAATTGGCTGTAAATTTCCACATCTATTCCTAGACTGACTCTTCCCAAATAGTAGACATATTAGCTCGATTACTATTGTCATTTTTGAGCAACAAGAGGTTAGAGGTCATGATTTCTTGCTTACTTACAGCGAATAGACTACTGTATAGTGCTGCGAGAGACAGACTATGTATATATAGACTGGGTATACCAGCCAATAAGGTTAATTTGCCATCCTCAGATCACTGACTCCAGACTACTTATGAGGCAGACCCTGGCAAACTCACCCAAGAATCTTTTCAAAAGATAGAATCCAACAGCCTTGGAATATCCCACCAGAACCAGCCGCAGGGACGCACCCCGTGCGCATACAGGGCATTTTAGTTGGCCTGATTTTATGCACCTATTGTTAGAGTAGCCTCCTGGAGCACTACCACTAAGTTTGGGCTCTTCTACTTGTAGCCGAAAAGTGCCAGTCTGAAGAGACCATGCTCTCTAGATTCGTACAGTCAGGTCAGCCACAAGGCCCAGGGTGCAACATTGCTACCAAAGCTGCCATTAGGTGAGACTTTTCAATGTGTGTTTTGCTGTGTCAATGTTACCAATAGACTGGAAGAGTGCATGTATTGTGCCGTTGTACAGGGGGAAGGGAGATTGGCAGGAGTGTGCAAGTTATAGGGGTAATAGTTTATTGTCAGTGGTTGGAAAGCTGTATGGCAAGGTGTTGATAGAGAGGATAATAAAGTGTACGGAAGTTGCAATAGGAGAAGAACAGTGCGGTTTTAGGAGGGGAAGAGGGTGCGTGGATCAGATGTTTGCAGTAAGACAGTTATGCGAGAAGTATTTAGAGAAGCATAAGGAGATATTTTGGGCTTTTATGGATTTGGAAAAAGCGTATGATCGTGTGGATCGTGAGGCAATGTGGAAGGTGTTAAGGATTTATGAAATTGGAGGAAATTTGTTAGAAGCAGTTAAGAGTTTTTATAAAGGGAGCAGAGCATGTGTTGGAGTAGGAAATGGTGAGTTGAGTGAATGGTTTGAGGTAAAGGTAGGTTTGCGACAGGGTTGTGTAATGTCACCATGGCCGTTTAATATGTTTATGGATGGTGTGGTGAGGGGGCTAAAACGAGAACTATGGGAAGAGGTTTAGTAGGAAAGAATGGTAGAGATTGGAAGTTAAATCAGTTGCTGTTCGCTGATGACACAGCATTGGTGGCGGATTCTGAGGAGAAACTGCAGCAAGTACTCAAGGAGTTTGGTGTGGTTTGTGGAAGGAGAAAACTGAAGGTGAACGTCAATAAAAGTAAAGTAATGGTGTGTAATAGAGGTGATCATAGGGTGAATCTAGAAGTGAGGCTGGATGGGGAAATATTGGAACAAATAGAGTGTTTTAAATATCTAGGAGGAACAATAAGCAGGAGTGGAGGTATGGAAATGGAGGTAAAACAGAGAGTGTGTGAAGGAGGGAAGGTTTTGGAGCAATGGGAAGTATGTGGAAGACGAGAAATCTCGGAAGGAAAGTAAAAAGTGCAATGTATCAATTGTGCCAACAGTGATGTATGGGGCTGAGACATAGGCTCTGAAGGAAAAGGAGAGAAGAAAGCTGGATGTGATGGAGATGAGCTGCTTGAGGAGTATGTGTGGAGTTACTCATAGAGACAGATTGAGGAATGAAGAGATACGTAGGAGAGTGGGACAGCAGGAACATTTGTCAGCCAGAGTGGACAGAAGGGTGCTGAGCTGGTATGGTCAAGTTGAACGAATGGAAGATGAAAGGCTTACACAGAGAATGTGGGAGTCAGATACAAGGGTAGATAGAAGGGCAGCAAGACCCCCATTGAGATGGAGAGACTGTGTAAGACAAGCTTTGGATGATAGAGGAATGATCAGGCAAGAGAAGTGGTTATAAACAGGAATGAATGGAGAATGCTTGTGAATAGATGAGTGAAAACGTAGTCATTTGGGGGAAGGGGTCGGGCGCAAGTTGGACTAGATAATAGTCCATCAGGCGCCTGGCCCAGGGAGACGATTTATTTGAAGGGTGCGACTGGAAGTGTGGTGGGCAGGCTTGTGGCTTCGGATCCGCTGCATGTCTGCCTGCCGAGATCAGAACCTCTCCGGGTGGTTGGGGGCCGGGGGAGTGCTGGAGGGACCTTGGTGACCCTGGTCTCTGGGTCTTCTCCTAGATGACCTAGACGTGTATGAATTTGTATTTTGTTTTTGCGTGTTCATTGTGTTCTATTGTGTTTTGTGTTATCCCTATTCTTGCTCTGTCTTGAGTCGCACAGAATATACTGTATATCATCGTATTGTTGGTAATACCCATTTGTAGGTAAATAGTTGGTATTAATTAAACCCATTTTGATCCCATGTATGATTTTATATACTCCATATAACCTATCATAAGTATGTTGTCCTAGAACAGCCCTCTGCGCGGGTCCCAATAAACTGAATACTGTACAATATTTGGGGGACTATTATAATGTAGAGAACAGTGCATATAAATCTATGGGTGCAGCACAATCCTTTTTGTTTTACCAAATATCGCCTCGAGCAATATGTGACGTCAGACAAAACTTTCAATGTTCAACCAATCAGAAGCGGGCAACTTTTTTCCGGGGGCCTAGAATTCATAATAATTATTATGCTATGGCCTCTGGGGTGGACAGGGGGTTGGGGGGGGGGGGGGGGGTCATCCTACTCGTGACATAACTGACTCAGCTCTCTGTGGGGTTGGTCAATCCGGTCACAAGCTAGTTTGGGAAGTCGTGGATGGGTACACTGTCGAAAATATCTTTAATTATTGCCTGACGTCTTGATCCCCTAAGGGGTGGACACAAATGAATCGCCTCCATGCACCTTTGTCAGCCGGTGCCCCTCCTCCCACCCAATACCATTAACACCTAACCCATGTTGGCCCTGTCACTCTTGCCATAGGAAGTTCTGCCTTTTGTCTTACTCACCCACATAAAAAAGGGTAAATTATTATGGACACTTTACTTACCCTTTTCATACCCATAATCTTTGAGAGTGAATATCATCCAGACTATTTCTTATTAATAGATATATGCTTCCATAATGTGTAATAAAAACTGTTGTAGATATTATGAAAATAAAAACTGATTATTGTATCTTTTGTTATCATTAAGCCCATTATATGTTTGGTTGTAATAGTATATAATTTAACCCCTTGAAAATTATGACGCATTTTGACAGTATATTCTGGCTATTAATAAACTATTTTATATTTATTAGGAAGCGTGTATGTAAGTCACAGAGTTAATCAAGATAGTTTCTACCCTTTTCATTCCCACAGACCCTTCCGAAGCTGTATAATATCGTCTAATGATAGCCAAAATAAACTGTCAAATAAACTGTTCATCTTTTATGAATAACTCAAAAAATAGGATAAGACAAACAAAAACAATACGATCAATATTTATTAATTTATAATACAATAATTACTGATGAAAATACATTATCGCTTTACAATACCACCTTTATTGATTTAACATAGATATACACATACAATATATGATAAAGCTTAATACATGGCTATGGAAATTACTATATAAAATCATAATACAAAGGAGAATAGATAGATAGATAGAAAGATAGATAGATATAAAGATAGATAGATAAATAGATAGATAGATATAAAGATAGATAGATATATAAATACATAGATAAATAGATAGATAGATATAAAGATAGATAGATATATAATTACATAGATAAATAGATAGATATATATAAAGATAGATAGATATATAAATACATAGATAAATAGATAGATAGATATAAAGATAGATAGATATATAAATACATAGATAGATAGATATATAAATACATAGATAAATAGATAGATAGATATAAAGATAGATAGATAGATAGATATAAAGATAGATAGATATATAAATACATAGATAGATAGATATATAAATACATAGATAAATAGATAGATAGATATAAAGATAGATAGATAGACAGACAGACAGACATATAGATAGATCGATAGATAGATAGACGGATAGCTAGATAGATAGATAGAGTGAGAGTGAGTGATAGTTAGACGGTGTGGTAGCGAAGGTAGAGGTAGGCTTGTCAGTTTTAGCGAGGTGGGGTACTGGGGCAGCTGAGAGACACAGATCATCACACTCCTCTTATATAAATGAACTACTGCATAATAAGCCATACACTTATGATTCAAGTATAGTAGGCTATTTGTCCTTCCATTCATAAAAAAAAAAAAAAGTGGGAACAAACTTTTGAGACAACTGTATCTACAAATTCAAGCCAAGCTACTGCATAATACACCATACTAATGATTAAAGTACAGTAGCATATGCGTGCTTCCATAAAAAAAAAAAAAAAAAATGGGACCACACTTTTGAGGCCAACTGTATCCGCAAATTTATCGGCCAGGAATCGTGGAAATCCAGACGAGAAAATTCAGCTTACTTGCCCTGGGGGCATTTAGGAAAAGTGGCAACGTCGCACTACCAACAATCATTGAATTATCGCATATACAGACATTCAAACGAAATTTCACCTATACAGTGAAATAAAGCACAAAAAACTACATAGGCTACGTATCTTAATTTTTATTAGAAACCGATAATTAAGCATATATTAATGATTTTCGTGTCCAGGTTTGGAGATGTGGCAAGCTGTAAAAGGTTGCCAAGTATGCAGTTGTGACTTCGTGAGTACATTACGCCAACTTGGCCATTTGATTTCCGGCCGCCGACCTGACAACAAGTAAGTCCAATATTCCCCTTTATTTTCTCCATTTTTAGCAGTTTTATAAGTTTTAATTTAGTGAAGTGCCTTGATTTCCGATGTCCGTGACTCTGCCGAAGGTGCCTGATCATTGTTTTCCTAATGTTTCGTATATTCTCAGTATATTTAAGGAAAGTTAATGATGAAAGCCGACGGGTTGAGCAAACAATATGGCGACCGAGTGAAAACCTAGGAAGCCGGCAGGTTGTCGCTTCCGGGGGCAATTATCGTCTGCATAATGCATTAAATATAATAAATACCCGATAATTGCAGGTTTAAGGTTAAAGAAAGTCATAATATGTACGTAGTTTTTATTTAATTTGGTCAGATTATACACTTAGCACCAAATACGATGATCGACGTAGGCCTATGATATTTTTTTCACAATTAGAATACTTCAATATTGTATAACATTGTATATTCATTGTTTTATTCACAAGATATTTAGGAATATTTACGAAATAGTAGCCTAATAGAAATCTACTTAACCCCTTATGTACCGGTGATGGATTTTTTATTATATTCTGGCAACTATTATAAGATTTAGTTCAGCTTAGGAAGGATATCTACTGTCTTAATTCATCTTTTTAGCTACCATATATACTTCTTAAGCTGCATAAAATCGTCTAAATGTAGCTAGAATAAAAGTACAAAGACGTCGCCGGTACAGGAGGGGTTAAGTATATGCGATCATTAATAACATTACATCAATCGGTCAATACATGCTTTATCGAATCACTTAAGTTAAAGGTTAAAATTAAAGGTATGTACTGTAGAGTAGATTTTAAATATAGGTCAGTGAAACGCTAACCATGCAACAAAGGCAGTGATAGGGGGCAGGAAACGGTCAGCCAACCTCCGCCATTTTGGTAACCAGTAGGGTGGGGAGCCTCTCTTTACACCAATATATCCATAGATTCCATACCCATAAACATTCGGTAATACTGGTAGTAACAGAATATATATAATTTACGCCATGGATCAAAATTTCTACATAGTTACAAATGAAATATCGCCCCGTTGTTTGATAATTAGGACAACAAAATGGCGGCCAAAGAAAAAGATGGCCGTTCTCTCACAGGGCCTCCATTAACCACATGGCCGGTTATATTTTAAGGATAAGGCCAGATTAATTTAGTACCTGGCGGAAAACTCAATTCCTTTGCCGCTAACTTACCAATGCTTAGCGCCAAACAATGAACAGTTGTGGATCTGCATACTATTAATACAAAGTTCTCATAAACAAAAACATATTTCGCTATAGCATGTTATTAGCGGAGTAGTGAACATGGGAGCATGACAATTTACCGCTGGCTGAAATATAACTGACTATGGATTACTTCTTCATCGTGCATTTAGCTCTTCCAATCAATTTATTTAGTTTGGATTACTTCTTCATAGTGCATTTAGCTCTTCCAATCTATCCACTTAGTTGAATGTTGCTAATGTTAAACAATTTCTGACTTTAAAGTTTGTTATCGATAATTAATGCCATTTTGAAAGTACTCAATGCTTCTGGATCATAATAATGCTAAGGTTTTTATCATTAACATGCTTAGCTACCAAATCTTCGCTGCATAATCAAGATAGGTACGGTCGCGCTAATAAGTCAATGATCGGCTGTCATTTAGTTTGGCTCGCTCTGTGCTGTATTAATGTCTGCCAGATGTTGAATTGGGTGGGTAAGTGTAGGAACATGTTTGTATATCTCACTCGAAATTAATAAATATAGTTTAGATAATGCTGATACCAATTATTAATCAAAATATACTTGGTGCCGAGACATGACTTATTAGGCTGATTTTACATGTCAATTTACGGCCACCTAAGAATAACATAGAGAACACCAATATAATGAAAGGGGAAGGGTATAATTTCTTGGTCTATTTTGTCATATTTTTTTTTAGTTTACTCACTAAACCTCCAAACTTTAAAAAAAACGTCCATTAGATCCTCCTTCGAAATAAATGTTTATTTTTCGATAGAAAAATTTCACGGCCAAAGGCCGGTTCCTTCACAATTACAGGCTCGCTATCGCTCGTCAAGAAAATAAATTGACACTTAAATGGCACGAAAGGTCTAAATATTGACAGACATGGGGCGAAAGTTAAAAAAATCAACAAACTAATAGGACAAACATCTTAAGATCCGAGAACTAATAGGGCTAAACATGAGGGAGAAGAGGGTCTAGAAAAACGACCAATCTCCCCATAAGGATTTTTAGAGATACTTTCAACCCTTTGCTTCCTAAGGGTCTTTTCTATAATACATAAATTCGTCTAATGATAGCCAGAATTATTGTTTTTAACACCAACCAACTTATGAATTTAAAGAAAGTATACAAAGGAATAATTAAAGTGAGAGAATATGCCTTTTTGGAAGCACATTTGGGTAAGATCCTGTGGAGCGGGTAGAACTGTTTTTGAGGTGCCTATTTACTAAGAAACATTGAACAATATCTTTAACCTAACCTAACCTAGTATATTAGTAGACTAGTTTATGAATGTAAAACTTAAAAATATATTGTAACATTACCAAATTATTGAGGTATAAATAAATGTCCACCCGCTACACAGGAGTATACCCCAACTTCACATTTAAACTCAATGAAATCAACAAATACATGTGGCACTCCGAGGACTCGAACCTAGGACACTCACACCGAAATTCCGCGCACCTATGCATTACGCACTGGGAAAAAGACAGTTTCTAAATATACACGCATACAGTATAATAATAATGCTAACACAAACAAATTATGGTAAAAATTGAAGAGCAAGTTATTTTTGTCGTTTTGTTAGGTTAGGTAAAAAGGCTGTCCGGGGTCAATTCAATGTTTACCTAAATTATATACAGCATACTTGGCTGATTGAGATATATTTTAACAATGTATTTTTTTCTTTTACAGATTTCGAACGATGATGGAAACCCCAACCAGACCACTCAACCAGTCTACCACCACCACCACCACGGCAACAATATCCTTTAATCCTAACCATCCTTTCCCACTGTGTTCTCTGTAAAGGGAAGTTTGATTTTTATTTTGTATATATATATTTTTTGTTTCGTCCCAAGACCTTCAGTCAAGCTTAAATAAAATACCTCGAAGACCCCCCCCCCCCACTTCGAGATACTTTTGTACATTTTTCGATAGAAAAATGTACCAGCCGAAATAATAATAATAATAATAAGGCCAGTTTCTCATTAATTTCAGGCTCGCTAGCGCTCGCCAGGAACAAAATAGATCGCTATATGGCACAGAAGGTCTTTAGTGCCAAACTAGAAGGTGAGCGTCTTCGTCTCAAAATAACCTGGGCTAAACATGAGGGAGAAAGGGGCCGGAGCAAACTTCCCTTTAATCCTAACCATCCCCCCCCCCTTCCTTCCTTCCATTGTCCTTGTCACCACCTAAACCACCTCCCTTCTACTAACATGTGTACAGACATTACGTTAGATAGGCGGCAAATTTAAGGTAAGATTCTATTTTAATGCATTTCAGTGTAAATGATATACTTATTGTTTGGCAATCATTTATATATAAATAAATCTGGTATATATATATTTTTAAATTTGCTATAACTATAATATTTCCAATAACGTAAAATAATTTTTGTATAATGAAATATATATGTTGAAATATAATATAATTAATCCATGCACTAATCTTTTTCTCCTATCGTCGTTGGCTTCAAACTAGACCAGGTTTCTGGTAGGGATGCTGAGGTGGGGCGGGGGGGGGGGGGTTAGCTCTAGTTAGTTCAAGGGGTAGGGATAGGTAGGAGTCTGTTCTAGGTTAGTATTGGTTAGGTGTTGCTCTATTCGGTTCCCTGAGGAGTTTCCGTTAGCCGTCTGTTAGAGGCTTGGGTAGAAGCTTAGTTAGTTAGATTTAGTTAGTATAGGGTTAGTGGGTTACTCTAGTTTGGATGTTTGGTTTGTTTTCTGTTGGTTGAAATCCGGCCGGTAGAATTCTGGTAGTCTGTTCGTTGGTTGTGAAGGTTGCAGGTTTTCAGATGATGTGGCGGGTTGCAGACCCGATGTGGCGGCTTGCAGACCCGATGTGGCAGCTTGCAGACCCGCTGTGGCCGATTTGCAGACCCGATGTTGTGGCTGGCAGAACGGCGATCCTGAAATAATTAAATATTTTATCAACAGGAATGAGCTGGATGGCCCGGCGCAGGAACAACGGTGAAATAAGGTATGCCAACGACTAATGTGACTTTAAATCTTCCCAACAGGTTAAGAGATGGGAGGACCGTCGCGATCTTGCCCGACAAAGCCCGACCCAAGGAATCAGGACCACCTTGACTATGGTTGAGATATAATGTTTTGTTGTTGTTGCAAAAACATATGAATTGATAAATTTTGAAAATCTGCATTATATCAGAAATATTGGCCTAATTGACCACTTGTGAGTTTCAGGCTATAAGGAAGTTTGGGCCGTATACAAAGTTATTAAACAGAAATGCAGGGATGTAGGTTTTTGATGGATAGAAAGTACGGTGAATTTGGTTTTATGTGTTTATATATGCAATACAACTCATATTTTAGCTCGTAATTCTGCTAAAAGTCGATATAAAAAACTCCAACTTCCTTATAGCTTGAAACTCGCAAGTGGTCAATTCCTTAAGCTGTAATATTAATATTGGATTTTCTAACAGATGTGAGGGAGAGAGGAGGGTACAGTACAGTTGAGGCTCGGCGGAGGGAAGACAAACCGAGCCTTCACCATCTTCATCAACAAACTAGGGTAAGAACACATTGTTTTCTTATTTTTTTGGCCTATACATTCATAAATTCTTAGTTTCCTCGCTAGGCATCCATCAAACTTAGAAAAACATCCGCTAGACCCCCCCCCCCCCCTCAAGATAAATTTGTAAATTTGTCCGTAGAAAATTTACCGGCCAAAGGCCGGTTCCTCTTTCAGTTGCAGGCTCGCTCTCGCTCGCCAGAAAAAAATAGACACCTAAATGGCAGGATAGGTCTTAAAATGTATAACGAAATGGGACGAAAGGTCTTAAAATCGCCAAACAAATGGGCCGAAAGTCTACAAATCTCAAAACTAATAGGACTAAACACGAGGGAGAAAGGGGACCAGAAAAATGAGCGTCTCCCCTTAATAGGGTTAATGGGTAAGGGTTTATTCATTGGTATATATAGATAATTATTTGTAAATTTGTTAACTCCCTAGACTTCCATCAAGCTTAAAAAACATTCCCAAGATCCCCCTTAGACAAATTTGTAATTTTTCGGTAGAAAATTGTCCAGGGCGAAGGCCGGTTCCTGCTACATCACAGGCTTGGTATCACTCGCCAGGAAAATTAGTCTACTAAATAGCACGAAAGGTCTTGATAATGACACAAATAGGTTGAAAGGTCCTAAAATCGCCAAAGTAATGGGCTGAACGTCTTCTAATCGGCAAAGTAATGGGGCTAAACATGAAGGGGGACCAGAAAAATGACCAATCTCTCCTTAACAATATTATAAGTTTAGGTTACCATGTGTATAGTCGTCTCTAAGTTCCCTTAGCCTATCCCATATACTGTATTCATTATATTATGAGCAGCTATTTTTTTAAGTTTTGTATTTAGAGTTTGATTCTCTTTAACAAATTCTGGTGTTCCATATACTGTATTAATACTAAAACATAGGGTTAATTACAAATACCTTATTTGCATTCAGAAATAGTAATCAATCTCATAATTACCTCTCCAAAATTAGTTTAATGCCCACAGTTCACTTAAAGACAACTGCAGAGGTTGAAGTAAGTTTCTAAACGCCCCTGATGGTCACAAAGGTGTTTAAGTATCCCAGAAAGGGCGCAAATCGCGTCCTGTGCGTGAAGATTTAATAATAATATTGTGGAATTTAGTCAGTAGAGTTATTTTTACTAGAAATTAGAAATGTTGAACTTCTATAGGTAGGCCACAACTTATGATAATGTGACTTAAATCGCTTCAAACTCAAGTGTGTCCAGGCATTTTGGCTCGAACGTCCCTTGATTTTGGCCCGGTCAGTCTTTCAACTCTGGGGGAGGCACTCGCTACAGGCAGCTCTGCCTTTCGTCTCCCTCACTCACATAGAAAAGAAAACTAAAATCTGGAAGGGTCAATAACAGTACCCGCCACTGCATTAAAATCTTCCCCCTGCCTTAACCCGTTCAGTACCAGGGACGTCCTTTTCATCCTATTCTGGCAACTATTAGACGATTTTATACAGCTTAGGAAGGACGTCTAGCAATAATAAGACTTCAAGCTATCTCAACCAACCCTTTTAACTGCCACAGATCCTTCCTAAGCTGCATAATATCGTCTAAATACAGCTAGAAATTAATATAACACGTCGCTGGTACTCAAAGGGTTAACAAATTCAGAAGTATACAGTATATGCATAAACTACACTGCAGATCATTTCAATAAAAAAGGTTCTAAAATATATAACCCTATCACTGCAGGCTTATGTATAGTTACTAAAACCTGAACCTTGGACAATACGATAGAAGGCGGACTAGTTCCTCAACATCACGGGTTAAGGGGAGGTTTTTAGTTTGCTCCCTAGACCTCCATCAAGACCCCCCTTAGAGATAAATGTGTAAATGTTTCGGTAGAAAAATATCCCGGTCGAAGACAGTTTCATCCAAAATTACAGGCTTGCTATACTTCGCGAGGAAAAATTAGCTATTCAAATGGTATGACAGGTCATAAAATTGACAAATTGGGGCAAAAAGTCTTGTAATAGTCAAAACGAATAGTAGACTGTCATAAAATCTCAAACCGAGCTAAACATTAGGGCGAAGGGGTCCAGAAAAAGGCCTTAATGCAGTGGTGACTATAGTTATTAGCGTTATACATCAGGATGTTAACTAATACTAACCTAATGTTTCAGATGTTTGATAGACGTCCAGCCTGAGGGGGGACAACAGACGGATGGGACACTTGTGGCCAAACACCTCTCCATCACAACTCTGCACAGCCATCAGGGTGTGTCACTAATATGTTTTAATACGATCTTATTATGAAAGTCTATGCAATGTATTATTTTGAAGTTTGTTCTATAAAGTCAGTTTTAATGATTAGGATCTTAAATTTGACCAATAGGCTAGCTATGGATACTGAATTAATGATTGGTGCCCTTTTGGCCTGAAGAATAATTGTCCTGGAGTACACACAGGCGGCTGACTGTTGTCTTCGTGGACGTAGCCTTTATAAATCTTAAATATTTAAACTGTTGTGCCTTATCCCCCAAAGTAGGATTAATTTTGCTGGCTACAGTTTAAAATATCATTGTAACTGGTCGACGATATCCGATAATCCTAAAATTTAAGTTAGAAATGTTCACTATCACAATTCTCAAAATGGGATTTGGTAGCTTTCAATTCAGTTCTTACTATGTAGTGTTTTTTGAAATGTGTGAATAATGTAATATCGAAGCTAATTTGTATAACTTTAATTTGTCAAAACTCTTTGGTTAAACTATTATAAGACTATAATAATAATATACATAACTTACATTGGCCAAAAAACCTGAATGACAAATTGGCTGAAATAGACTAGTTTAGTAATGCCTAATAAACTTCAAATATTTCATAGACTATCATAAGTGGTGGACAAGATATAGGCTGCAGCTTTATCTAACCAATTTAAATTATTTCGTACAAATGGCAACACTGTTTATATAGTATGCAACAGATACTTTGCAAACTGAAATGTTTAGGAAATGGGTAAATGGTGGAAATGGGCTTAATTAACTAAACTCGGTTCACTATAGGTAGGCAGAGATGCTTGTGATTTAGTAATGTGTATATTTATTGAACATGGTTTTAAATATAATTGCAATAAATTTTCTTGGAAATTCGTACCATATTTTGTTGTCAGTATTAATTTTAGGATGGCAATTTAAGTCGAGGTATTGATTTCGAGCTAAAGGTACTGAAGAATGTATCGTGAATTAAGGAACCAAACTTTAATATATACAGTATATACATATAAGTAATGTGAGCGCTACTGTATTCACTGATGTGGAGAACTGGTGCTTATGACACTATAAATTTCTAGTATTTATCACAAATAATTGAAACTAATGGTAGTGACAAAAACAAAGAGGAAAGTGTTCAAGGTAAATTGGAGATTACAGGTTAATTGAATTAAGAATATTTGACTTATAATTGTGCGACTATTTCTTGATCAATGCTACCAGATAATTTCTTAATTAGCTTTGGAAGAACTACTGAGAATGAAAGGGCTAGCAAGTATGTAAATTAATCATCTTACTCTGATGGGTCTTTCCTGGGTTGTAGAAAATCGAGGTAGCAAACGTATAACTTAATTTGGCGTAATTTCATTGAAAGCATTAAGATAGATGATCAGGTCAATCTAATAGATATTCTGGCTTTCACGAGAAGACATCGATCGGTTAAGGACCACAAGGAATCAATGGGGTACACATCATATCTCCCTTTAGAATCCAACAGGTCCTTCCTAAACTGGGTAAAATTGTCTATGGGTAGCCAGAATAAAGTAAATAATCATAGTGACAATATAACTAAAAACAAAATTACTGACAGGTGTTTACTAAACTCGGCGAATCAAGAGCTTAAGATTATCCAAATTAAACCTCAAATTCGGACAGGTTCTTTTTTAAGTTAACTAAAATCGTCTGGAGGTAGCAATGATGAAAAAAACATTTAGGTCCTCTGCTTAAATGGGTTATGAAATTGGGTAATATTATTATAGATAATGATTAATACTACTACTTAATTCTACTTAATTCTACTACTAAATTCCAGTCTTCCACACCTGATTCAATAGTCCTCACATTACGTAGCTCTTCAAAGATTCTGAGAAGTTGTCTGTTAAAGTAACCTTGAGGAATATTTGCCTTGGCCATCTTGTAGTGGGAGTTTCCCAGGAGGGGTCTGGAGTATATCAAAATAGGTTTGATTGACTAGACTATAAAAAATAGATAAAATAGTTATATTGATCGACCTTCCCATGATTATTAGATATAAAGTTAAGTAACACCCCGTTTTAACAGTAATCAACTACAAACCCCAATGCACTAATAAAAGCATATGGTCCTCCCGAGATTCCAACTGGATACCTTTCTAGCCTTAGATGGATTTAGCAATATCAATATGCTTCTAAAAGGTATATTCTCAAGAAAAAATATATATTCCTTTGCATACGTTCTATAAATTCATAAAGTTTTATTATAATATAAGTGTTGCCAAATGTACGAATGTTCCCTTAAGTTGGATGTATAAAAAATGCTGCTAGTTGTCAAAACCAAAATAGTTCGCCCAAAATCCTCAAATAGTTGAATTGTAAATTATTATACACTTTCCGTTGACAGTTCTCATGTGCTTTTAATAGCCTGTGACTAGTAAGATTGGTTTAAAGTCCTATAAGTGTCGGCGAACTATTTATATTGACTGTACCCTTGTTAATATTAATATGTAGTCACTTTAATCTTTAAGTAAATACAGTAAGTTTTATATAAGTTATGGAAAACACTGGAGACTAAGAAAAATATAATTACTTGAATCAACTATATAACTGCATTCACTTGTATCAATGTGACCAATATAACACACTAATTGTTGGTTTACCCTGCTGAGATAGTTATAAATGCCACTGTAGATGAAGATTATCATAGACCAGCTTTGAGTAAATTCGAAATCGGTTTAACCTTGTGTCCAAAGTAACCCCAGATTAACATAACTATCAAATCAATTGAAAATACTAAAGAACCATAATATAGGCCTCTACTGTAATATGTAAAACAGGCTGCTCATAATGTCCGATATTGTCCCAATTTTCACTGACGACTACGAATAGGGCATTGATTACAAAATTGTTACCAAGGACCATCCAAAGTTTGATTTGTTAATGTTGATCCTAGGTGGACTCTGTAAGCTTTTAGATAGTTTTTTTTATGAGCACTTATGCCTCGTTTTAAGCAGTTATCCCCATGATCCGAACAATACATCTTCAATTATCAGTCCCTCCATGGCTAAGTACTTCAATGTATTTGTATTAGTTATAGAATTACTTAACGTCAAGCCTACATGCCTAGTGATAAATATTCAAAAGCGTAAATTATTGTACTGTAAATTGGATTATCTCCTTATGACTACTTTAAAGGTATTCAAGCCTATTCGTACAACGGATATAACTTTAGAATTATGACTCCTGTCTTTAGAATAATAGCAGTCCTAGTGCTTTACTTAAAAGGTCCATTTGTGTAGGTAAATATTGACAACCGATATTAAAGTCTTTGATAAATTTGTTCTACAGCTGGCAGTTTTGTTTTTAGTGTGATAAAATAAATGTGTTCAGGGATCACTTAAATTCTACAAGGTGTTATATAATCCTGTTAGAAGAGTAAATTTAAACTTTAACCATTATTCTCCAGTGTTTACCCCAAGTCTTGAATAATAGTATCAATAATTTCATTAACAATATAAGCCATTTACAATAACTTGGTATAATTTACGACCTGATTTAACTAGTTATTACATTTAATTGGTTAATGAATAACAAATTTAATCTGTTGCTAATTAATTTTTTAGCTTTCATAATTCCATTAATACAGAACTATACTGTAAATGTAAAGTACATTTTCAAAGTTGATGCATTGATTTGGAATATATCAATGAGTGAATGAAGGGTGTCTTACTTTGTTTGGGCACACTGTTTTCTAGCTCATTCTATTTCTTTCCTTTTATTTGGAGCCTCTTGTTCCCCTTGACTTATTAATGAAGTTAGGTAGACTAACTGACTGACCTGTTTTTTCCCATACAACAATATTTAAGTTTGCTCACCGAATCGTCGCTGTTCGCTGCAATGGTGCCTCTCTCGACTCCTCATGATGCTTTCTCTCAATCAATCAGTCACCACTGTTGAAGGGTACATTGATGCTGTGGCAGTCGTTGATGTGTCCAATAGTTGCCGTTGATAAAACATCACCGTCGCTTTGCTCGCGTCTGTCCACATCTTGTTTGAACCCCGCCTTTCGACCTGAATCAAGTCATATTCAATAACTATACTCATCACCATCCACCAATTTATGTTCACACTTCACTACCTACCAACTCAAATGGAATACCTAAAACTTCATACTGAATACTCCAGCTCACTCAATATCCTGTATATATTCAACACATAAACATCTTCATAAAGACAGATAATATACCAAACAAATCTTAGTCAAAACAGATCAATTTGTTTGACCAACCATAGCAAGCTCGCTCCTACCTCATTGTTAATTCCTTGTCTGTTGTCGATGTACTCTGTCTGTTGTCACCCGTTCTGCTGTCGTTGGCCCGTTCTGCTGTGCCTAGCCTTTTCTGCTGTCTGCTGCATCTGCTTTACTCCTACCGTTTGTCCTTCTTGATACTGTCTGCTCATATCCCATACTTGACACCGACGACTTCTTGACTGCTTCCTGACAATAAAAAATAAATTTAAAATATATACCTGACTTTTCTTATGTGTTTGGGGGCGTGTTGCAGGGAGGGTGTTGATGTACCAGGGAGGGAAGGAGGACAGAATAGATTTAGCTAGAATACAGAATAGAACTAGTGTGTAGAATAGAACAGAATAGAACTGAAGGGAAGGTCTAGCGGGATGGGGCTAGGATGAACTACCAGGGAAGGGAAAGGGGAAAAACTCGTAGCGGGTGTGGAATGGTTATATAGGAGACTGAATGAAAAATCTAAGAAAAAACGAACCCCCCCTCCCGAGGCTTGACCCCTGGTCCCCCCCCCAGACCCCTGGTACCCCCCCCCCCCCCCCCCCCCCCCCCCCCCCCCCCCCCCCCCCCGCCCCCCCCCACCCCCCCAGACCCCTGGTACCCTCCTCCAAGACCCCTGGTACCCCCCAAGACCCCCCAAGCGCCTGGTACCCCCCCCCCCAAGACCCCCCTGGTACCGCCCCCCCCCCCCACCAAGACCCCTGGTACCCCCCCCCCCCCAGAACCCCATGTACCCCCCCCCCCCCCAAGACCCCCCCCCCCCCTCAGGACCCCCCCCCCCCCCCTCAACCCCCCCCCTTACCTCTACCCCCCCCTCAGGACCCCCCCTTCTACCCCTCAGGACCCCCCTTCAGGACACCCTTCAGGACACCCCCTTTACCCCCCTTCAGGACCCCTCTACCCCTCAGGAACCCCCCTACCCTACCCCCACCTCCTCTACCCCCCGACCCCCTCCTTGAAACTACTGTATTTCTGGTGCCTCAATATTTCCTTACTTTTACAGATGTGATGTGTTGCGGTGACCAGACTAAGGACCCTGGACCAATGGACAACACTACCTATTTACGAAAAATAAAAGAAGAAATATTTGAATCTTGACTATTGATTCCAACCTGTTGATGTAATCCAATATTGTAGATCAATCTTGTATATATCTGATAGTTATTCATATTAACTTTGAATGACAACAAATTGAACTAATTATTATTGTAAGCAAATATCGCAGAAATATTAGTGTATAACGAACAGTAATATCAATTAATCTTAATTTTGGAATTAAAATTAAAACTTGCAAACTAAAACAACCAAAACTGGTGACAAAGACAGTATACAAGGCAAAATACCAATCAAAATCGCTGTGGAAATGATAATTATTTTAACCATTACTACACGCAAATACCCTCGATAAATTTAAATAATACTATACAAATTATTATAGATTATAATTTTGAAATATTGGAATACATTGCCAGATAATAGAAGCGGCAAGTTCACGAAACTAACTATAAAATAAATTTTCTGGGTGAAGAGGGATTACTTTCAATACCTAATGTATCTAGATTCTCGGGGAGGTAGGTAGGAAGAAGCAGGCAAATCGCAATAGTTACATAGGATAGATCATGATAGTTACATTGGTAGATATACACCTGTTACATGGGAAGAATAGATCAGTAGATATATAGTTCAGGAATATATAGCTTAGTTAACCCAATAATTACATACAGTATATACATTAGTTTCAAAGTTAAATGTTAAAATTCAGATTACAAAACACATCCTAATAAAACTTAAATATATACATAACCTAAAATAACATTAACAGTTATATGGGATACGGCCAGTAAAAACAAATGCATGGGGATAGAGATTGAATCCTAATTTGCACATAGCTCCAGTCACATGATAACTTTAGGATTTAGATAATTAACTTTGGCATAGGCAATACTTTGGACTCCCACATGTCATATTGAGAACACCAAATATTAGAACACACCAAATATTAGAACACACCAAATATTAAAAATATTAGAACACACCAAATATTAGAACACACCAAATATTAGAACACACCAAATATTAAAAATATTAGAACACACCAAATATTAGAAACACCCAAATATAGAACACACCAAATATTAGAACACCCCAAATATTAGAACACCCCAAATATTAGAACACCCCAAATATTAGAACACCAAATATTAGAACACCAAATATTAGAACACCAAATATTAGAACACCAAATATTAGAACACCAAATATTAGACACCACCCAAATATTAGAACACCAAATATTAAACACCCAAATATTAGAACACCCCAAATATTAGAACACCCCAAATATTAGAACACCCCAAATATTAGAACACCCCAAATATTAGAACACCCCAAATATTAGAACACCCCAAATATTAGGAACCCCCCAAATATTAGAACACCCCAAATATTAGAACACCCCAAATATTAGAACACGCCAAATATTAGAACACGCCAAATAAAGAAAACACCCCAAATATTAGAACACGCCAAATATTAGAACACGCCAAATATTGGAACACGCCAAATATTGGAACACGCCAAATATTGAACACGCCAAATATTGGAAACACGCCAAAATATTGGAACACGCCATATATTGGAACACGCCATATATTGGAACACGCCATATATTGGAACACGCCATATATTGGAACACGCCATATATTGGAACACGCCAAATCACTGCCAAAAAACCAAATGCCACTGTCATCACAGAAAGTACACTACCAACACACTTAATTTCACTGCCAACACATCAAATATCACTACCAACATCTCAAATATCACTACCAACACTTCAAATAACAATACCAATTCAACAAATTTCACTGCCAACACACGTGCTTCTTTATTGTACATGGCTCCTTTGCATTATACCTTCAATGATTAAATTAACCAACACCTATACACCACTTGGCCAACACTACGTAATTGCCAAGATCACTGAATACTGCCAACATTTAGATTCAATGATTGCCACCTCTTATCGCTGCCAACAATCTACACTACTTTGCCAACAGTCGTACACGCATTTAATTGGCATATAACTAACTTACCCTAATTTGACCGTACACTTTTAACACCTAATCATACACTGCGTAATAAATATATCCCTACCCTACGTTGATCACGTACTCTGCCAACATTCACAAATTCTATCACACTTCCAATACACACTAGATCACAATGCCACGACTCTCATTTTGCCAACATCCCTACTCCACTCAACACTTACTCTTCACACCACACACAACAGGAAGAAAAACTTGCAAATAATTCGGGAAAAACCAACCTCCCCCCAAAAGCTGCCCACTATACATAAGCTAGTGTCAAAATTATTCAACACTACTTCATAAACAGAATAGGTTAGAATTGGTGCTATAACTAGTACATGGTTAACATTATTATTATTATAACACAGGCTTACCTCAGTACTGCCTGGTGGGAGAGGGAGATAGTCCAGGTGTAGGTGAACTAGATTGAACCGAGAAGAATTATGTAAGGACAGCACACTTAAGAACATTGACAATTATAAAAGTATTACTTAACAGCTTGGCTATTACAACAAAGTTAAACTGAAATCAATAATTAAGAATTATAAAAAATGCCAACTGGATTGCCAATGACAACTCCGTATATAAGCTTAAAATGCAAAATAAATATTATTGAAAAGCCCAATGGTTCTTGGAAAATTAATAATAAAAAGATGTACTTAGAGAAAATTACTGTACATTTAAATATTGGGCAAATAATGAAGTGTACCAAAAGTTATATGGTCACAAAGCCAAAGTTCGGTATAAAGTACTTTAGGTACGTATATAAAAGCGAAACTTTGTTAATTTGTTATAAGATCGATACAAACCAGGAAGGGTAATACAAAAATAACGAAGTATTAAAAGTTAATGATTTTTGTAAAGATATAAAAATGTAGGTCCGACTGATCAATAAAATACTAAGTCTATATATTCTTTTTAATATCCATTATATTGTTGTTTCTCCTGTTATTTAAAGTTTATATATTGTATGTACAGTGTTTGTAAGATATTATACAAATGTATGTCTGACTGATCAATAAAATACTAAGTCGATATATTCTTTTTAATATCCATTATAATTTTGTTCCGTTACAAGTTTATATAGTCCATTGTTCAAGTTAATTATATTAACTTAAAAATAATTATTACTTTAAGTTATTCAAGTATAGTTTTTCTAAGTTAATTGTTTTATTTTCTAAGTTCTTTTCATATTCAGTATATTTTCTAAGTCCATATATTGGAACTTAATTTATAATTGAGAACTATTTTTCTAAGTTCTCTTTTCATATTTCATTTATTTTTGTTTCTAAGTCCATATATTGGAATTTTATTTATAATTGAGAACTAGAGTTTTACTAAGTTAATTGTTTTATTTTCTAAGTTCTCTTAATTTTTTTTTCTAAGTTCTCTTTTAATTTTTTTTTTCTAAGTCCATATATTGGAACTTTATTTATAATTGAGAACTATTTTTCTAAGTTTTTATCAGTTATAAAAGTCATAGCTTATAATATAGTGATCAATAAAAGATAGAAGTTCGTTTATTTTCTTTTATTAAGTAAAGTTCGCGTGACAAAGACGATATATAACAATATTATATCAAGTGAAGTTAATAGCAAATACAGAGTTATGAATTCAAGTGATAGAATATATCATAAGTTACATTTAAGGCAAATACAATCATTATTGAAATTAAAGCAAAGCAAAATATTGAAGCTGAAGGAGGGAACCAACTCGGGGAAGAAGGGGGGGAGAGGGGACATCATCAAAGCAACAAAACTGTGAAGTAATAAGAAAAATAGCAAAGATTAGAGTAAAGGTTATAAGACCTATCTCATCTGAAAGGGAAGAGAATAGATTAGCCTAACCTAACACACACCATTCATACCATGCAACTACGACTACAAACTACGACTACACTACGACTACAACTACGACTACATACTACGACTACAAACTACGACTACTACGACTAAAACTACGACTACAAAACTACGACTACATACTACAACTACATACTACAACTACATACTACGACTACAAACTACGACTACATACTACGACTACAAACTACGACTACGACTACAACCTAACCTACCCTCCCCTCCTAACCTAACCTACACCACCACCACCACTACGACCACATACTACGACTACATACTACGACTACATACTACGACTACAAACTACGACTACAAACAAAACAGAAATATCACTCCCCTTGTATGGTAGTGGCGTGGGCAGTTTATCGCAGCAATCGGCAGAGTCCGCAGGCGGCAGAGTCCACAGGCAGCAGCCCGGCAGCAGTCCACAGGGCCGCAGCCAGGCAAAGTCCACCGGCGGCAGAGTCCACAGGCAGCAAACTCCAATCCTGGAAACAAGAAAAGTTTAAAACATTAATTGATGGACTGTTTAGATAAAAACATAAATATAGCTATATTATTCTGCTTATACTGTTCACAACAAGTAGGCAAATACTGATTTTTAATGTTTCCAATTTGAGGTGTATTTTAGTTACAAGAGTTGTAAGCAAAAGGAAATTACGATGTTAATTATCAAACAATTATAAAGGACAAAGATGAGGGCAAATGGAGGACAGCTCCTGTATATACTTTCTGATTACTTATTATTATGAACCGAAAAGATGATTATAGCAATCAGTGACACTATTTCAATGTATTATCCATAAAAATATTAACCCTTATCAACGATTATGAACGGCACTTCAAACAGTATATTCTGGCTATTAATAGCACGATTTTTGGAAAGATTAGAAGGGTATATGAAACGTAAGAGAGAAGAGGGCTAATTGAGATAGTCTTTACACTTCTGATGCCTACAGGATCCTTCCTAAGCTGTTAATAAAAATCGCTTAATGAGTAGCCAGAATAAACTGTCAAAAATGGCGGGTTCATAATCCTCACAGGGGTTAATAGTATACCGAGACTACATAATCAGTCTTAGCTTAAACAGGGATGTCAACCGGACAGCAATTTTGTTTGAAGACTTGAAATGAATATGAGAAGGAATACCAATAACATCAACACACGAAATATGCATTGTTTTGACCATCCGATCACTTCCAAAGACATAATTTGTAACTACCTAAACGCCCACAATCAATATTATCTTTACAAAAGACACTAATAGAGACTAAATATAATGGCCTCGGCTTTCGTTTGACACCCTATACTGAGTTGGGAAGTAACTTTACCCAAGACAGTTGGTAGGTTTGTTTGTGATGTGTTGGGGTCCGATGGCTGCGGTTGTTGGAATAGGTTGGTGGTGTGTTGGTGTCCATGGCTCGGCGGTAGTTGGTAGGAATTGTGGTGTGTTGGGGTCCATAGGACTCGGTTGTTGGTAGGTTGTGTTTTGTGAGTTGTTGGTAGCTTCCTACGTTTGTTAGCAGAGTCCATACCATAGCTTCGGTGGTAGTGACACAAACAACCAACTCGAAATCCTGAGAAGAGAAAGAACATAATTCATTAATTATAGATTAGAACATTCGACTAAGAAATATTTACTAAGTATGGAATATACAAACTATTGATATCATAAAATCTAAAATACCTCTACTATTTAAGTTATAAGGATAAATAAAAGTAAGGTAATGATAGTAAAACATCAAAAAGGTTACAAACTATAAAATATATATACAGTAAAGTGCCTGAAGGTATATTATTGACCAGTACATTAACCGGGTTGCCTTTAAAAATGCCTCTACAGAACTGGGGGGGCTTGTGATATAAAAACTCCAGCGCGGCTGGCGTTCGGTACCACAAGGATCCGTCCTGTGGCTGCTAGGCTTGGCTGCCTGAGGTCACAAACCGAAAACAATACCGCTCCAAAACGCCAATAGAATCACACCGACGCCCAAAATAACGCCTACACCTTTCTACCCTACACCAATCGATTGAACCGCATAAATTTTTAGACTTTACTTTATACTTTTTTCTTTGTTGGGGACTGTTTAGTCAGATTCTCCAAACTCGCCTTTCCTGAGCCAGCAAATCGAAATTTTCATGTCACAGATTTGAAAGTGCCATTAACTTTTTTAATTTTCGAGAGTTACAAGGCTGAGACTTTGGACAATAGGTAGTTTGATTTATTTCTAGAACATGTATTTTTTGTCAGAATTTTTGAAATTTTGTATTTTTCGAAAGTTGAGATGAATAAATTAGGTACAGCTTAACTTCATTAAAACATGAATTATAAGTATATGTATCTTGAAATTAGTGATTTATTTCACACAACATATGAACTCAATAATACATTCCCGCTTCCATAACACACACTTAAAAAAATAAATAATATTCAATAATAACCGAAGATTAATATAAGCAAGAATGAAATGAACTTTGGTGATCCACACTCCCTGGGCCAGTCAGCCTGCCTGCGCCTGAGGCTCAAAAACGCCCCAAACGACCGAATTCACCACGCCCCTAAAATTAACGCTTAACAACCTTTCATAAGGCTTCTACAACCCAGTCGATTTAGAGCCGACATCAATTTAACGCTTTGCTTTTCTCCCTTATTTCTGTGGATGTCAGATTCTCCCATATTCGCCTCCCGAGCCAAGAATCGATTTTTTTTTCAGTCCACACATTAAACGAAGAACGCATTGAACTTTGCAGTTTTTTAAGTTACGAGGGTTGTTGTTGTTGTTGTGTTGTTCCCCAAGCTGCCTGGCCGAACAGCCCCACGGCCCCGAGCACAAGGCCAAGGCCATAACGATGTACTAGTTAATCGGTAATAGTTCCATTTATGTGGAGAAGACGGTTTGCTCAGATTTCTTTTGTTAAGTTTTACGAAAGATATGAAAAATTAGCGCGACATTAACCCAAAGCGATTTGTAACTACTAATTAGTAACATTGTTTTTTATTTACGCCATGTGCTACTTATCTATCCATTGTTTCAGAACTATCAGACTAACCTTTAACAATTGAAAAGCGTAGTATAAAAGAAGAATGTAGTATTAAAGTACTGACTATCCACGCACTCTGAACCGTGATTTTTTGAAGTTAACGTGTGTAATTATTATATATTTATTAATATAAACATTTTCTACTTGTTTTTACACCTCCGTTTCAGATGACACAACAATATTAAAACCGATTACACCTTTCCTCCTGTATCGATTTTTCTGGCGATTATATTCAAATTGCGGAGGTTTTTATGGAAGCCATCGGGTTGATATAGTGTTTACCCTAATAATGCCCAGATCCTTCTTAAACTGTATAAAACCGTCTAATAATAGCCAAAATAAACTGTCAAAATGCATCATAATCTTCATATGGTTTACTTCTATTTAGCCTTATATCAAGGGATCATTAACTTACCTAGGGTGAGTTGTGGGAGTGTTGGTGGTTGGTTTTTGTGTGGGCTGTGGTAAAGCTTGTACTAGTGGTATTTGTGATTGTGATGTTTCTGCTGGTAGGGATTGTGGTCGTGATGGTGGTGGTAGATGATGCGGTGTCTGTGGTAGAGCTTGTACTAGTGGTAATTGTGGTCGTGAATGTTCTGCTGGTAGTTGTGGTAGTGATTGTGTTGGTTGTGGTAGATATCGTACTAGTGGTAGTGGTAGTTGTGATCGTAATGTTCTGCTGGTAGTTTGTGGGAGTTGATGGTGGTTGGTGGTAGTTGTGGTAATAAGCCTAATGGTGGTAGTTGTGGTCGTGGATGATCTTCTGGTAGGTCTGGTAGTGGTGGTGGTAGTTGGCTTCGAGATGTTCCTGCTGGTAGTTGTGCTAGAGTTGATGGTGGTAGTTGTGGTAGATGTGGTTGGTGGTAGTTGTGGCCTTGTGGTAGTTTTGGCACGCCTGGGAGCTGTGGTGGTGGTAGATTGTGGTGGCAGTAGTCGTGTGTGATGGTAGTTGTGGTACCTTGGATAGTAATCGTGGTACTCCATAGTTGGCAGCCATAGTGTTATGTGGTAGTTTTAGTACCTGTGGTGGTATGCGTAGTGTTTCTTATGGGGTCACCACCGCAGATCACTGTCTGTTCCACCTCACACCTGTCCCCTGCATCTTCCTCCGTCACATCAACCACCCGCATGTCCTCCCTCACTGCATCCATCAACGTCCTCTTTGGCTTTCCTCTTTTAGTTTTGCCTGTTAGCTCCATCCCAAGCATCCTTCTCCCAACCTGCTCCACATCCCTCCTCTGCACATGTTCCAAACCACCTCAATCTCGCCTCCTTCGCTTTGTCTCCGAGCCGTCGTACATGGCTCTGTTCCTCTAATATTCTCATTTATAATTCAGTCCATCCTTTGTCACTCCCCAATAAAATCGCAGCATCTTCAACTCTGCAACCTCCCACTCTGCCTCCCGTCCTTGTTTGCCATTGCCACAGTCTCCATACCGTACAGCATAGCTTGGTCTCACTGGTCTTGTATACTTTCCCTTTCACTCTTGCCTAAACCCTTCTATAGCAGATCACTCCAGCTGTCACCCCTTCTGCATCTACTCCCACCTGGCTTGCACCGTAGTGGTGGTGTGTAAGTGGTAGTATTGGTAGCCGTGGGGGTAGTTGTGTGTAGCGGTGTTTGGCAGTAGTCGTCGCGGTGGTGGGAGTTGTGTTGGTGGTAGCGGTGTTGGCACTACCCGTGGTAGTTGTTGTCGTAGTAGCTGTGGTGGTAGCGTTGTTGGCAGTACCGTGGTAGTAGTTTGTTGGTGGTAGCGTTGTTGGCAGTAGTCGTAGTGGTGTTATCTTTGTAAGTTATAGGGAAGCACACAAACCCCCACATTCTGGAAGGAATAATATTAATCATTAATAATATAGCCTAGTCCGTTTTGGAATAAAGTAAACAGTTCATTAAATAATAGTTGGGCAAGACTACACTGCATACAATAATGGGAATTAAAATAGTAACATTAAAGTGTCCATAAGAGTCTAGTGGGAGGTAGAGAGGAAAGGGTTGAATGCAGTGGGGATGACAGGAGAAAGGTTTGTGAATGCATTGGGGAGGGAGGAGAAAGGGGTGAATTCATTGGGGCAGGGAGGAGACAGGGGGTGAATTCCTTGGGGGATAGGGGGTGAATGCAGTGTGTAGGGAGGGAGGCTGGGGGGGGTGAATGCAGTGGTGAGTAAGGGGTGAATGCAAGTGTAGATGAAGGGGGGGTGAATGCAGTAGGGAGCGAGGATGAAGTGGGTGAATGCCATTGAGGAGAGAGTGAAGGGGCGAATGCAGTGTGGGATTTTACGCTAATGGGCTTCCCAAGACCTTGCCTGTAGGCTCAGCCAAGGGAAGGGTGGGAAGCCTCACTCCTGCTGATGCGCCATGGTGGGAGGAAGTGGGTGACAATGCCGTGGGGAGGGGGGGAAGGGCGAATGCAGTGGGGAGGGGGGGTAAGAAGGGGGTGAATGGCAGTGCAGTGGCGATATAGGGAGGATGGTGGGGGCGAATGCAGTTGGGGAGGAGGGAGGAATTGGGTGAATGCAGTGAGGAGGGGTGGAGGGAGGAAGTGGTGAATGCATTGAGGGAGGGGGGGAGGTAGTAAGTGGGTGAATGCCGTGAGGGAGGGAGGGAGGTGGGTGAATGCAGTGGGAGGGGGGGGGGGGAGGAAGTGGGTGAAAATGCAGTGAGGAGGGTGGTAGGAAGTGGGTGAATGCAGTGGGGAGGGAGGGAGGAAGGGGTAAATGCAGTGGGAGGGTGGGTGGGGTACGAATGGAGTTGGGAGGGAGGGAGGACGTGGGTGGATTAAGATTAATAAATTGGGTATTGAAAGGGTATGAAATGGGGAAAGCAAGTCACTGCGGCCCATAGTTCTCCCTTCGGCTCTAGTCACTCCGGCCATGTGTGCGTTGCTATGGACGTGTGGGTTGCTAGGGACATGTTGCTTTGGTTGCTAGTGCTGCGTGCTAGACCTGCGCGTTGTGTGGTGTAGGAGGAGTTGGTTGCTAGGGACAGGTTACAGGGGTTTATAGGACTGCGTTGTAGACAATGCGCGTTTGTGTGGTCGGGTTGGTTGTGGGGATGAGTCGAGGCGTTGGTTACTTGTCACTGCGCCTGGTCCCATATGCCTTCCATGCCGTGCTGTCCCCTTGCCTTGGGAGGAGCAGTAGACCGCCTGTGTCAAGGTTGCTCTGGAGGGCTACTGGCCTTAATATATTTTCTATCTGAAAACAAATCTGTGAGTGCTTACCCAGGTTCGAATCCTGGTGGATCACATATAAGATTTCGATTAATTTCATTGGAGGTGTTTGGTGGTTTGGTGAAATTAATTACAACAATAAATTAAGCCTCTTTTAGCTTTAAGCTTGGGGGGACCCAACGAGGGCCTGCACACGGGCAGCCTGATAGGGCGGGGTTGTGCAGGGAATTAGGAAAGGGACAGGATCGGGTCAAAAGGATTAAGGATGAGGGAGATAATGATTTAGTGATCCTATTTATAAAGGAATCAAGAGTGGTGCTATTAAGGGGAGGCGGTCGCTTTTTATGGACACCCTTCTCCCTCATGTTTAGCATATAGTTTCTGACATGTTAAGACGTTCGGCCCATTTGTTTGACTATTTTGAGACATTTTTGACCCACCATTTCTTTGGTCAATAATTAAGACCTTTTGTGCCACCTTAGGTGTCGATTCTTTTCCTGGCGCGTGATAGCGAGCCTGTAATTTTAGAAGGAATCGGCCTGTCGGCCGGGAAATTTTTCTATCGAAAAATGTACACACTTTATCTTGAAGTGGGTTCTAGTGGAGTGTTTTTATAAAGCTTGGTAGATGTTTAGCGAGGAAACTTTAAAAAAAAAAAAAAAAAAAAAAAAGAAAAAAAAAAAAAAAAAAAAAAAAAAAAACATAGCCTACATATACTGTATATAGACCAAAAACACACAGTCATTACCCCCCCTTAACTATGTGAGATGGGAGGTGATTGCCACTCTTGGATGCTGCGGGGGAAAAATGAATGTCTGAATATGTCCGTGCTTTCATGATATGTGTGGTATTTTAAATTGTAGTTTGCGTCTCTTAAATCGTATTTTTTGGTAGGGTGTAACAGTGATTTTTGTATGTCTACTAAATTGGTTGTGATTTTGTATAATATTTGTTGTCTGTGTATTTGTCCTTAACAGTCTTCTTGTTTACAAGGGGGTCTAAGTTTAATTGTCTTGTTTGAGCAAAGTGACTGAGGTAAGTATGTCTGTAATCCCGTCTGATCCATCTTGCAGCTTTGTTTTGCATGGCCTGTAATTGATTGATACTATTGTGATTATGTGGATCCCAGACGCTTGTCGCAGTATTCTAAGTGTGGCCAAACTACTGATATTCTATGTTTTAAAAATTTCACCACAACACCCAAACACCACCTATACATTTAATGAAAGCATATAATGCGATCCACCGGGATTCGAACCTGGGTTTATCGACACACAGAGTTTAACCACTCTACACCATTACACCACCAGGACGGTTAGGAAAGCTTGATTTTCTTATGTTTGCGTTACACTTTGTGCGCTTCCTGCGAAGGAAGCCCAGGGCCCTATTAGCAAGAGAGAGAGAGAGAGAAGTGTGTGTGTGTGTGGGGGGGGTGGGGGGGGGGGGGGGGGGGGGGGGGGGGGGGGGGGGGGGGGGGGGGGTGGGTCGGGGCGAGAGTGAGTGTATAACAGAGAAAGAGAAGTGGGGGGGTGTATGAGCAAGAAGGATCACGGTTACGGCAGCAGTACGTCATCGTATCCCGCGGCTTTAGCCCACTATAAATTATTAGGTATATAATTCGTATACTGTATTATATGATAAACCAAAAATCCTGAATTGATAACGAGAGGGAATGTGGGGAGGCGAGGGAAAATGGTGGGGGGGTTGGGGATAATAGTGGGGTGGCAAAGTTGGGTGAGGGAGCCAGGAGGAGAGGAGGGGGGGGGGGGGTGTTTAGGGTGGTCACGAAGATGAGAGGAGGGGGGAAGGGGGTGTGGGTCAGAAGAGAGATTGAAGTGAAGAGGAATGATAGGGGAGGGGGAAAGAAAGGAAATGAGAGGATTGAGGGAGGGAGAGAGCGAGCAGGGATGGGAGGTGATGGAGGGAGAGGAAGGGTGGGGGCGAAATCACCTCGTTTGCCTAGTTTGTACCTTGTATTTTGAGTTAATGCCCTTATGTCCCCCTCTATTTTCACACACCTCACCAACCCAATGTATCAACCCAGGCCGAATAGTTGGATATTATCTAAATGTCTAGGAGGTCAACGATTTTCGCGTAAGTACTAGTTGTTAGGATTATGCAGACGACACGGCATACATGAACCGTCTCAAACAGTACTAAGTTCATAATTTTCTTTAGTTACACACTCTTATAGATTACATGTATGTCCCCCTGAACATTAATCGAATATCAATACCCATGTCCATATACACACGAAAAATCACCCATACACCAACCTTAAATACTGTAACAGACGAAGAGACAACGAAGACACCACCTCCTCCTTTCCAAGGAAATGGGTGGACTGATTAATGACGTCACATTCAAGCTGGCCCTTCCCACCGATCCACGAATCCTGTTCGAATATTAAGAATAGTTAATTAACCAACGTCCGCATTAACTTCAGGCTTAGGAACGCTCACAGCACCTAGTCTATTTTAACTATGTATTTGGAAGGTGTCGATAGCTGCATATAGGACTTGTGATGCAAGGGATATTTATTTTGTACATCGAAACACTGGCCTCGATATCAATCCTCCATAAAACAGATGAAGTGAAATGTGCGCGCGTCAAATGATATTGAATGTACAGTTGCCCACATAGACTTTGTACACACTATCGTGATTTTATATATGGAAGGAAAATTCGTAGGATTGAATTAACAGTATAATTTTTCTTGTGTCATACTCGCACATTAAGGGGAGACTTTTAGTTTGATCCCTAGACCTCAATCAAGCGTTTAAAAATGTCCCCCCTAGACCGTCTCCTTCTAGGCTACATGTGCAAATTTTTTGGTAAAACATTTCTCGTCCGAAGGCTGGTTCCTCCTAAATTGCAAGCTTGCGATCGCTCGCCCGGAAAAAAAAATCGACATCTACATGGCACTACAAGGTGTTAACATTAACAGATATGGGGCCAAAGGTTTTGAAAATCACCAAACTAATGGGGTAAAACGTCTTAATTAAAATGTCAAACATAATGATGCTAAACATGAGGGAGAAGGGGATACATAAAAAAAACTTTAAGAATTGAAAATCTGGAGCTTATTTACCATGTTCTAATTGCGATTTCCTATTGGGCCAGGCGTTTTATTGTACCCTGTAAGACACACATGAAGGCCGCGTGGTCACTATCTGCTCCGACTTGTTGTAGGTTATTATATTTTGCTTAACCCCTTCTGTACCGGCAACGTATTTTTTATTTTGTCATATGTAAATGTAGACGACTTAGTGCACTTTAGGAAAGGATCTGTGGCTAGTAAAAAGGGAAGAAAAAAAGTCGTAAATTGACAAAGAAGTGGGTGCGAAAAGTCTTAAAATCGCTAAAACTAATGGAGCGAAAGGCAGGGTAGGCTTTAATAATACTCTCCTCGGACCCACACGGGTTATATAATCACGTGACCCCCCCAGGCCCTTGTACCAGGTTCACGTGGTTGGCTAGCTGTACCGCGGTCAATACATTATGGGTATGTAAAAGGGGCAAATTGAAAAAGTGGCCATTAATACTATAACCCTTTGAACTCTATTTGGTCAGAGTGTTTGTTTGGATCTCCTCTGTTTCACTTCATTAGTTGGGAGATTTTAGGTTTCCCAACTCATAGGTTTTTAGGCGATAATAAGATGGTTTTTCGCCCATTAAAGTGTCCCTTATTTTATGTGGGTAAGCGACAGTGAGTCCTGTAACTTATAAAAGAATCGGCCATCGGCCGGGTTATTTTCCTGTATCGATTTTTTTTTTCTTTGTTTTATTTTTTTTTTTCAAAAAAAAAGGGTGTTTGGCGAAATCGAAATTTGCATTTTTTGGATGTTTTTTTCTTTTCTTATCTTATAGTTTATGTTCTTTGATCAAGGACAAACTATGGTAATTATAGGGAATAGGCTCGCACCCTTATTTTTTATGTTTTCCTCCAGATTTTTGAGACAATTAGTGTTTTTCATGGTTTTAGTTATAATTCCAATGTAGGAAAAAAAACAATACACGATGGGTTGAGGGTGGGTCTTTGCCGTCCCCTCCCCTACCCTCATCCCCACACCCACCCCCCCCGCGCCCCCCCCCCCCCCCCCATGCATTATTGAAATTCGTCGTCTATGTTGCCAGCAGGGGGTGGAAATATAAATTAGACTGCATAAAGAAGGCGTTTGTAAACAGTGAGGATGTCCGAAAGAGCTCTGAGATTTGATTGGAATGGGCGTTTTGTCTATTAACCCTTTGAAGCTCTGACGCGTTTTAGAAGTTTATTTTGGCTATCATTAAGACGATTTTTATGCAGCTTAAGAAGGATCTGGGGGTATTAAAAGGGTAAATACTATCTCAATCAACCCCTTTGACTTCCATTATAACCGTTACCTAATCTGACTAAATCGTCTAATAGTAGCCAGAAACAGAACAGAAACGCGTATTGGAGCTTGAAAGGGGTTAAATTATCGGGTTTTTATAAATGGGATCAAAAATTATGCTCCCACAGTAATTATTCCAAAACTATAATCACCATAATTAGGTGTGAAACAAATGTTAAGTACCCCCCTGTATTTTCCAATACCACCCCTGAAAAATCATACACAAAAATAAATTTACTAGAAGCTACCCATGTTAAACATATGATTTCTAAAGCCGTTTTCTCTAAGAGCAATAAGAGAAAAACGTTAATAAGATGGGTCACAAGTAAACCATGCTGGTTTTCCAGCTAACGATTGTGATGCCCCCCCCCCCCCCCCCCCCCCCCCCCCCCCCCCCCCCCCCCCCCCCCCCCCCCCCCCCCACCCCCCGCCCCCCGTCCCCCCCCCCCCCCCCCCCCCCCCCCCCCCCCCCCCCCCCCCCCCCCCCCCCCCCCCCCCCCCCCCCCCCCCCCCCCCCACCACCCACCCCACCCCCACCCCCCCCCTCCCCCCCCGCCTGCCAAGCGACATTTAAAACAAAACAAAAATCACCATTCTATTTTTTTTTTCCCAGAAGATAGTACCTGTTACAATACTCTGTGACAGTTTTTTTTGGGAGACAAATTCTTACTACTATAATCACCCGCTAACCCTCCCTAAACCCCCCCCACCCCCCACCCAAAAATAAAAACTTTACCCATTTTTCGAGGGATAATTTTTCCCAATACACACCTAAAATCATAAACAAAAATCAATTTACTAGAGCATACCCATGTAAGAATATGTTTTCTAAGCCGTTTTCTATAAGGAGCAATAAGAAGAAAACCGTTTAGATTAGGATCGGTAACTAATTCAGACTGATTGAACCAAAAATGCTGGTTTTCCGCTACCGATTGTGATGCTCTTGCACCGCAAGATTATCCTAAAAACGGGATATAGCAAAATTGGGATGCAGTGGATTCATCCCACCCCACCCCCCCCCCGTTAATATATATACAGTATATGTTTTCTACCACACTTTTATGCCAAACATCCAGGATTCTCTCCTCCTTATTAACTATAAAGTATATTAAGCTGTGTGATCAGTCTCGCTCCTATCTCTCCTGATGCTTGAAATATTTCAGCAATAAATACCAGCGATCCCTGCGGCTTCTCTATTCTTCCTAGTTATGTATTGCACTGCTCATAGCTGCTGGTGCTATTATAGTATTATTATAAATAGGGGGTAAAATATCAGCTTTTCATTGCTGAGCTGCTCTCTTTAGTGTAACCTTTCCAAGGCATCTCTGATTTCTAACTCATCATAAATCGCACCATTTACATTTATCTGTATCGTCCCAGTTATGGTTTGTTTAGTTTGCAAGTTTTACATTTTAATTATATGTCTATAAGTTACTTTATAATACAATAAACAACAATAAGCATAGACTACAATAGGTGTTAGCTACAGAAATATTACCGCACAGCATATAATAAAGATTATTGAAGGAGAGCGAGGGTGGATAGCTCCATCGTTCTTTTAAAAGAACCAGGTCGCTTTACACTCGAAAACAAACTGCCTCGGGCGGGCCAACTCCTGGCTAAAGGCGGTGGTTACACCGAGCGATTTTTCCGTCCATTTGTACGGGCACAATTGTAGTCTGGCAGCTTCAAAATACAAGTTCCATATGAATTAACACTACCTCGCAATAATCTAACATCGATCTAGTTTCGATTCCACATGAAAAAACGATCCTAAATATTACCAGAAAAAATACCTCATGGACAATTGATGGAAAAAAGCGCTCATGTGACACCGGTTTAACCTTTGTATCGGGAGAATGTATAAAGAACAAGTCTGGAGAAAACGTTAAACCCTTTGAGTAACCAGCGACGTGTTATATTTTATTCTAGCTATATTTAGACAATTTAGGGCAGCTTAGGAAGGATCAGTGATAGGGAAAAGGCTTCTGGTTGAGATAGGTTGAAGCCTATTGTTGTTATAGGTCATTCCTAAGCTGAATACAATCCTCAAATAGTTGCCAGCATATGATGAAAAAGACATCCCTGGGTAACTGAATGGGATTAATTGAAAGGGATAGTAAAACTCCTGTAAGTATTCTTACATTTTTTCTTTTTACTATTGCAACAATCTAACAAAGTTAACAAAAATAATCTTCTGACATAAATAATTAATATACAGTATATAGAGTGGAGACACCAAAAGGACATATATAGATTCACTTCTAAGCCAAACTGGGGACATGGTTACCTTTAAGCGGGGGGTCACCGTTTTGTTTTGTTTATCTTTCTCTCCTTTTCTCTTCTTTTCCCCTGGCTTGTATCCATTCGGCCCCATTCAGCCAACTGTTTGAGGACGTTTATCCCCATCCAGGTGGTCGATATCTTCCTGGGCGAGCAATAGCGAGCCAGCATTGTATGGCGAAATCTGGCTTCGCCGGAGACCATTTTTCTATTCGAAAAAATGTACAAATTTAGCTTGCTGTCAAAACAAAACTATATATATGCTGGCGCCGCAAGTAAGAATGACCCCTGGATGGGGGTTAAACATCTTAAAACAGTAGGCTGAATTGGGGCCGAAATGAATACAAGCCACAGAGAGAGGGAGAGAAAAGAGAAAAACAAAAGCGAGTGGGATCCCTTAAGAACCCTGGTCTAGCGGGGGGGGGGGGGGGGGGTGGGGGGGTTTGGGCTATTTTGGGCCATATTCAGGCACTCCTGAAATGATCAATCAAGTTATCTGGCATTGAAAAAGAAATGTATTCAGCAAAAAACACTAGGCGCTACAAGCGTCAAAATGAGGACCAGAACGAGCTACGTAGCACTCGTCGTTTTGATGCAGTGGTACCACCAACATGGGAGTTTAGCGTATAGGCGGCATTATTTTTCCCAAGATACCACTCACTACTGGCTACACTGCCGGCCTCTCGAGAACAGAGGGAGCATTGAGTCAGTGGGCGGCGGGTAAGCCCTGGGTGTCGGCAGTGTGGCCTGCTGCTCTCCCGGCCATTTGCACTAGATTTTAAACCCTTCAAAAACCTTAATAATCATCCGAACTTGCTGCCTTTTTAGATACAGACTTAAGTCGGGCCCCGCTCTTTAAGTGTTTTTATTGGACATATTTGTTTAGGGATTATCTATAGTTTAGTGTACAGATGAAAACAGCATACATGATTATGAACTATCTACAAGCAAAATATTTCCAGTTGTTATGAACTAATAGCCAGCACCAAAAATAGGAGCTCTAAAGTTAAATGCAAGGTATACAATTGTTAAGCTTAAACTAAATGATCAATCTTCACAAAGGATAAAATCATAATTTTCGACTGTTATCTGATAAGCTTACCAACATTTTAGATGTTTATTGTTTAGATTATACATTAGCCAACAAACCTCACATTGAAGCTCCACAACTTCAACTAACATTTCCCCATAGGTATAAATATAGATGTTTAAATATTCAGCATTTGTAAATATGTGTCAAGGAGTATAATAATGCATAACTATAGAGAAAGCAAAATATGAGGTTATGGTGGTTCAGAGGGACATATACTTTGTTCTGATATAATTTAATTTATGGATTTCACTCCCAACACCAAACACATGTACAGTCGCGCTACTAAGTCATGTCCCAGCTGTTATTACGTTTGGCTTGGCTCTGTGCTGGATTAATGTCTGTCAGATGTTGAATAGGGTGGGTAAGTGTAGGAACATGTTTGTATATTTCACTCAATATGAAAAAATGAAGCTTAGATATTGCTGATACCAATTATTGATCAATACATACTTGGTGCTGAGACATCACTTATTAGCGCGACTGTACACTACCCTGATAATCTGGGGTATACAGCTCGGTAGTATAGGCTGTAGGTCGTAGGTAGTAGGTCATAGGTAGCATAGGTAGGTAGTAGTATAGATGGATATAGCTGCAGACAGAGATGCCAACCCTACCAAGCTGTACACACCAGATAATCAGCGTAGGGGTGCAGATACTTTTTTGACCGAGTGTACCTTGCCCTCACTGTCCACATTCATTTGGCACGAGTTGAGGAACGGGAGGAACAGTGAGAGAATTACAGGTGACATTGTGTAGATCTCAAGGTCATAATTATACTATAGTCGATTTATTTCCTTCTGATGGCAAATGTAATCCCTTAGCACATGTTTTCTCGATACTTAATGATAAAATATGAAACTACTATGTCTCTGCATCATCTTATTGCCAAGTGTTCACAATCAACAACATATTTCGCTAAAAAATCGTCGTAATAGCCAAGTAATTAAGATGAATATATGGCAATTTACCATCAGCTGGAAATAAATGGACTATAGTGGTCCAGCAAGTATTCAAGCCTTGATAAATCGTAAAAGAAGTATTTAAAATATAATCCTGACATACACAAAACACACAGAAATAAAGATAAGTGCAAACTTACACATTTATCTCGTTTATGGAACTCTCTATGGTCTATTCGCTGTAAGTAGGCGAGAAATCATAAGCTCTATCCTCTGTAACTCAAAAAGGGTACAACAAATTGGCTGTAAATTTCCACATCTATTCCTTGACTGACTCTTCCCAAATGGTAGAAATATTAGATCGATTACTCTAGTCGTTTTTTAGTTACAGAGATTATAGGTCATGATGTCTCGCCTACTTACAGTGAATAGACTATAGTTTTGGAAAACATATAAATTATATACAGTACATATAACTTTAATATGAATGAGCTTTATGCCATTTTTCTCAAACACGTACACAAAACGAGAAGAGGGAAAAGTCAGCAAATATTTCTATAATGTTTATGTTTTGGTTAGCTTGTTTCAAAGTACTTTTAATATATTCAAAATATATTACACAGGCCATTAAAACGAATCTAATTTCCTAAAGCATTAGATGAAAGAGCACAGTTTATACACCACTAAATATCACAGAGATCAGTATTTATAGGCCTTGCGTCGCCTGTAGTAAGGTAGGTAGAACTCGTGTGCGGTGTCATAGTAGCTGTAGTCCGGAGAAGGAAGGTCATTGTGGTAGGGCAGGCCCGGGCACCCGCCACCGGCAGGAACCCCAGGAAGTTGAAGGACACTCAGGGGCACCACGATTGACCGCAGCTTGTGCTTGGTGAACCGCTTCTGCCGTGACCTGTGGACTGCGGAGCTGGATTCAGCGGTCCTGTGAACTGTAGCACGGGATTCTGCTAACATGTGAAACAGTAGGGCTGATATCCGCTTCTTTTTCTTTGGATATGGCTTTAAGCTGTGTCGTGGATGTAAGCCCAGTTGGTGATACTACTGTGGTCACAGGGTCTACTGAGCTTTCAGAGGCAGCAGTATCAGGTTTTTTCTTTTGTATCTCAACAGGACCAGCGATTTCTTGGGATATTCTGATGCTTTCTTGGTATTGCTGCGTGGTGCTTTCTTTTCACCATAGGTGCTTCCCTGGCTTCAGGGACTGACTCTCGGTCTCATGATCTTCTTTGGATGGAGCTGACTGGATGACGGCAGCTAAAAAGTCTTGTTCTTCATTCGCACTGTCTCCCACAGAGCCCTCAGAACCAGGCAAGGCCAAGTCACCATTTATGAGCTTGTGTGGAATATTGAGGGAATGGACTCACCATGTCTTTCTAGGTTTATCATGTCAAAGGTGCCTAGCTGATCAGTGGTGGGAGGACCTTCGGGAATTCGGAAATGTATATCAGGCAAATTTGGGAGACCATCAGAGCTGAAGGGGGCCGAAGAAAGGCTGCCCATTGCGTGGGGCGATATTGGGGACTGCAATTTGAATCAGAAATAGTAGATGAACTACCAGATGGTTGGAATGAAGAGGAAAGCTTGTCAGGGAAGTAAAGAGGGGGCATACGGGATGAACTGAGTATCAGTGGAAGTAAGGCGAGGATCAGGGACTTCAGGGGAAGTAGTGAAGCTTCGGGGATGCGATCAAAGGCAAATGAGCTATCAGTTGTGTCACTAAAGGAAGCCATCACTCGATAAACTGGAAAGACTGCCAGGAAGAAAGATGGGAGGGGTGTCAGGGTTGTGAAGTGGAGGGGCAAAACGATCAGGAATTAAAGGATCTCTTGAAAAACCATCTTGAATGGGGGAGAGAGCTGGAGGGACGGAATGGGAGTAGCCGGCAAAGAGTGGAAGCTATCAAGGGTAAGAGGAATGACAGGCGAGTTGTAAGAAGTGTGGACAGGGTAGAGGAACTGTCAGAATAGGACGCCATGTATGAAGTCTACTAGTGGGCGGGACATTAGGAGCTCTGCTTGGAGTGTAGTGAAAAGTGGGATGTTGATTGGAGAGTGAGTGAGGGCCTCCGGGGTGTCTTCTGAAGTGTAGTGGAAGGTGGAGGGTCTGTCCAGAGAGTGGAGAGGAGACGGAAGTCGGTCTGGTAGTAAGGAGGCTGCTGAAGATTCCTCTGTTGTCGCCACAGCCATACTCGTCGCCAACAGCAACCAAGTCACCAGCCACATCGCTCTCTCTACAAAAGATTATACGTGCATTAGTTTACCATGATCAGTACGGCAATTTCATAAATATATAACTAAAATAATAGCAATGAATTGTAGATATTAATTCCATTGTCAGTGGGGGAATTAAACCACCCCAACTTTGCAAACAGGATGCTTCAGTCACAAGATGGGTGCACACAAAAACCTACATTACGTATCAATTATAGAACCATTCTATTGTACAGTAATTATGAAGATGAATCATAAATTTCGGGTCAGTAACAATAATGCTAATAAAAACTTAGAAACCTATATATATATATGATAGATAGATGAGAGAGGAGAGAGAAAGAGGAGAAGGAGAGGAAAGAGAGGAGAGAGAGATAGAGAGAGAGGAGAGAGAGAGAGAGAGAGAGAGAGAGAGAGAGAGAGCGAGATGAGAGAGAGAGGAGAGAGAGAAGAAGAGGGGGGGTGGAGCGGGGGGAGAGAGAGAAGGGGTAAGGGGGTGGGGGTGAGGAGAACAGACAACCAGCTAGACATATAAGCAGAGAGCTAACTCCCGGAAGCCATCGCAAATGCATGTTAATGTCAAACCCAAGTGAAAGCAAAAAACGTACATTACGTGTTGGGGTTAGCAGAGGAGGGAGAGTTCAAACAGGTTCAGGAATTTTTTTTTTTAAGAGGCATGGTATAGGCTATGATTTCGTGTGATAGGATTTGTCTTTGTTAGATATTCTGCGGGGGTGGCGACTTAAGACAGAGCCAGAATAGGGGACAACACCACAGAAAACAATGAACACACACAATCAAAATACAAAATTCACACTTACAAAAAAAAGGAAAAAGTGGGGATTGGGCCTGATTATGATAGATAGATAAATATTATGCGTGTGGGGTGTGTGATTTGTTGTTCGTATGTGTGTGGTGTGTGTGTGGGGGTGTGTGTGTGTGCATGTGCATGTGCGTGTGTGTGGTGTATGTAATGCGTTATTGGTTTATTTATGTTTTCTAGTTTCCTCCCTAGACCTCCGTCAAATTAAAGAAAAATATCAATTAGATCCGCCTTCCAGATTAATTTGTGCATTTTTCGGTAGAAAATTTCCGGGCCGAAGGCCGGTTCTTCCAACATTACAGGCTCACTATCGTTCGCCAGGGGAAAAAAACGACATCTAAATAGCACGAAAGGTCTAAATATTGACGAAGAAAGGGGCGAAAGGTCTTAAAAATCGACTAACAAATGGGGCAACATCTACATCTGAAAAACTAATGGGGCTAAACATGGGGGAAAGTGGTCCAGAAAAGCGGCCCCTTCCCCCCTCAATGTGCACAATAAGATAACATATTATTATACACAACATGCTACCGGAAAATTAATAGGCAAACGAAAACGACAAATATTACATACTTAAGGGGAGACAGGGATTTCTGGACCCCCTTCGCCCTAATGTTTTAGTTTTGAGATTCGATTAGTTTGGCGATTTTAACACCTTTCGCCCCATTTCGTTGTCAATTTTAAGGTGTCGATATTTTCCTGGCGGGCGATAACGAGCCTGAAATTTTAAAAGGAAACTGTACAAATTTATCTTGATGTCTATGTGATCTAGGGGGATTCTATGTTATCTTGTATAGGGGTGTCTCTGAAGGGGATCTAGGGGGTGTTATCTTGAAGGGGGTTAGGGGGTGTTATCTTGAAGGGGGATCTAGGTGAGGTGTTATCTTGAAGGGGGATCTTGGGGGGGTGTTATCTTGAAGGGGCTCTCGGGATCTAGGGGTGTTATCTTATAATCACTAATATTATGTAATTTGTTTATATCTTGAAGGGGGATCTAGGGGGTTTTGAAGGGGGAGCTGGGGGGTGTTATCTTGAAGGGGGATCTAGGGGGTGTTTTTTTCTAAGCTTGATGAGGTCTAGAGAGGAAACTACCCAATACATGAATAAATGAATTAATAGACCAAACAAACAGCCAGTGTCCCCTTAAATAATTACCTATAAGTATAGGAGAGCTCAATTAAGAGATTAGAGAGCGTGACAGTTATAGAGTTCCCGGACAAATGATTCCTGCATATAGAAAGTTAGGGTTCATCTGTGTTGTGTGTGTGGTGTGGGTGTTTGTTTTGTGTGTGTGTATGTGTGTGTCTGTGTGTGTGTGTGTGTGTGACTGTGTTTGTGTATGGGTGACTGTTTGTGTGTGTGTGTTGAGAGTTAAATAGCATATGGGTGTGTGTTCAAGTGTGTAAGAGTGAGTGTGTGCGTGTGTGTATGTGTGTAATGGTTTGTGCGAGTGTGCCATTGTACAGTCGCGGACAGAAATTAATAGACAGTTTTGGGAAGTACAATAATAATATTTCGGTGAAATAATTTTATATAGCCTACATCTTGAGCAAGAGAGACTACAAAATCGTAATGGAAAACTTAAGGGGAGGAAGACCGTTTTCTGGACCCCTTCTCCCTAATGTTTTGCCCCACTAGTTTTGAGATTATTAAGAAGCATGGTAAAGAACTGGGGCAAACGGTCTGAAAATCGCCAAACTAATGGGACGAATGTTTTGAAATCTCCCCTTATTGGTAATGTGTGTGTGTGTGTGAGTGAGGGTAAACACCAAGGGAGACAGAGGTTGTGACTCGGGTGGGGAAAGGTTAAACATAATTTCACTTGGGTACATAACTACTGTGGAAACATTTGGACTGTATTTGCCTCATCTTGACATATTTAAATAGCAAATATATAAGTTATTTTTATACTCGCAATGGTATATATATATATATATATATTGATAGATGAATAGATATATGTAGATAGCTAGATAGAAGGTTAGTCCCACCATCCCCCTACACCTTCAACCATTAATACATGCATGGAGACCACCACACCGTACACATAATAACTACCATACAATACACACACCAACACGCACCACACTCACACACACCAGTCACACACACACACAAACACACATACACCAGCCACACACACACCAGGCACACACAAACACACATATCACACACAAACCCACACACATACACAAGTCACACACACAAACTAGAATTAAGAATATAGTGAAAGACTCAACGATTCATGATCGGTGTTATTAAAGCTGTAATATGTATTATAGTTAAGCCATCATCAGATTCTAGTGTGAAGCATAAACGAACATGTGTATAACAATATAAGTAACCTATAATACACTTGCTAGGTTAAGTTTACATCTGATAAATATGTACTGTTTTATTATTTAGCTATGGGTACCATCAGGCCCTAAGCTCACTCTCACTCTCTCTCCCACCCACACACACACATACACACCCACACACACACACTCAACCTCTCTCTCTGTTTCACCACACACCATACCAGAGCCTTCTACTGTTACTGTCCTATTCTTCTACTATAAACTGTCCCTGTCTAGTATTCATAAGGCCGGACTACCTAGTGGTGGCCGCAAGGTCTGTGTGGTCTGAGTATCTGTGTAACTCAGTGTAACTCATTTTGCATCTATCTATGAGGGTATTATGTATATGTGGGTGTAAAACAAAGGCCAATAGAAACATTATGCGTAGTTTAGTGAAACTGTGTGTAGGGTTCGGCTGCCCACATAGGGGTAGGTTAACGGTACAGGTATGGGGGGCTACACGGTGTTATGCGAACGTTGCCCCCGACCGGTTCAGTGAAAGTGTTAAGGCTAGGGCCAGAATATGGGAGGGGGGTATGGCAGGCCCTCCCTTCCCCTTTATGTAGCCTACTATTGTCCTTGTCTACTCATCACCATATTTCTACTACTATTTCTACTACTACTTCTTTTACTATTTATATTACTATTTCTACTACTATGTCTACTTTTTTTTTTTTTTTTTTTTTTTACACAAAAAAAAAATAACTACTATGTCTACAACTATTTCTACTACTATTTCTACTACTACTTCTACTATTTCTCGAACGTCCCTTGATTTTGGCCGTCACTCTTTCAACTCTGGGGGAGGCACTTGCTACAGGCAGTTCCTCCTTTTGCCTCCCTCACTCTCACACACACAAAAAAAATAACTACTATGTCTACTACTATTTCTACTACTATTTCTACTACTACTTCTACTATTTCTACTACTATGTCTACTACTATGTCTACTACTATTTCTACTACTATTTCTACTATTTCTACTACTATTTCTACTATGTCTACTACTATGTCTCTACTACTATGTCTACTACTATGTCTCTACTACTATGTCTCTACTACTATGTCTCTACTACTATGTCTACTACTATGTCTCTACTACTATGTCTCTACTACTATGTCTCTACTACTATTTATACTACTATTTCTACTACTTCTACTATTTATACTATTTATACTACTACTATTTCTACTACTACTATTTCTACTACTACTACTACTACTTCTACTATTTCTACTACTTCTACTATTTTTACTACTTCTACTATTTTTACTACTACTATTTCTACTACTTCTACTACTACTATTTCTACTACTATGTCTACTACTATTTCTACTACTATTTCTACTACTATTTCTACTACTACTTCTACTATTTCTACTATTATGTCTACTACTATTTCTACTACTACTTTTACTACTATTTCTACTACTACTTCTTGTTTCTATTGCTGCCCTTGTGTTTGTTGTTGTTGTTATTATGCTTCTACTTCCGTTTGTCTGTCTGTATAATTGTTTATTTGTCTTTAAACAAGATATCTCAAATACTTTTGAACCTATGTTCACGGAAGTTGGTAGGCAGATAGTATATGTGCCAAGGAA
>CM064535.1:30746520-30766415 GCA_032716605.1 Paralithodes platypus
GCTTATCCTGCCCCCTGTCTGTCTCCTATCACCCCTACACGCACCTCTCTAACACACACACACACACATACACACACCACACACACACACACACACACACACACACACACACACACACACATACATATGTTGAGGGAACAATGATAAGGCTCAGAAAGTTCGGAATTCGAATCCACTCTGGCAAGTAATACATTTTACAAATATTTAAGGTGCTCTTTCATGGAACACACACAATCATGTAGTCAAACAATCACACACACACACACACACACACACACACACACACACACACACACACACACACACACACACACACACACACACACACACACAGCCCGTAGCCTAGTAGGTAGAGCTCTTGTCTCACACACGAGGGGTCGGGGGTTCAATCCCCGGCCGGGCGGAGACAAATTGGGCTTGTCTCCTTTCATGTGTTAGCCTCAGTTCACCTAGCTGTAAATAGGTACCTGGAATAAGTGGACGACGTTGTGACGTCCCATCTGGGGTTGGCAAAAATGGTACAAGGCGAGATGGGTATCATATGGTTCACCTAAGCTGATGGCTACCTAAGCCTTCGGGCGAGACAAAGTACCGTCTATAGTGAGAATGGTACCATACAGATCCACCCTAAGCCTTCGTTTCCGATGTCGCCAATAATTGGCTAAAATACAGACTACACACACATCCACAGCCATTCCAACAGTACATAAAACACTTAACATGCATTTCACGCAATACATTCCCAGTTAAGGAGGCGTGATAATAATGAGCTTAGCTCGCATTGCGTGGATTCCCCTTGACGAACAAGTAACTGAGTAACACAAACACACACACTTTGCTTGTCCCACACCCACCTGTCAGCTGAACGTAACCTTTTCTTGACATCTTCATATTGGGAAGGTTATATTATGTACTCTCTCTCTCTCTCTCTCTCTCTCTCTCTCTCTCTCTCTCTCTCTCTCTCTCTCTCTCTCTCTCTCTCTCATGAAAAAAAAAATATACTTCAATTCTATGAGTCTCCCAAACCATCGACATCAATCAAGGAAAACAGAATACCAGGGGGACCACAAATCTCCACTTCAAGGAGATGCTCGGGACTAAAATGAAATGCCGCACTCCTTCTCGCCCCATTCAACCGTGCCTAACTTGCCCTCAAAGCACTCAGCCAATGTCGTCAACCAGTAGACCATTTCAACCAGTAGCTCTCAACCAGTACCAAATCAACCAATACGGTTAGGTTAGGTTAGGTTAGTACTATATGTTGGCACTGGTGTGGCTGGTCTTGATTGATTTGGCACTGGTTGAGAGCTACTGGTTGAAATCGTCTACCGGTCGAAATGTCCGGGAACCGTTACTTTCTGTTACACGTTTTTATGTTTACAATTTCGTTTGCTACACCGCGTTCCGGGCTTTTTTTTTTTTTTTTTTTTTTTTTGCTATACCTGTTCTGCTATTTCTTTTGCTACTTTTTCCTTACCCTTTTGTGTACGACTTTCACTACATCCACTGCTTTTTGCCTACAGTTATTTTTGACATGGTATATACTTTTTTCCGTTTTTTCTTAGACTAAATCTGTTTGTTACATTATTGTTACACCTGTTTTGTTATTCCATTTATATTAAGTAACGCCCCGTTCTTAACATTAATCATCAATTACAAACCCCAATGCAGTTGAATAAACTAATGAAAGCATATTGTCCTCCCGGGATTCGAACTCGGGACACCACACCCACAACATAAGCATCTAAACCATTACACCACCAACACAGTTTCTTGTTTATACTATTCTGTCAGCTACATCTTTTGCTACACATCTCCGTCAATCTTTCTATCTCGCACTTTCTCTCTGTTGGTTCAAAAGATTTTCTCAGTTCTCTCCCAAAGCTGCACTTGTTCTTTCACATGCCTCCTCGTCTCCTCAGGTTCATACCACACCTATTAGTTTGGATATATTAACCTTCTCACGTGTTTTACGCAATTTTGAGCCTATTGGGGATACTTTAAAGCCTTTGTTACCATCAGGGGTATTTAGAAACCTTTAGTTTAGTTACTTCAACCACTGCAGTTGTCTTTGAGTTAGCTGTGGGCAGAAAACTAATTTTGGAGAGGTAATTATAAGAGTGAGAGAACTCTATTTCTTATTGCTAATCTGGCAACCTCTGCGTCATAAAAACGTGAAAGGGTTTTAACATACCAACTTGTGCTGCATTGAATGTCATTACTTTACCATATTTTGTATACCAACATTTTATATATATATATATATATATATTGATGTATCTATCTATCAACCTTGATATCTATCTATTTGTAGAGCGTGACATTAATTTTGGTAGTTCTCAGGTATTTATTACCCCTACTTAACATTGTTAGGAGCTGACCTTCATCCGTGACGCACGAGCGCTCACACGTGGACATACAAACATACAAAAACACACACACAGATTCATTATCACACATGAAGTATAAGCCATACCACTATAATTACTGTCGCTATTATCTTTGTTCACCTCCTATGTCTTGCCACCGTCCAAAACAAAAATAATAATAATGATAATAAACAAATACAAAGTTTGTAAGGCCGGACTGCCTAGTAGGGACCTCGGGGTCTGTGTATCTATGTATATATGTAACTATATGTAACTATATGTAACTCTCTCTCTCTCTCTCTCTCTCTGTCACGCACACACAAACACACGAATACCCCCTCTCTCGCTCTCCTTCTCACGTACATTATATTATAGCAGAGAAAAACTGATGAAGGTCAATAGCCATAATGGTGTTAGTGAAAACATGAGAACAGTATTGTGTGTTTGTGTGTGTGTGTTTGTATGTGTGTGTGTGTGTGTGTATTTTTTTCTTTATACAGTATTTGTGAAGTGCGTGTGTGCTTATACGTGAGTGTGTGTGTTTGATTATTTGCATAATATGTGAATATATAATGAATTAATTCCATACACACAGTCACATGTCAACCTACCATTTAGTTACCTTATCCGTCAAGTTGGTCAAAATTCTGTCAGCTTAAATTCCTTAAACCCTTTAGGTAACGAGTTGTCCTTGTCATTATAATCTGGGTATTATTAGAAGATGTTATCCAGCTTAGGGAGGACGTGTAACATTTAAAAGGCTTCAAGCTATCTCGATTACCTATTTTCAATACCACGGATTCCTCCTAAGCTGCATAAAATCGTCTATATACAGCTGTACGTAATAACATACACACATGCACACATACACACACACACACACACAAATAAACCAATAACTGAAGGGCTTTAGCATAGAATTGAACCAGTTAAAAAAAATCATCTTTAATCAACGAAACAAAAATACATAATAATTACCGTAAGGCCTAGCACGCAATAAGGTCGACTTTCGTGATAGTATCGATTAAGAGGAAGAGAGCGATTCTTCCTCGTTGTGTTTTTAATTTCACGGGCCGATAGTCCGATAAAACTAATAGGCAATCCCTGTATCCCCGGCGAGAAACAATACCTAGGGGGCCTCCTTGGTTGTGATAAAGGATTCCTTGCTATTGTTATTATAATTGTTTACCCCTTTATCCTTTTCTGGCGGATGGGACCATTTTCTTTTGTTTTGTTTGTTCAGCTTCCGGCAAGAATTAGTTTATTTAATATATTTGTAAATTTCTCGGATACCGGTAATTCCTAAATTACAGGCTCGGTCACGCTCGCCTGGAAAACGTCGAGACCTAAATGACACTAAAGGTCTTAAAAACTCAAAACTAATGGGAGCTAATCGTGAGGGAGAAGGAGGTCCAGAAAAAACAAAACCTTCCCTAGATATACGAAGATGAGCACTTTGGTATTTGCATAACCCACCATATGCCCCACACACTTGGCGATCCTAGCACACTCTCTCTTTACTACCTGGCAACTGTAGAATACCCCCCTCCCCCTACTTCCACCACCACACTCACACACACTTGCTTATGGTAGTCCATCGTAGTCCGATGATAACGTTCCCTTCCTGCAAAGCAGGAAGAGAAAACCTGCGCATAGGAGAGTTTAGAGTGCCGAGGGAGGTGCGCAGTTCCAACTTCACTATCTTGGTACTGAACAGGGGTTGCTGATGGCAAAGGGGTGACCCAAGACGACCAGCTCCTGCTCAATACTGCAGGAGACTGCCGGGATTCCAGTTTGTCGGAAACCGCCAGGACGTGACCCCAACGTCTGCTGTTCTCTCAGGGTGTGCTCCCCTAGCCTTTATCTTACTAGACTAAACCACAAGGCAGTGGGTGTGTGCGGTTGTTGGTAGATGACAAGGATGCACATCATACCTCTGGGGGCCACCGCATGCCCCGAGATCCCCTATTGATTTAGCCTGGGGTCGCAAGACACCCAGTTACCGTGTGTGGCCCCGGGGAGGCACAATAGGAGTCTTGGTGATGGAGAGGCTATGTACTGGCAGAGGGAGACTTACGCACTCGGCTCCCCTTTTCATCACAAGGGTTAGCCAGCGGCAGCAGCTGAAAGCGAGAATTGCATGCAAGCAAGCAGCACTACACCAACATGCTACTGCACTAGTCGCATCACATCACATCACCCTGTGTGATAACACCTTCCCTACCTCCCCGTCTTCATTCACTCCCCTCCTGCCCTCGCCACTGCCCGCTAACCTTTCCTACCTCCCCGTCCTCATTCAGACTCCCCTCCCGCCCTCGCCAATGCCCGCTAACCTTTCCTACCTCCCCGTCCTCATTCAGACTCCCCTCCCGCCCTCGCCACTGTCCGCTAACCTTTCCTACCTCCCCGTCCTCATTCAGACTCCCCTCCCGCCCTCGTCACTGCCCGCTAACCTTTCCTACCTCCCCGTCCTCATTCAGACTCCCCTCCCGCCCTCGCCACTGCCCGCTAACCTATATACTATATATATATATATATATATATATATATATGCCTACACACACACACACACACACACACAGCCATTCCAACGATACATATAACACCTACACATATAGGAGGCGGGAAATAACGAGCATGCTCACTCCCGCAATACAACTAGAGTAAGTACAAAACACACACACACACACACACACATCCTCCCTCTGCGCCACATCAGCCCATAGAATTAGTAAAAAACACCATCTGAGGAAGAGCACTTTATTGACAACGTTTCGCAGATAGCTTCATCAGCTCACTGATGAAGGCCAGGTCACTGTCAATAAAGTGCTCTTCCTCAGATGGTGTTTTTTATCCATTCTGTCTACTTTTTAAGTACCACTCAACATAGAATCAGTCATTGCCCCTACACACACACACACACACACACACACACACAAAAGAGCCGGGATGGTCCAGCGTACTAAGGAACCAGTTAACCACCCAGAGTACGCCAGAGGTATACCAGGGCTCGAGTCCTCCAGATTGCGAGTTTTTTTTTCAGCTTTACCGACGGAGAAGGATTGTATTGTGGTCCTTCCCTAGCCAAGCTGTTATAAGCTTGTGTAAGCCCACACATAGCTTCACTAATACAATGTGCCTCTGCGTATGTACTATGGTTGAAACTTCAGCACCTATCGGCCGCCATAGGTCTCATGTGACCTCGTAGCTAAGGTAGAATACGCATTGTACTGTACTTAAGTTAAGAGATACTCTGTATATATTCAGCCTCAGGGCTGCAAATGAATAATAAATCAACAATTATTATTATTATTATTATTATTATTATTATTATTAGTAGCAGTAGTACTATTATTATTATTATTATTATTATTATTATTCTTCCATACATCCCTTCTTGTCACCATAGGTATAACGTCCTTCAGCCATCCCTCCCTTTCTCCCGACCCTCTACCTTACCTCCACGACCCCACCGATCCATCTCCATTCCCTCTAATACGCCCCTACCTACCTGTCTTAGTTTATGCCGACCTTCCGAGCAATCTTCCTCATGCCTTTCTACCTAACTATAGTCCGTTCATTCTAGGTTGGGCAGAAATCGTAACCTGTAACCTCTGTAACTCAAAAATGGTCTAGAGCAAATTGGCTGTAAATGTCCACATCTATTCCTTGACTGACTTCCTAAATAGTAGAAATATTACCTTGATTACTCTAGCCCTTTTTGAGTTACTGAGGTTAGGATTTACGATTTCTGGCCCTACCTATAATTAATAGACTATAGCAATCTTCCTCTCCTCATGCCTTTCGCCTCAACTATCTACCCATCTACCCATTGGAATGAATGATCACTAGACTGTAATGTATGAATATATCCAAAAACACAATACGTACAACCAATATCGGAATGGATTAACCCGTTCAGTACCAGGGACGTCCTTTTCATCATATTCTGGCAATTAACAGACGATTTTATTGAGATTAGGGAGGACCTCTAGCAATAATGAGGCTTCAGACTATCGCAACCAACCCTTTTAACTACCACAGATCCTTCTTAAGCTGCATGATATCGTCTAAATTTAGCTAGAATATTTTATAACACACGTCGCTGGTACTCAAGGGTTTTAAGGCTCGTGTAAAGTATTGCGAAAACCAACAATCTGGCGCTGAATTCGGTGTTGCCCGCCATTTATAGAAACTATCTGCGTTGGTGGTGTAATGGTTTAGATGCTTGTGTTCTGGGTGTGGTATCCCGAGTTCGAATCCCGTGAGGGCCATATATGCTTTCATTAGTTTATTCAAGTACAGTGGCGCTAATAAGTCATGTCTCAGCTGTCATTGCCTTTACGTTTGGCTCTCTCTGTGCTGTATTAATGTCTGCCAGATGTTGAATAGGGGGGGTAAGTGTAGGAACATGCTTATAATATCTCACTCGAAACGAATAAATCAAATTTTAGACATTGCTGATACCAAATATTGATAGAAATATACTTGGTGCCGAGACATGACTTATTAGCACGACTGGACATTGGGGTTTGTAATTGATGATTAATGTTAAGAACGGGGTGTTATTTAATTATCTGTCCATTGTCCATTGCCATCTATAGACACTGCCTGGTTACCCTCCAGTATTATATGTCCATTGTCCTCTTGATATTGTTGTCCTTTTAGCAATGAGTCAAAAGAATGGAAACAATAGACATACCCTGATGACAGCTCTCCTTGTAATTGTATTTATTTGCTTAATTATTTATTCATTATGATTATTTTTGGTTTAGTTGTATGTCTAAACCTATACTAATAAGTAACACGCCATTCTTAACATTAATCGTCCATTACAGACCCCAATGTACTTGAACAAAACTAATGAAAGCATATGGTCCTCCCGGGATTCGAACTCGGGACACCACACCCAGAACATAAGCATATCAAGCCGAAGAAAATACCCCCAAGAGAGGAAAACGTCCTTAAAATCTCCAAACTAAGGGTGCGATCGTCTTACAATCTTAACACAAATAGGGCTAAGCATTATGGCAAAGGTGAACCATCCCCCTCCCTTACCATAAATCAGCCATTGCCCCCTCATTCCCCAACCTTACCCCCCCACCATCACCCAACCTTATTATTACACCCACAACCCAGTCAGTCTTATGGATGTGCCGTTTTTCTGGACCACTTTCTCCCTTATGTTTAGCCCCATTAGTTTTCAGATGTTAAGATGTTTGCCCCATTAGTAAGTCGAATTTAAGACCTTTCGCCCCATTTTTTTGTCAATAATTTAGACCTTTCGTGCTATTTAGGTGTCAATTTTTTCCCTGGCGAACGATAGTGAGCCTGTAATGTTGGAAGAACCGGCCTTCGGCACTGGTATCGGAAACTAGACTGCTGGTAGACGAATAATTAGGTAACCGAAATATTTCAAAAGCTTACCTAAGAAGCTGCCAGACCAGTGTTGAGGGAAAAAGCGCTCGTGTGATACCGGCTTTATTATCAGTACCGGTGACGTTATGTAACTTATATTCAAGTTATATTTAGTTTAACCCCTATTGTGCCGGTGACGTCCATCTCGTCATATTCTGGCAACTATTAGACGATTATGTTCTTCTTATGTGTTCAGCGTAGGAAGGACGTCTACCCATTAAAAGGCTACAGGCTATATCAGTTAATCCTTTTAGCTATCATGTATCCTTCATGAACTTCATAAAATCGATTCAATTTAGTTGAAATCAAACACATATACAGTATATATATATATATATATATATATATATATATATATATATATATACAGTACAGTATATATCCTCTACCTTTCCCTTTGCACGTTGCACCAGCACCCAGGAACTCTCCCCTTTGACTCCCCCCCCCCCTTGATACCTGTAACCTCCCCCCTTACCCCCTCTCTCTCCTTTCCCACCCAATATGTTCACTTTTACCAACTACCCCTTCTCTCTCTCTCTCTCTCTCTCTCTCTCTCTCTTCCTCCCCCATCTCTCTCTCTCCTCTCTATATCTATCAATCTATCTTTCTTTCTCCCCCATGTCTCTCTCTCTCTCTCTCTCGCTAGCTATCTATCTATCTATTTAGCTAGCTATCTTTCTTTCACTCCCCTTCTCTCTCTCTCTCTCTCTCTCTCTCTCTCGCCTCTCTCTCTCTCTCTCTCTCTGGAAATATGAATAATACCTGAATAATTATGCAAAGTCGCCTTATTAATGATCGTTCAACGTGTTATGAGTGGAGCTCTGGAGGCGGCGTAGGGATTATAAAGGGAGCCCACCTCGCTTTTTTTTCTCTTGCTCTCCCTCTCTCTTTGGCTTGTATCCATTCGGCCCCATTCAGCCTACTGTTTTAAGACGTTTACCCCCATCCAGGTGTCAATATTTTCCTGGCGAGCGGTAGCGAGCCAGCATATATATACTTTTTTTTTTTACAGCAAGCTAAATTTGTACATTTTTCGATAGAAAAATTTCTCCGGCGAAGCCGGATTTCTCCATACAATGCTGGTTCGCTATCGCTCGCCAGGAAAAAATCGACACCTGGATTGGGATAAACGTCTTAAAACAGTTGGCTGAATGGGGTCAAATTGACAAGTCAGAGCAAGATAAAACAAAAATCAGGTGACTCCCTTTAATGATAGTTCAACGTGTTATGAGTGGAGCTCTGGCGGCGTAGGGATCATATTAACCTCTTCACACCTAATACGTATGGTTACCTTTGATTCTGGCTAAAATTCGATTATTTTATGCGTTTTAAAAAAGACCTGTGTTACTAAGAGGGTAAATTGAGATCGCATTTACCCCTTCGAGTTGTATTGGGAGAAGGGGGTCCAGAAAAACGGTCTGTCTCCCCTTAACATTTATTCAGTTTCAAGTTTAAACATCAAGAACACGTTTTCTTGGCTAGAGTTGTATCTTTTTTTCTTTCTCTTACCTTTCACTAAATCCCCTCCCAAGCTTACTGAGTGTCTTGGTCTCTTTGTTTGCTTGTTTTATTTATACTTTTGTTTTTCCTTGTTAATGTGTTTATTATTATTTTTATTAATATGGTATTATTATTAGGGGTTCGACCCCTACGGGGATTATATATATATAGTATTATAATGAAGTCTCAATTATTATGCTTTTTACACCAACCAACTTCACGTCTAAACTCAATTAATGAAATCAACAAATACATATGGCACTCCGAGGACTCGAACCTTAGGATACTCACATCGAAATTCCGCTAGCGTAAAAATTACATATAGATAAAGAAACATGTAATCTAAAACACAACCCTCATGCTATCTGATGTCTCTGTATCCTAAAGTGTCCCCGCTCTCTCTCTCTCTCTCTCTCCCCCGCGGTATAAGTTCAACCCTTTCCTGCCAACCGTAGAGCGGCGATCACAAACAGCATAACATAAGCTGGTGGGAGGGTTGACGCTTAGGGTGGCGGTGGTGGTGGTGTGTGTGAAGGTGGTGGTGGTATGAGTATATTATTATGTGTGTGTGTGTGCTGATGGTGGTCTTCCGTGCCTGTATTATTGGTCTCTGTGTTTGCGGGTGCGTGTGTGTGGTGGTGGTTGGGTTGTGTATATATACATATATCTATATATGTTATATCTGTTATAAAAATCGCCACCTGTACGTGGCACCGATTAGCAGGTCGCCCATCCGTAATTTGGTAGGGTTTTTTTCCCCTTTATAGGTTGCCCGCCAAGGCTATCGAGTCCGATCCACCCGGAAACACCCCTATCAGATACCAGGGGGACAGCTATCACCAGATACACCCCTACTACAGGGGACCACATCTCTTTTAGATACCAGGGGGACAGCTATCACCAGAGACACCCCTATTACAGGGGGACCATACCCCTTTCAGATACCAGGGGTACAGCTATCACCAGAGACACCCCTATTACAGGGGGACTGCCTAACACCATAGACAACCCTAACCTATAGGGGAAGAGTGGAGATGTACCCGAACTCTTCTGGGGAGCCCAGGGACCCTGACTCAAACATCAGGGGGAAGAGGGTGTAGGCTGTGCCATTCAGGGCTGGGGACTGGTCAGTGCAGGAAAAGGGCCTTGAAGCCCCACACTATGAAGGGGACCGCAGTGCGCAAGAGGGCCATTGCGGACGAGGAGTTCAAGCAACCCGACTCCTCTGAGTCCCCCAGGACTCCATCACACACCATAGCTAGGCCCTCGCCATCACCAATACCAATCCCCACACCACCTACCCCTTCTCATCCTCCCCCACTCACTTGCCCTGCAATCCGAACTACCCAGAAAACTCCACAAATTATTATATGAATATTATATGTGTATGAGTGTGTGTTTTATATGTGTGTGTGCTAATGGTGATGTTACGTGTCTCGTTATTAGTATGAGCTTATGTGTGTATGCGTTTTAGTGGTGGTGGTTTTATTAGTGTGAGTGTGTGTGTGTGTGTGTGATGGTGGTAGTAGTGTTGTTGAGTGTGTGAATAGGGAGAGAAACAGAGTGTTTGTTAATTTTAATGTACAATTGTGTATCTTGTGTTGTGTTCTGATCTGCATAATGTGTCGTACCTATAGTGTACCTGGGATGTCCTGCTGGGTGTTGTGTTTAATGCATAAATGTTGACAATTATGCGAAAACTAACACAGACATTACCAAAATACACAAGCATGCACATACTGTACACACATACACATACACGTTCACACACGTTCACCCACATATACTCACGCAAGCAGACACACTCACACATAAATTTAATACACATACAAACATGGATACATGTACAGTCGCGCTAATAAGTGATAGCTCGGCACCAATTATGTTTTGATCCAACATTGGTATCAACAACATTTACACATGATTTCTTCTTTTTGAGTGAGATATACAAACATGTTCCACACTTACCCACCCTATTCAACATCTGACAGACATTTTTACAGCACAGAGCGAGCCAAACGTAATGATAGCTGAGACATGACTTATTCAAAGTAACACAAACAAACACATACGGGATATGATCTATGATATGAACATGATGAGTAAACAAATACCTAAAGGAGTGTGTAAATATTACATTATTTGGTATTTATTATCATACAAGGATTTAAATTGGATATACACGTGAGATTAAAATTACATATAAACATACACAATCTCCCTCTCTCTCTCTCTATCTATCTCTCTCTCTCTCTCTCTTACATTACTAGGTGTTTATTAGCAAGGATTTAAAGTTGGATATAAACGTACACAATTCTCTCTCTCTTTCTTTCTTTCTCTCTCTCTCTCTCTCTAAGGTAACCTTTTCTTCCAGCCTTCACCGTGAGCATGTGTGTGAGTGAGAGAGAAAGTGTTGTTAAGTGGACAGTGGCTGTTTGTTTGGTCTATTAATTAATTTACTCATATTTTTTTTAGTTTCCTTCCTAGACCTCCATCAAGGTTAAAGCACCCCCCCCCCCCATCAAGATAAATTTGTACATTTTTCGGTAAAAACATTCCCGGCCAAAGGCTGATTCCTCCTAAAATTACAGGCTTGCTATCGCTCGCCAGGAAAATATCGACACCTAAATGACGCGAAGGGTCTTAATATTGACACAAAAATAGGGTGAAAGGTCATAAAATCCCCAAACTAATGGAACCAACGTATTCAAATCTCAAACTAGTGGGGCTACACATTAGGGAGAAGGGGGTTCCAGAAAATCGGTCAGTCTCCCTTTAAGGTGTACGCCATATGGTCTTGCACCCCCCCCCCCCCCTCTCCCCCCTTAGAACGCTACGTGGGGGTCCTAAGAAGATTCGCAAGACGTGATGCTATTCGGATAAATACAATTTCCCGATATACCAAATACACGTGAAGATCAGCGACAACAATATGATAAATGAATAAATAAATGCACAATTATCTTGAGAGGGGGTCTAGGGGATGTTTTTCTAAGTTTGAGGGATGTCTATCAAGGAAACTAAGGATTTATTAATGAATTAATGTATAGGCCCAAAAAAAGCAGTCAGTGTCCGATTAATTATCTTATGCTGTAAACCGTGAACATATTGGTGTCTCTTCGTTATTATTCCATACATGTGCTAACGGACACCGACTCCGCCTTATTATCAACACATATGTCACTTTGGTTATCTATACTCTATATTTATGCCAGGGTTAGCGCCGGGAATGACAATAAGTTAATAGGGGGGGGGGTTTGGCTGTTTGTGTGTTTGTCTGTCTGGCTGTCTATGTATCTGTCTGTCTGTCTGTGTGCCTGGCTGAGGGTCTAAGGGGTGTATTTTCTAATCTTGATGGAGGTCTAACGAGGAAACTCAAAAATAATACAAGATATAAATATACAGCCCAAAAACCAAGCACTACCCCCGTAAGCCCACAAGAGTGAAGGCCATCAGACCATAAAAGCCATAACACGGGTAGGCAGCCATAAAGCAGGGCATTAGTGATTTACGACAACACAAGATAGCTCCCTCTGCCTCCCCCCTGTGGTCAAGGAGGGTATCACACGAGCGCTTTTTCCCTCAACATTTATCCTCAACACTGGTCTGGCAGCTTAAGAGGTCAACATATATAATATTTTGGTAACCTAAATTCATCTATCATCAATCTAGTTCCCTATACCAGTGCAAAATATTCCAGCAATGTTACCAGAAATGTTTTGACTATAAAAGCTCTCGTGTGATACCGGCTTTAGTCCACTATGTCTGTTATGATCCAATACACCAGGTACACCAAACGTACAGGTCGAGGATAGGAAATTTTATGGACAGTTTTTTTGAAAGAGCAAAGACGATACACTAAAGAAGTACTGTATAACGTGATTAATCCATTTTTGTGTCAAACTACAGGTTTCTCTAATTAATCCACTCCACGTCTCGTATAATACAAAATCATATTCTAAGGTTTAGGATCGTCAAGTATTCCTTGACGATGACTGTACAAGTGATACATTATATAATTGATATAGAAATTGGTGTTTTCTATATCATGTCAGGTGTCCTCCTCTCTCTCTCTCTCTCATCGAAGAGCAATAGCGAGCCTGTAACTTTGAAGAAATTGGGCCCTTTGAACCAAGCACATTACTTGTCGAACCAAAAAAAAATGTTTTTACCTTGGAAGGTAGTCCTGGGTGCGGTATATTTTTAGTTTGAGTAAGTCCTGGGAAGGCGGTTTTGTTTAGCCTAATGGACAAACTAAAAGATATTATTGCATCGACCATTGGAAAAGCAAGTAGAATTATCTTATATGAAGTTAAACAAAATATCACTAATAACACCCAAGACGTTCCTGACCAGAGAGCGTTAATAAGATTGCCTAAGAACTTGTAGTAAGAAGTCAACCAGCAGAGGACCCCACACCGTCAATCGCGTAGCCCAGTGCAAAACAACCATCAACTATTTATCGGATCACGTGGCAGAACAAGTAGTTGTTATATGGTTTTCCTGGGGGTTTCCTTTTCACCCTGGGCTACGTGTGGCTGTTTTTACCTGGTGGTATTCGTGTCATGGAACTGAAGGGGGGGGGGGGGGGGGCGGGGGGGGGGGGATGATGGTGGTGGTAGTGGGTGGTGGGGTGGGGTGTTGGTTACATCCTGGGGTTCTGCGACCAGTGACTTTTTTTTGACCTACATTTAGACGACTTTGGGATTGTTTTGAAAGTCGTGTGCTCCCCACTCTCCGTCAGGGAGGAGGTATACACTGAGAAATCTCTGAAGAACACTGGATTGTTGTAATAGCGGTAGAAGAGTTATAGAGATGCAATACTGCGGCATGTAGTGATATTTGTAGGAAATTAGTAAGAGGAATGCGAGTTGATGAGACAAAATAACTTTCAACTCTATCCTTTTGAGAACAGCGGTGTAGGTTGAACTCCCCCCACACATTCCAACATCTTTTGATACATGGGTGCACTGAGCCCCTACACACAGCAAGAAGCTGTGAGCAGGGGTGAAGAACCTCACGGAGACGTTGACATAGGAAGCCTTGTGAACCTACAACAAACACCAGAACAGGAACTATTTCCCAAATATAATATCCATCATCCTACAACACCTTAATGTTAACTGACCGTCAAACATGTACGGTATCTCATTTTATCTTTTCGTTGCGTATATTGTATAGTGATATACTACATTGTATTATGTTACGTTATGCGATGCGATGTTTTGCAATTATGGTTCTGTCGTGTTTATGCCAAGTTAAGGCGGCCGTAACAGGTTATATTACCTGCCTTAAGAACCCACACAAGAACCGGAACTATAAAAATACCTGCATCGTTACACGCACGCTTAACTCTTTTCAGTTTAGTTTTTTTTTTTTTTTTTTTTTAAAGGGGAGACTTTCGTTTTTCTTGACCCCTTGCTCCCTCGTTTTTAGTCCCATTATTTGTTTTAGATTATTAGACGTTCGGCCCATTTGTCCGGCGATTGTAAAGATCTTTTTGCGCCATTTCGTTTATAAATTTTAAGCCCTCTCGTGCCATTTAGGTGTCGATTTTTTTTTGCTAACGAGTGATAGCGAGCCTGTAATTATAAGTTGAACCGGCCTTTGGGCGGGCACATTTTTCTACCGAAAAATTTACAAATGTATCTTGAGGGGGGTGGGGGGTCTAGTGGATGATTTTTTTAAGTTTGAGCATGTCTATTGAGGACCTATACTTTATGAATGACTGAATACTAGGCCAAAAAAGCCATTCAGTGTCCCCTTAATATCAGATGTAGAACGACCAAAGTGATTGTGTTGTTTTAATTATAGCCATCTACCTTGTATTACCTATTACCTTGTATTACCTATTTACTGTTTTTACCTATTACCTTTATTTACCTTGTATTACCTATTACCTTGTATATACCTATTTACCTTGTATTACCTATTACCATTGTATAACCTATTACCTTGTATTACCTTGTATTACCTATTACCTTGTATTACCTATTACCTTGTATTACCTATTACCTTGTATTAACCTATTATCCTTGTATTACCTTGTATACCCTATTCCCTTGTATTCCCTATTATAACCTTGTATTACCTATTACCTTGTATTACCTATTACCTTTGTATTACCTTGTATTACCTATTACCTTGTATTACCTATTACCTTGTATTACCTATTACCTTGTAATTACACTATTAACCGTTGTAGTATACAAGGACTGTGATATACTGTATATCACTGTAGTATTATATTACCTTGTATTACCTAGTACCCTTGTAGTATACAAGGACGGTGATATAACGTATATACTGTAGTATTATATTACCATTGTACTTACCGATTACCAGCTTGTAGTATACAAGGACGGTGATATACTGTAGTATTAATATTTTGCAATCATTTCGATGGTCAAAGTATCTGATTCTGCGCATTTGTATTGCCAGGGATTACAAAAAGTCAATTTGATACGGGTATTCTGACAGGGATGACATTTTCGAGCTTATTTAAAATATTCTTGTAACCGGTATATGACTTATTATGATACTGTGACTCCCCGCATGACAAGTAGTGAACAGTAACTCCTACGATGACATTGTTACGTTACGGGGAAATTGAACAAGTTTCCTTTCCGTCTGAAGATAAAAGTTGATTGACATAGGTAGGCAAATGAGCTCCTTGTCACATGTTACAAAATAAAAAAATACCATTATAATGAATTACCGTGACGTACGAGAAAATATCAAGAACATGTAAATTCCATGTTGAAATAACTTAGAAGAGTTGACCTGAAGAAACTATCTGCGAACCGTTGTCAATAAAGTGCTCCTCTTCATATGGTGTTATTATTCACGTAAAATACATGCTGTCCAAAAATCATTTTGAACCTAGGTAAATTCGCAATAATATTAAAATTCATCCTACGATAGATGGATTACCCTATATAACTCAATTATTAATAAATAATCATTATAATAACTACTATTTAAAATACTAATTCACGAAAACGATAGACCATCGATCTGGTACAGGTACCATTTAAGTAGAATAAATCAAATTTAATTCTAACGTTATCCTCAAGAACGTGCAAAGTAATATTTTTGTTAATAACTACATACTCGAACAAACCTCATGGATGTGTAAGTACTTTCACGATAATCAGGGTATCATTAACCACGTACCAAACCAAGCACAAAATCCTCTAACAATAAAATGAAAACGACGTCACGCGGGACAGAACGGGTTCACTCGTAACAGTACCAATTGACGTCCGTTTCATCATACTTATTGCAACTATTAGACGATCTTATACATCTTAGGAACGACCTCAGGCAATAATATGTCTTCAACGTATCTCAACCAGCCCTTTTAACTACATTAGATCCATCCTAAGCTGCATACGATCGTCTAAACATAGCTCAGAATATAATATAACACACGTCGCCGTACTCAAAGGGTTAAGCATGGGGAAGTAGTGGGGGCATTCGATTTACCCCCCCCCCTCCCCCATCCCCCCACCTTTCCCCCATAAACCCCCACACAAGGATCCCACCATACAGTATCATACTCTGGGGTAAAACCACATACCACCCCGTCACCCGGTAAATCCTCTCACTTAATGGGATACTACTTTCATTTTTATGGACCCCCTTCTCCCTCATGTTTAACATATTAGTTTTGAGGGTTTTTAGGACGTTCATTCTGTTAGTTTGGCGATTTTAAAACCTTTCGCCTCATTTTTGCATCAATATTAAGACCTTTCGGGGCCTTTAGGTGTCAATTTTTTCCTGGCGACCGAAAGCGAGCCTCTAACTTAAAAAGGAACCGGCCATCGGCCGGTTATATATCGAGTTATTTACCTTTCTATCCGTATATTAGATGAGATTATGAGTATCATCACCTATTTAAGGGTATATTACGAACAGTTCTTACCAACCCTATTCCATACCTTCTCAAAACTCAAATGTTCTTACAGTGCACCTAAAGGATAGAACGTCGCTGGTAAAGACAGGGTTAATAAACAGGGAGCAGAACGAGATGTTTGATGAATATGAAATGACTGAGACAAAGGCATCTCTTAACGGGGTTGTTAATATATATCTGCGGTCCCTTTCTCTCGACCTCTGGGCCCTCTCGTGCTTCCTCTCACAAGTACGAGGTTCTGGGGGCTGGTTATGTTTCCTGTGGTTCTCCTCCCAGGGGTTCTTAGGGGCAAGTCTGTTGTTCTCCCTGTTGTTTGATGTTTAAGTTCTTTGGGAGTACGTTTTCTGTGGTTCTGGCGGGGTTTCTTGGTGGCACATCGACGTTTCCATGGAGTATTCACGTACGATTTCATGTTGTTCTTAGGGGTACGTCTGTTGTTTACGTTCCATATAGAATACGTACGTTTTTTCTATGGTTCTGGAGGGGGTTTTCTAAGTTCACGTAATTTGTTTACGCTTCTATATAGTATACGTACGTTTTCGTATGGTTCTGGCGGGGGTTCTTGGGGGTGCGTCTTATTGTTGTTTACAGTGTCGCATATAGTATACGTATGTGTTCTAATGGTTCTGGAGGGGGGTTCTTAGGGTAACGTCTGTTGTTGTTTACGTTCCATATAGTATACGTACGTTTTCTATGGTTCTGGGCGGGGGTTCTGTGGGGTACTCGTCTGTTGTTGTTTACGTTTCCATATAGCATACGTACGTTTTCTATGGTTCTGGCGGGGTTCTTGGTGGTCCGTCTGTTGTTGGTTACGTTCCATATAGTCTACGTACGTTTTCTATGGTTCTGACTGGGGTTCTTAGGGGCACGTCTGTGTTTTTTACGGTCCATATAGTATACGTACGTTTTCTATGGTTCTGACGGGGGTTCTTTAGGGGTACGTCCTTTTTGTGTTTTTCGTTCCATATAGTATACCGTACGTTTTCTAATGGTTTTCTGGAGGGGGTTTCTTAGGGGTACGTCTGTTGTTTGTTTACGTTTCCATAATGTGCCTTACGTTTTCTATGGTTCTGGCGGTGGTGTCTTAGGGGTCCGTCCTGGTTACTGTTTACGTTCCAGTGAGCATACACAAGTTTTCTGTATTTGCTGCTTTAGATTTTTCCTCACACCTGTCGTTATACGTTTGGTGCATGTACTGAGAGAACAATAAGGGGGTTTTTAAGAGTTAAGGCCTTTTGTGTTTTTTTTCTCTTTCTCTCCCTCTCTCTTTGGCTTTTTATCAGTCGTGCCCCATTCAGACCTACTGTTTTAAGACTTTTAACCCCCTCCAGGTGTCAATATTTCCTTGACGAGCGGTAGCACCCCAGCATATATATATTTTGTTTTTTACAGCAAGCTAAAATTTGTACATTTTCTATAGAAAAATTTCCCCCGCGAAGCCGGATTTTTCCATACCATGCTGGCTCCGCATCGACACTTGGATGGGGATAAACGTCTTAACACAGTTGACTGAATGGGGCCGAATGTATACAAACCAGAGAAAGAGACAAAAGGCAAAGATATAAAAAAAAAACGGTGACCCCCCCTTAAGGAGCATATTATCATCCGGGGGACCAGAGTGATGGGGGCTCCTGCATGTGTGTGTGTGGGGGGGGTGGGGGTGGTGGGGGGCAGCTCCTGCGTTGGGGGGTGGGGGGGTGGCTCCTGCGTGGGGGTGAAGTGTGTTGGGGGGCTCCTTGCGTTGGGGGTGATTGGGGCTCCCGCGTGTTTTACTTTCTATTTCCACGTTACGTGTTCAAAGTCCAATAGTCTGTTTGTCCTTAACCCCTTCCATACCGATGCACGTCCTTTTCTCATTATATTCCGGCTGTTGTTAGACGACTCAATTCAGCTTAGGACTACTTGTCGCAACTGCGAGGCTACATACTATCCGCAAATTATTCCTTTTTCGTTACCACATACTATACTGTCCTGAGCTCCAACAAGCTCGCCGTCCATGGTTGCTGAAATAAAACAAAAGACATTCTCGGTAGTGAAAGGGTTAACCCGTTCAGTACCGGGGACGTTTTGTTCCTCCTATGCTGGCAACTATTAGACGATTTCCCTCAGTTTTAGGAAGGACCTCTAAGCAATAATAAGTCTTCAAACTTTCACAAACCAACCCTTTTAGTCTACCACAGATCCTTCCTAAGCTGCATAATATTGTCTAAATACAGCTAGAATAAAATATAACAAATGTCGCTGTTACTCAAAGGGTTAAAGGGGTAATAAATAACAAAGGGGTACAGAGAAAAACAAATAAAACCATACCTACCTGGGTTAACGAGCTGGCGTGTACCTTAACTGCCGCATTTGTGTGTGGAGTGAGAGAGATAGGGAGATTAAGGTAGTGGTAGTGGTGATGCAAGTGTAGTCATTTACATACTGTTCACCCTGTCCACACATCACATAACTATTATCACTATCACTACCACTACCCACTCCCACTACCCACCTACACCCGGTCTACCACAACTACTCACCACCACCACTAGTTTGGTATTAGTGATGGTAGTTGTAAGGTAGTGTGGGCATTCTACAGACAGTCCATCACCACCATCACTCCCCGCGTCAACCTCCTTTCATCATTCCACTCGGACCTTGCTAAACTTGGTCTATGGGCCATCCTTGTGTGTGTGTGCTCTCTCTCT
>CM064535.1:30771515-30776515 GCA_032716605.1 Paralithodes platypus
TTTCTGTCAATTTTAAGACCTTTCGTGCCATTAAGGTGTCGATTTTTTCCTGGCGAGCGATAGCGAGCCTGTAATTTAAGAGCAACCGGCCTCAGGCCGGGAAATTTTTCTACCGAAAAATGTACAAATTTATCTTGAAAGGGACTCAAGGGGGTGTAATTTTAAGTTTGATGGAGGTCTAGGGAACCAACTAAAAACCTCCCCTTAACCACTTATGTACCGGCGACGTCATTTGTATTTAATGTCAGCTACACATAGAGGATTTAATGGAGTTTAGGAAGGATTAATTGAGATGGTATGTAGCCTTCTGATTGGCAGGCGGCCGTCCTACGCTACATCAAACTGTCTAAAATAGTTGCCAGAATAATATGAAAAGGACGTAGCTGGTGCAGGAGGTAAAAGGGTTGATTGAGATAGTTCGAAGCCTTTTAACGGGTAGTACATCCTTCCGAAGCTGAACAAAATCGTCTAATAGTTGCCAGAATATAATTGGAAAGTACATCACCGGTACAGAAACGGTTAATGACAGCGATATAATACATATATGCACATTTGAGTGCGTGAATTAATTTAGTAATCAGTCCGCTTTGAAAAAAAAATAAAAATAAAAAAAATAAAAACAAATAAAAAAATACATTGCACGCCCCTAATAGAGAGGTAAATGTGTTGGTTCGTTAGTGATGTCATTGATCCTTTCATTGCTGTCTGTATGTCTGTTTGTCTATCTGTTAATCTATCTGTCTATCTATCTGTCTATCTGCATTACTCTAAAATAACATAACCTTACTCGTTGCCACATTAACCTTCACCTTCCGTTTCTCACAAATAATATTAACAAAGCACACACACAAATATAACTGCACCAATAGAAACACACACCCACACCCACCCACATAACCCCCTCACAAATAAAAACAAACACACACACACACACTCCAACACTCTCTAAAGAAACAACAGTACTCCTTATAAGAACTCCAGATATAAATATTCTTGACCCTCTAGTTTCTATCTCCTTTAAAAACTCCAGCTCAGCCTCCCTCTCTCTCTCTCTCTCTCACTCTCTCTCTCTCTCTCTCTCTCTCTCACTCTACTCTCACTCTCTCTTCTTAGTCCTATAGTTGCCATGTCCTCCTATAAATTCCCACTCAGCCCTCCTCTCCCGCCTCACCCCCCCCCCACACACACACTCTCTCTCTACTCTCACACTCACACTATCTCTCTCTCTCTCTCTCTCTCACGACGACCACCACCACCACCACCACTATACAACTCTTCACCAACTTCCTAAGCCTCCTTTTCCCCGACTTCTTTTTATTTTCCTAACACTTTTTATCCAACCTAAATCTTGAAAGTCTTGTATACTAATTCAGTACTTCTCCAGGACCTTTCGCCCTATTTTGTCCTCTTTATATTAATATTATTATCATATATACTGTTATGAATATATAATTATTTGTATTATTACTATTATTATTATTATTATTATTATTATTATCATTATTATTATTATTATTATTGGAAAGTGTGAAACGGAACAACTTGAGATGGTTCGGCCATATGGAACGTATGGAAAGCGAGAGAATGACTAAGAGGGTGTACGAGAGCGAGGTGGAGGGACAGAGAGGGAGAGGTAGACCGAATATGAGGTGGAAGGATGGAGTGAGGAAGTACATGAACGAGGGCGGTGCTGGTTGGGGGGAGGGGCGTCGACTGACTGGGGACAGAGGTGCATGGGGGCGGTTCGTTCGTGGCCACCCCTTCGGGGATCACGGCGTCAGGCAATAGATAGATAGATAGATTAATATTATTTGTATGTCTGGTTATGATACTGATCACCCCTTCAATATCTCAATATATGATGATGCTATCCAAAAACAGAGAATAAAAACGTCGCCATTAAACGATGTTCTTTAGCTTATAAATCTACCTCTATAGGGACTCAAAGGGGTAAATACATCTCAATATACCCTCTGAATAATATATGACCTTGAACTGCATGTAAATGTTTATTAATAGACAAAATCAAAGATACAATGTCTTGATGGTGTAATGGTTTGAGTGTGTAAGTTCAGAGAGAGAGAGAGAGAGAGAGAGAGAGAGAGAGAGAGAGAGAGAGAGAGAGAGAGAGAGAGAGAGAGAGAGAGAGAGAGAGAGAGAGCGAGAGAGAGAGAGAGCGATTTATGAATGATGTTAAAAATAATATCGTGCTAGTAAAGTAAAAACGTCGAAAAAAGTCCGTGTGTCGCCGCGTTTGGCCGTGTTGTCCTGTTTACACGCGCGGGCTTTATTACATTGGACTTTTATGATGAGAGCCGCTCCAGGATTCCCTTAACATAACTTTACTGTTATAGAACGGTGGATTATGGTGATGATGATGATGGTGGTGGTGCTGGTGGTGGTGGTGGTGGTGATGATAAATATGATGGTGATGGTGATGGTGATGATGACGAGGATGATTATGATGATGATGACTTACACAAATTATCAGCCTAAACCCGGGATATTTTTGCATATATATACACACAAATAATAACTATAAAATAATATGGGGTGAATATTCTTTAGTTCGAAGGAAATCTGGGAAGGCGTTATTTGTTCACTGGCTCGGAAATTGCCAAAAACAAGCCATATCCTCCACAATACCTTAACCCTTTCGCGCGCTGCAGGACACGATTGCGTCCTTACAGGGATACTTTAAACCTTTGTGACCATTATGGGTGATTAGACACCTTTATTTTAATGACTTCAACCTCTGCAGTTGTCTTTGAGCGAGTTGTGGGCAGAAAACTAATATTGGAGCGGTAATTATGAAATTAAGATAATTCTATTTATGAATAGGCCTGCTAAACGGCAACCCCCGGACCTGAAAGGGTTAACATATTATCACAATAACCCCCCCAGACGTCGGCTTAGATAGTGTTAACCTGTGTCTTGATGTTAAGGGGAGATCTCCACTTAAGGGATTTTTTTCTTGACCCCTTTCTCCCTCATGTTTAGCCCCATTGCTTTTGATATTATAAAAAGTTTGCCCAATTAGTTTAGCGATTTTAAGAACTTTCACCCCATATTAAGACCTTTCGTGCCATTCAAGTGTCAATTTTATCCTGGCGAGCGATAGCGAGCCTGTAATTTAAGAGGAACCGGCCTTCGGCCGGGACATTTTTCTACCGAAAAATGTACAAATATATCTTGAAAGGGACTCAAGGGGGTGTAATTTTAAGCTTGATGGAGGTCTAGGGAACAAACTAAATAACTCCCCTTAAGGGGGGATGGGCGTACTTATTGGCTCATTTATGTACCTTGTTATTATTATTATTGTTTTAGCTTTTTCCCTAGACCTCCATCAAGCATAAACAAAAGAAAAAAAAACTCCTTCAAGAATTATTTGTATACTTTTCGATAGACAAAATTCCCGGCCGAAGGCTGGTTTTTCTTAAATTACAGGCTCGCTTTCGCTCGCCAGGAAAAAATCGACACCTAAACGACACGAAAAGTCTAAATATTGACAAAGAAATGGGGCGAAAGGTCTTTACATCTCCCAAAGTAATAGGTCTATCTATCTATCTATTGCCTGACACCGTGATCCCCGAAGGGGTTGCCACAAACGAACCGCCCCCATGCACCTGTCCCCAGTCAGGCGACGCCCCTCCTCCCAACCAGCACTCGAAACAAATATGCTAAATACGAGGAAAAAAAATCCATGTCCCCTTTAATGGCCCTTGAGATAAAGGCTGAAGTTTGTTTTACGAGGCCGAGGTACACGTATTTGTATTCAAGGCGACAGGTGGAGTAGCACCATGTAAGATCGGTGTCGCACGAGCGCTTTTATCCTTCTCTCCTCAATATTTATAATTTTTCTCTCAATAATTGTCCTTTTTTTCAATATTTATCCTCAACACTCGTATAAACCAACGCTATTTAAATTACAAAAATAACCCACCTTGAAAATAACGTAATGTGTAAAGTAACAGTATTCAAATAACCATACAAGCCCCTAAACTTGAGGGAAAATACTGTATATATATAACCTGCCTAAAACAATATATATAACCTGCCTAAAAAATAAAGGTAAATGTATAGAACAATCGCATTCAAAAATAACAATAAATAGCCCCTAAGCTTGTAGACAAATACTATTACTAAAAACATCGTAAATGCATAAAATATCCGTATTTAAATCCCCCGTAAAAACCCTAAACTTGGGGAAAAAATACAACTTACTGTTTCTCCTTCCCTAAAACACCCACAAACAAACACACACACACACACACGGACCTGGAAAGAGAGAAAATAGATTAATTAAGTAAGAATAAGAAACATTAAGCAAACAATAAAAGCCAAGTTGATACAAAAAAAGATACAAAACATGGAGAGAGTTACAAAGATTAGTTAATATCTAAATGCCCTTGCGGTCCATTTTTGGGAGATCATTTATGTAGAAAGTGCAGCCTATGTCAAATACTATCTATTCTCTTCTTGAACTGCTCTAATAAGGAAATATTTGCAATATCTGAGGGAAGTTTGTTCCAGGTAGAACAGGTCATAAATGTGAACACGTTTCCGCTCCTACTAGTGCTGAACCTTTTCCTATCGAACTTCCAGCCATGGTTGCGTGTTGTATATACATTGAGGCTAAACATTTAGGTATAATCCACATTGTCAAATTACTATAGTACGAGAGAGAGAGAGAGAGAGAGAGAGAGAGAGAGAGAGAGAGAGAGAGAGAGAGAGAGAGAGAGAGAGAGAGAGAGAGAGAGAGAGAGAGAGAGAGAGAGAGAGAGAGAGAGAGAGAGAGAGAGAGAGGAAATAGCTCTTCACGGATACAATAACACGGAAATCATGAGTACGCTAAGAATCCCCCTGCAATAAATCCTTTAAGAGGGTTACAAGGAGTTCAAAGGAATAGTAAGTATCTCAAAGACTTGTCGGTCCATTCCGGGGAGATACTCGAAGGGGGAACCACGCTATGATAAAGCCCCCAAGAAATATCAACCGAG
>CM064535.1:30781515-30812437 GCA_032716605.1 Paralithodes platypus
AAGGAGGCGCGATAATAATGAGCTTAGCTCGCATTGCGTTGATTCCCCTTGACGAACAAGTAACTGAGTAACACACACACATACACATACACACACACACACACACACACACACACACTAAAAAACTCGCTCTCCTGTTTACTCTCGCTGTTTTGACGACGGAATTACTTTTTGCCCCTGAATGGAGGCCAAGCTGTTTGAGTTTTATTTCATTTGTGTTTATATATCCGTTTTAAGGGGAGATATGGGTCGTTTTTGTGGCCCCCTCTTCTCCCTCGTGTTTAGCCCCATTCGTGTGCAGATTTTTAAGACGTTCGGCCCATTACTTTGGCGATTTTAAGACCTTTCGCCCCATTTTTGTCCGTGTCATTTAGGTGTCGATGTTTTCCTGGCGAGCGATAGCGCATTTGGCCACGTAAATTAAGGGGAGGTTTCCACTTGAGGGATTTTTTTTCGAACTTCCTTCTCCCTCATATTTAGCCCCATTGCTTTTGAGATTTTAAGACGTTCGCCCCATTATTTTGACGATTTTTAGAACTTTCGACCCATTTCTGTAAATTGTAAGACCTTTCGTGCCATTTAGGTGTCGATTTTATCCTGGCGAGCGATAGCGAGCCTGTAATTTAAGAGAAACCGGCTTTCAGCCGGGACATTTTTCTACCGACAAATGTACAAATTTATCTTGAAAGGGGCTAAAGGTGGTGTAATCTTAAGCTTGAAGGATATCTAGGGACCAAGCTAAAAACCTCTCCTTAAGGTAACATTTGTGTAGTGGCCGATATAAATGTTAACACGCACACACACACACACACACACACACACACACACACACACACACACACACACACACACACACACACGCACACACACACACACATATACAGACACACACGCCAAAATCGGCCTGAAATCTGAAGTGGGCAAATAAAAGTCAGCCTCATAAAATATAATATCGGGTCACAGGCACAAAAATGGGTGTTATGTGTCTTTGTTGTTGTGTTGTGTTGTGTTGTGTGTGTGTGTGTGTTTTGTTTGTGTGGTTATGGTGTGAGTGAGTGAGTGTGAGTGTATGTGAGAGTGAGAGAGAGAGAGAGAGTGTGAGAATGAATGTGTGTGTATCGGGTGTACTATATATATTTCTACATAGACATCGGCCACTTAACTAACGCCAGATAATTTTACGAGACCGAATGCGTACACAACCGTAATAATTTCTGAAAAAATAAAATACGGTTCGTGTGACAAAGACTTGGATGCTACAAGACAGATCCCAGATAGTACGGGAAAACAGATGGGCCGACCTCTTTCAAGACTGAGATTTAATTCCTGCGTTTTGTAGACCAGAAAGTTTCGCCGTCAAGACGCTATGCTCTGACTGTCTGTCTGTCTGTCTGTCTGTCTGTCTGTCTGTCTCTCTCTCTCTCTCTCTCTCTCTCACACACACACACACATTCCAAAGCAACCCACCCAAATCGCTTACTCTCTCTCTCTCTCTCTCTCTCTCTCTCTCTCTCTCTCTCAGCACAGCAAACCAACATAGGGAGGAAATATATGCAAAACTATGCCAAAAAGTCGAGGATGGCCACTTTTGTTCTTCAGGCAAACATCAAGTTTATCCCTTTAACCTTTTATGGCAAACCTTTAAAATTTAATGGTTTCATATTATTTGACTGGAAATTAAGGGGAGGTTTTTAGTTGATTCCCTAGACTTCCATCAAGCTTAAAATTACTCCCCCTAGACCCCCTTTCAAGATAAATCTGTACATTTTTCGGTAGAAAAATGTCCCGGCTGAAAGCCGGTTCCTCTTATATTACAGGCTCGCTATCGCTCGCCAGGATAAAATCGACACCTAAATGGCACGAAAGGTCTTAAAATTGACAGAAATGGGTTGAAAGTTCTTAAAATCGTCGAAATAATGGGGCGAACGTCTTAACATTAGGAAAACAATGGGGCTAAACATGAGGGAGAAAGGGGTCCAGAAAAAATCCCCTCAAGTGGAAATCCCCCCTTAAGGAAGAAAATGTTGGGAGTCCAGAGGAATAATTGAGATCAAAATTGCCCCCTAGATAACTAGAGGGCTTTCCTAAACTGAATAATGCTGTCTTAGTTGTATTACTGTAAACAAACCAATCAAGGATAAGACCATTGGGTATATTGATAGTGAAATCTACCTGGCTATCGAAAGAAAAGTGTCCTGATGTGAAGGTAATTAATCACTTTCAGGTATAATGTATTTAATAATGACTAAATCCAAGCAACTAAATTCTAAAACAGGATATATAATTATATATATATATATATATACAATATATCACTGGTTTTGGCCATGAAGGTATAATAGCTTCATGATTTTGGCTCGCCTGGTATAACGGGGAAGTAAATATATACCCTCTCATATATCCAATCGCTGCTCATATTTCCAAACACTATCACACCATCAACCAACCTCCCCCCTGCTCACAGAAATAATACCTAGAGATAAATTGCTCTCATCGGGAAAAGTGCTCGGTGTCACACGAGCTCATTTTCCGGCAATTTTCGACGAGTCTAGTTTTCCTCGTACTATTTTGAGGCTCGTTCGCGTCTTTTAAGGGGAGGTATTTAGTTTGTTCCCTACTTTTTCATCAAGCTTAAAATTACACCCCCTAGACCCCCTTTCAAGATAAATTTGTAAATTTTTTGGTAAAAAAATGTCCAGGCCGGAGGCCGGTTGCTCTTAAATTGCAGGCTCGCTATCGCTCGCCAGGAAAAAATCGACACCTTAACGGCACGAAAGGTCTTAAAATTGACAGAAATGGGGCAAAATGTCTTAAAATATCCAAACTACTAGGGCGAAGGTCTTAAAATCTCAAAATCAATGGGGCTAAACATGAGGGAGAAAGGGGTCCAGAAAAAAATCCCTCAAGTGGATATCTCCCCTTAACAGTATATTCTGGTTATCATTCGTCGATTTTATGCAAATTAGGAAGGATTTTTAGGAATCAAAGGGGTAAAAATGCATCTTGCTAAATTATACAATCTAAAAATCGCAAAAATTATAAAAAATTATTTGTAGATTTTTAATATGTTTTATCGGATGATAATATTAACGATATTTATTAATGGATGACGACACTTTCCTTGATATATTAGTGGATGATATAGGACTAACATAAATATATCACAATGTGGAGTAATTCTGGTTATATAACGTTCTTTACCCTTGATAAGAATAACCCATATAGTTCCTGACATGCATATACATAAGAATAACCCATATAGTTCCTGACATGCATGTACATAAGAATAACCCATGTAGTTCCTGACATGCATATACATAAGAATAACCCATGTAGTTCCTGACATGCATATACATAAGAATAACCCATATAGTTCCTGACATGCATATACATAAGAATAACCCATATAGTTCCTGACATGCATGTACATAAGAATAACCCATATAGTTCCTGACATGCATATACATAAGAATAACCCATATAGTTCCTGACATGCATGTACATAAGAATAACCCATATAGTTCCTGACATGCATATACATAAGAATAACCCATGTAGTTCCTGACATGCATATACATAAGAATAACCCATATAGTTCCTGACATGCATATACATAAGAATAACCCATATAGTTCCTGACATGCATGTACATAAGAATAACCCATATAGTTCCTGACATGCATATACATAAGAATAACCCATATAGTTCCTGACATGCATGTACATAAGAATAACCCATATAGTTCCTGACATGCATATACATAAGAATAACCCATATAGTTCCTGACATGCATATACATAAGAATAACCCATATAGTTCCTGACATGCATGTACATAAGAATAACCCATATAGTTCCTGACATGCATATACATAAGAATAACCCATATAGTTTCCTGACATGCATGTACATAAGAATAACCCATATAGTTCCTGACATGCATATACATAAGAATAACCCATATAGTTCCTGACATGCATATACATAAGAATAACCCATGTAGTTCCTGACATGCATATACATAAGAATAACCCATGTAGTTCCTGACATGCATATACATAAGAATAACCCATGTAGTTCCTGACATGCATATACATAAGAATAACCCATATAGTTCCTGACATGCATATACATAAGAATAACCCATGTAGTTCCTGACATGCATGTACATAAGAATAACCCATATAGTTCCTGACATGCATATACATAAGAATAACCCATGTAGTTCCTGACATGCATATACATTTTCTAAAACAAAAATATGTTTGCACCCTGTCAACATTAAATATAACGCAATGTAAAAGCCAGAACGTGTCAGGCAGAGAGATAGGACACAGACAAGTAAATATATACATGCATATATAGAAAACTAGATAGAAAGAATTGTTATAAACATTAACATGATACTTTATGTATGTACACAGTATATATTATATATATATTAGAGAAATAATAACAAATAGTCGTACTAAATATATTTATTGTACTCGCTAGGACAAATAAACACTGAACTGCAATCATTCGTCTATATTTCAAGACAGCATATGCCAGAAGATGTCTTGGAATACAGCCGAAAGCTTGCAGTTCCGGGTTTCATTTTCCCATCGAGTAAAACAAGAAAGAAGTACCTATCTATCTATCTATCTATCTATGTATATTAAAACAAATGGGAGGGTTCACCGTTCGTAAATCGTGTTTCTATACAAGCGTCACAATGCAGAAAGGGTTAAGCGATCACAACGCTTCAGTACTAAGGGTGATAACATACTGCCTCATCACCCACCACGACTTGGTTGACATCCTCCATGGGTCGTTGGTGGAGTTATGGTGTGGGAAATGACAAGGGGAGGGGGTCGTTTTGGGTACAGTGAGAGTGAGAGAGAGAGAGAGAGAGAGAGAGAGAGTGAGATTCAGTTCTAAGGGTGATAAAATACTGCCTCATTACCTACCACGACTTGGTTTTATTGATATCCTCCTCCATGGGTCGTTGGTGGTTATAGTGTGGGAAATTATAAGGGGAGGGGGTCGTTTTGGGTACGGTGAGAGAGAGGGTGTGTGTGTGTGTGTATGGAGAGAGAGAGAGAGAGAGAGAGAGAGAGAGAGAGAGAGAGAGTGTTTGTGGGGGGAATGCTATGTGTGTGTGGGGGGAGGGGGGTGTTATGTGTGGGTTGGGGTGTGTGTGTGAGTGTGAGTGTGAGAGTGAGAGAGAGAGAGAGAGAGTGAGTATGTGTTTGTGGGGGGGATGCTATGTGTGTGTGGGGGGAGGGGGTGTTATGTGTGTGAGAGAGAGAGAGAGAGAGAGAGAGAGAGAGAGAGAGAGAGAGAGAGAGAGAGAGAGAGAGAGAGAGAGAGAGAGGAAAAATATCACACTGTAAAAGATCAAGGGTAGAAAAAGGGTATATCAAATCACTGAGTATGTTGATAGTGATTAATCTTTCTTATCAATATATATATATATACAGTAATTTTTGGGGGGACACTTTAATTACCCTAATCATGCCCATAACAAAAATGGCCACCCCTTCGGGGATCACGGCGTCAGGCAATAGATAGATAGATAGATGCATCCAGTAAATATAAAAGAATAGAAACAAATAAATAAACAAATAAAGAGTAGCAAAGAACCCCGGAAACCCGCAAGAAGAACATTACCAAACAAAAACAAAATAATAATAAATAAATAGTAAAGAAAACGGGGGAGCCCAAATTAGGTCACGCAAGGAGCATGACAACATTGGGTAGCAACAGAAAATGGGAAACAGAAAACGGAGGGTACGGAAATAATACACTCTGTCTCTGTCTCTCTCTCTCATACACAGAAATACGGTAGAAAGTCCTTAAATCGACAAACTAAAGGGGCGAATGTCTTAAAATCACAAAAACTAATGAGGCTTAACATGAGGAAGACGGGGGCCAGAAAAACGACCCATCTCCCGTTAAGCTCCTTCCCGAAAGCCTTAATGAATTTGGGCGTCTTTCCTGGGTCGCCGAGCAATATCTTCAGGATCTGTAACCCAGGCACGCAACACACACACTCTCTCTCTCTCTCTCTCTCTCTCTCTCTCTCTCTCTGGGAGAAGACTGTCTAGAAAAACGACCCATCTCGACTTAACCATAGAACTGCAGTGTAAGGGTCTCTCTCTCTCTCTCTCTCTCTCTCTCTCTCTCTCTCTCTCTCTCTCTCTCTCTCTCTCTCTCTCTCTCTCTCTGGTAATATTACAGTGGAGTGGCTCTAGTCCTAACTTTGTGGGGGGTACTGACCGAAAGAGAGAGTGTGTGTGTGTGTGTGTGTGTGTGTGTGTGATTCTGTGTGTGATAAAGACAAATTAAGTGAATACATAATGAATACATACATAATCATACATACACATTATATATATATATATATATACTGTAAATATATATATAAGAGAGAGAGAGAGAGAGAGAGAGAGAGAGAGAGAGAGAGAGAGAGAGAGAGAGAGAGAGAGAGAGAGAGAGAGAGAGAGAGGTGAAGCCCTAGATAAAAGGGAAGAAGCAGTACCGGTACTGCAGGAAATTAATTAATTATCTATTATGGAGACAAAAGCAACATACATCTATTACAAAGACAGAAGCATGTACAGTAGGAAGAATAAGTTATTTACCACCCTATCATTTACATTATATAAAGGAAAACAAGCAACAACAGACCTAATAGTCTTACTAGGGTACTTATATATATATATACAGTATTCAACAAAACTATGGACCAGAAGGTGGATATTGGCACTATTTGTTTAAGCTTGATGGAGGCATAGTGAAAAATAAATCAATAATAACAATAATAATAATAATAAAAATAAAAATAATAATAACAATAATAATAATAATAATAATAATAATAATAATAATAATAATAATAATAATAAATAATAATAACAATAATAACAATAATAATAACAATAAAAACAATACATATAATAACAACAATAAAAACAATAATAACAATAATAATAACAATAATAATAGTAATAACAATAATAATAACAATAACAATAACAATAAGTAAATAAATAATAAATAAATATAATAAATATATAAATAAACACATATTTCGTCAATAAATCTTCGTAAATACATACACTACGTCCTGACTAATCAAGATGGAACCATAGCAATTTACCCCTACCCAAGAAATACCCCCCCCCCCCCACCCCCCACCCTATCGTCTGTGCATTCCCTATACCTCCCTGTCCAGGATACGTGGTCTACTCAAAGAGCTTTTCCAGTGTCTTGTCTTGTAATGAGATTGTTTATACTGTTGGTTTTTGTTTTTTGTTTTTTCCCCCCAAGGGGTCAACAAAATAAGGAAAGATACAGAGGACTCTCTTTCTTTCATTCTTACTTTCTTCTTTTTTTTATTTTTTTATTTTTTTTTGGGGGGGGCCTCGTATTTGTAATGAGAAAGGATTTGTTTTTTGTTTTTTTGTTTTTTTTTGGGGGGACGGGGGTTGCTAGTATTTATAATGATATAGGACTTTCTTTTGTTTTCTTTTGTTTTCTCTTGATGGGGGTGGGGGGTGGGGGGTGGAGGCCGTATTTATAATGAGATAGGACAGGTGATAAGAGAGTATGGGGCGATTTAAGGGGGGATGGGCGTATTTATTTGATTATATATATATATATGCATCGTTTTATCAATTTATTAGTTTCCTGCGTAGACCTTCATCAAGCTTTAACACAATACCCGTAAGATCCCCCTTCGATAAATATTTGTACATTTTTCGGTAGAAAAATTTCCCGGCCGAGGGCTCCTAATTGCAGGCTCACGATAACAGGAACCAAATCGACACCTTTAATGGCACGAAAGGTCTTAAAATAGACCAAAATTGGGCGAAATGTCTTAAAATTGCCAAACTAACGGGGCGACCATCTTAAAATTTCAAAACTAATGGGGCTAAACATTGAAGGAGAAGGAGCTTCGAAAACAAAATCCCTTACGTGAAAATCTACCCCCTTAAGGCAGGAAGAACGTACGCGGCCGGGGGGGGGGGGGGGGAATGTGATTAGTCCTTTCCTCTCTTACTGCCTGTGTGTCTCTCTCTCTCATTCTCGCTCGCTCTCTCTCTCTCTCTCTCTCCCCTAATTTGATCAGTCCTCTCTTCACTCTTACTGTCTGTATCTCCTCTTTATTGACCTTCCTGCCTTTTTCCTTCTTCTCTCTTCCTTCCCTTATGTTTAGCCCCACGGGTTTTGAGATATTACCATCATCATCATCACCCCCATCTCCCCTTTAACCCCTTCAGAGTTATGACGTCTTTTTAACTTTCATTCAGTCGACATTTAGACGATTTAATGCCGTTCCAGAAGGACCTATGTTATTAAGAGGGTTTATTGAGACCATATTTACCCATTTGAGTCGTAGAGGTAGTTTATATACTAAAGAAAATCGTGTAATGGTAACCAGAATAGGATGAAAATTACGTCATGGTGGTGAAGGGGTTAAACACATTGGGATCCATGGCCACAAACCCAAGCATATTATATTATTCAAGGCAGCTGGCGGCGGTGGGAGGGACGGAGGGTAGGAGAGAGTGCTGAGAGAGAGAGAGAGAGAGAGAGAGAGAGAGAGAGAGAGAGAGAGAGAGAGAGAGAGAGAGAGTACGAAGGAAATTAAGCAACAACAGTTCTAGCGACCCCTCGAGGTTGCTTACCATCTAAATCACTGCTTCTCAAATATATATATATATATATATATATACAAATGCAGTCAGTCACGGGCATAAGGCAATGTGTTTGTCTAGGCTCTAGTATAGGCGATGCTTAATGGAATCAACGGTGTTGCAGTCTATATCATCTCGAGGAAGCCCATTCCACAAGTTGACAACTCGATTGAAGAAGAAATTGTTAGACTCATGTGATTATGTAATCATTTCCCAGTGTGTAATTTGATTGGTCGATCGTAAAGCATTTAGTACTGTCGTATGTTAGTATACTCAAGTTTCCCGTGTTTTGAGTTTTGCCCCCTACGAGAATGACTGAAACAAACGCAGCTGCCAAATCTTTCGATAAAAAAAGTCTCGGCGAAAGCTTAAAGGAAAGTTATCTGGCCAAGTTCCGCGGCAGTTTAGCCAAGTTACCCCCCGGATTCCGCTCACGCTCGCTGGGATCTTGGGGGATTTCTTCAGCCACTGCAATTTTGACACCAACCTGCACTATGATGGGCCCATTTTTAGAGTAGTCTTAGAGAACGCTTTTTCAATTAAAATCTCTCTCTCTCTCTCTCTCTCTCTCTCTCTCTAATATATAATATATATATATATATATATATATATATTATATCTATATATATATATATATATATATATATATATATGTATATATATATATATATATATATATATATAGAAATATATATATATATATATATATATATATATATATATATATATATATATATATATATATATATATATTATATATATATATACGTATATATATATATATAGTATATATATATATATACTGTATGTATATATATATATATATATATATATATATATATATATATATATATATATATATATATATATATATATATATATATATATATATATATATATATATATACTAGATACCAAAACCTGGATGCTGGAAAATTTTACAGCGTCGCCTCCCCATTACGACCATGTTATCTCTCTCTCTCTCTCTCTCTCTCTCTCTCTCTCTCTCTCTCTCTCCTCACTTTCGTACACACACACACACACACACACACACACACACACACACTCCCCCTCCCCTCACTCTCGCTCTCTCTCTCTCTCTTACTCTTTCAAAGTTCTTGTATATATTTTCCGCCTCCTTCCCTCCGTTTCAAACCCATGATTTACGAGTCGCTCCGTAGCTGCAGTAGCGCTACGGCCGTGAACCATAAAACAGCCTGCTAACCTCTGGAGCATATATTACGATCATAATAAAATCTCTTTCTCTCTCTCTCTCTCATTCTCTCTCTCTCTCTCATTCTCTCTCTCTCTCTCTCTCTCTCTCTCTCTCTCTCTCTCTCTTTCGCTACCGGGGATGTCCTTTTCCTTGGATTCTACCTAGATTTAGACGATTTTATTCAGTCTAGTATAAGACTCGGTGTTACTGAAAGGGGGAAGTGAGATAGTTTGTATCCCTACCACTCACACAGGTCCTTCCTAACCTAACTAAAATCGTCTACTAATAGCCAACATATAGGGAATTACGGTCGTGAACCATAAAACACATCTAGTTACTGCCATCAAAATATAAATAAATAAAATAAACAACTTAGAAAATATATTCTGGTCTTGTCTCTTGCGAGTACTTTTGTTTTCCATATTTGTACAGCGTAAAAAAACATGAAATTTGTGAAACCTAATATCCATAATGTGTGTGTGTGTGTGTTATTTGTGAAACCTAATATCCATAATGTGTGTGTGTGTGTGTTATTTGTGAAACCTAATATCCATAATGTGTGTGTGTGTTATTTGTGAAACCTAATATCCATAATGTGTGTGTGTTATTTGTGGAAACCTAATATCCATAATGTGTGTGTGTGTGTATTATTTGTGAAACCTAATATCCATAATGTGTGTGTGTGTGTGTTATTTGTGAAACCTAATATCCATAATGTGTGTGTGTGTATTATTTTTTCCCAGCCCTGGCCGGGAACCATATACAGTATAAATGCGTGTGTTTCGTATGCATATGTATATACATGTATATAAATGCGTGTGTTTCGTATGCATGTGTATATACAGTATGTGTATAAGTGCGTGTGTTTCGTATGCATGTGTATATATGTGTGTATAAATGCGTGTGTTTCGTATGCATGTGTATATATATGTGTATAAATGCGTGTGTTTCGTATGCACGTGTATATATATATATATGTGTATAAATGCGTGTGTTTCGTATGCATGTGTATATATATGTGTATAAATGCGTGTGTTTCGTATGCATGTGTATATATGTGTATAAATGCGTGTTTCCTATGCATGTGTATATATATATGTGTATAAATGCGTGTGTTTCGTATGCATGTGTATAAATGCGTGTGTTTCGTATGCATGTATATATATGTGTATACATGCGTGTGTTTCCTCTGCATGTGTATATATATGTGTATAAATGTGTGTGTTTGGTATGCATGTGTATATATATGTGTATAAATGTGTGTGTTTCGTATGCATGTGTATATATATGTGTATAAATGCGTGTGTTTCCTATGCATGTGTATATATATGTGTATGAATGCGTGTGTTTCGTATGCATGTGTATATATATGTGTATAAATGCGTGTGTTTCCTATGCATGTGTATATATATGTGTATAAATGCGTGTGTTTCATATGCATGTGTATATATATGTGTATGAATGCGTGTGTTTCGTATGCATGTGTATATATATGTGTATAAATGTGTGTGTTTCCTATGCATGTGTATATATATGTGTATAAGTGCGTGTGTTTCATATGCATGTGTATATATGTGTATAAATGCGTGTGTTTCCTATGCACGTGTATATATGTGTATAAATGCGTGTGTTTCCTATGCATGTGTATATATATATGTGTATAAATGCGTGTGTTTCGTATGCATGTGTATATATATGTGTATCAATGCGTGTGTTTCCTATGCATGTGTATATATATGTGTATAAATGCGTGTGTTTCGTATGCATGTGTATATATATGTGTATAAATGCGTGTGTTTCGTATGCATGTGTATATATATGTGTATAAATGCGTGTGTTTCCTATGCACGTGTATATATGTGTATAAATGCGTGTGTTTCCTATGCATGTGTATATATATATGTGTATAAATGCGTGTGTTTCGTATGCATGTGTATATATATGTGTATAAATGCGTGTGTTTCCTATGCATGTGTATATATATGTGTATAAATGCGTGTGTTTCGTATGCATGTGTATATATGTGTATAAATGCGTGTGTTTCGTATGCATGTGTATATATGCGCGTATATAACATTTACAACTTGCAAATATTTTCATTCTCCAAGTTCATGTCAACTTTTAAATATAATCAGATTTTTCCATCAGTCTGGCAACTCCAACACAGGTTCCGCGATCCACGTTAAGGGGAGATATGGGTTGGTTTTCTAGATCCCCTTCTCCCTCATGTTTAGCCCCATTAGTTTTCAGATTTTATGACGTTCGGCTCATTAGTTTGTCGATTTTAAGACCTTTCGCCCATTTGTTTTCAATATTAGAACCTTTCGTGCTATTTAGGTGTCTATTTCCTGGCAAATGATAGTGAGCCTGTAATTTTTGAAGAACCGGCCGAAGGCCGGGAAAATTTTCTACCGAAAAATGTACAAATTGATCTAGAAGGGGGATCTAATGGATGTTTTTTAAAGCTTGATTGAGGTCTAGGGAGAAAAATATTAAATTATAAAAAATACAAATGGATGTTTTTAAAGCTTGATTGAGGTCTAGGGAGGAAAATATTAAATTATAAAAAATACAAATGGATGTTTTTTAAAGCTTGATTGAGGTCTAGGGAGGAAAATATTAAATTATAAAAAAATACATTCAATTTTTTTATTCTATAGTATATACTCAGGCCCAATTCCCAGTTTCTATTTGTTTTGTTTCCTTTTTCCCTTTTGTTTTCTTTTGGGTGGGTGGGGGGGGGGGGGGGGGCTCGACTCAAGACAGATGAAATAAATACGGCCATCTCCCCTTTAATTAGAAACAATATGCCTTTGTCTCTCTTCCAAGGCTTCAGTTTCTTCTCTCTTCATTCAGCGCAGTTTATTTGTATATTTTTTACTTTCGTTTTTTTTTTTTTTTTGGGATCTTGATGGGACGCAGAATTTCATTTCGTAAAATTCCTTCAACTTTTTCGCTTTCAAATTCCAAGTATGGAGAAACAATGGGCCTTACTTTTTCGTAACTACTTTGTGTTATTACTTTTTTCTTATTTACTTTACACTTTCTTATCATTATTTATATTTACTTATCAGTATCCTTTAATGTTATCTACTATTATTACTATTCATTATTATTATTATTATTATTATTATTATTATTATTATCGCAAGCCGTGGCATCGTCAGTAGAGCGTCGGCTGCTGATCAAAGGGTCGGCGGATCGATCCAGCACTGTCAAAATGTTATTGGTAGATGTCAAGCCCGGGCAAATTGACCTAGCGATTCGTGACAAACGCCTTATGTTCATGGCCACCCTTTCTCAGTCATAATTATCAGTTGTTTTCATTGCACAGACATCAATAATTTTTCAACAAAAACTTTCCTCTCTCTCTCTCCCTCCCCCTCTCTCCCGACCTGCCAAGAACAGGCAGAAGGTCAGAGGTCACCCCAAATATATACCGCCTTTAAGAAGTAGTTCTGGAAAAGCAAGAACAGAGAGGCAAGGGGAAAGGGCTGGGGAAAGTGCCAAGGAAAAGGGAAAACAAAAATAAATAATAATACAAACTAGAACAGAGAGGGAGGCTGGGGAAAGTGCTAGGGAAAATGAAAAAAAAAAACATTATATAAATAAATAAATAAAAAACTGAGAGAAAGTGACATGCAAAATAGAAAAAAAATGGAAAAGTGTTAGTGGGGTGGAGAAGGGCTAGGAGGTGGTTGTGGTGGTGGAGGACGACGTGGGTAAAGGAGGTGGTGGAGGAAGACGAGGAGGTGGAGTGGTGGGTGGGGTAGGTAGAGGAGGAGAAAGAATAACACAGTGAAGATGAGGAGATATAAGAGATTAACAGAGAGAAGAAAAACAATGATAATGGGTGCTTCTGAATGTGTGTGTTTTTTTTTTTTTTTTTTTTTTTTCCTTTCTCGTGTCTCTTGCGGATCGTCCATACTACCCCTTGTGGGAGTAAGGGCTGGTTACTGACTGACTGACTGATAAACTTTCATACTTGGGGGTGCTCTTTTCTGGACACCCCCTTCTCCCTCATATTTAGCCCCAATAGTTATGATATTTCAAGACGATCGCCCCTTTAGTTCGGGAATTTTTAGGACTTTGGTTTCATTTAAGTGTCGATTATTTCCTTGGCGAGCGATAGCAAGTCTGTAGCCTAATTTAAGAGGAATACCGAGAAATGCAAAAATTGATCTCGAAGGGGGGTCTTTTACCATTAGGGAAGAATAGAGTGAAAAGGACGTCGCCGGTACAGAAGGGGTTAAATATAAGTTAAGTTTCCGATTTCTCAACAAGCTACCGGAGGCAAAAATATGTCCATTTTTCCCTAAACACAATGTATGAAGTGCGGGGGGGGGGGGGCCTTACATAAACCCGAATACATAAATACTGAGAGGGAGACTAAAACATGTATTAAGGGGAGATGGGTCGCTTTTCTGGTACCCCCCCCCCCCCCCCCACCCCCTTCTCCCTCGTGTTTAGCTCCTTTAGTTTTGTGGGGGACTTATATATAAACCTGGATACCGTAAATACTGCGAGAGGGACCTAGACATATTATATTAAAACCGAGCTCTCAACGCCCTGGCAATTTTAAGCTTACGTCTGGAGGAGGAGAGGGGGATGGGGGGGAGGTGGAGGAAGAGGGGAGGAAGGAGGGGGAGGGTAATGGAAGAGGGGGGAAGGAGGGGAAGGGAACGGAGAAAGGGGGGGAGAAGGGGAAAGAGGAGGGAATGAGATAGGAGGGGGAAGGAAGGGAGGAAAGGATAGTGTAGAAGGGATTCAAGGAGGATGGGAAATCTTACGAACGTCGTCTCCTCTCCCCCCACCCTCTCTCTCTCTCCTTCGCTCTCTCTCCTCCTCGATCTCTCTCTCTCCCGGATTATCCCCTCCCTCTCTCTCTCTCTCTCTCTCTCTCTCTCTCTCTCTCTCAAACACACAGCACACACATATTACACGTACTGTACGCACACTTAAAGCACACACACACCTGAACACACACACACCTGAACACACACAGCAAGCACACAAAAAGAACACACCTGAACAGACACCCACACCCACACACATATCCCCCCCCCCCACACCCACACCCACACCCACACACGTAGGAGGTAAGGTCAGAGATTGAGATTACCCCATCAGGAAAAATCAACACACGGTCTTAAATGGCTGGCCCTTCCTAGTGTGTGGATAAATAGATAGATAGATAGATAGATAGATAGATTAGATTAGACAAATTAGATAGATAGATAGGTACATAGATATAGATAGGTAGATAGATAAATAGATAGGTATATAGATAGATAGATAGAGATGGATAGATACAGACAGATAGATAGATAGATAGAGATAGATAGATTAGATTAGACAAATTAGATAGATAGATAGAGATACATAGATATAGATAGGTAGATAGATAAATAGATAGGTATATAGATAGATAGATATGGATAGATACAGACAGATAGATAGATAGATAAATATATAGAGAGACAGATAGAAATATGAATGGGTACATAGACAATACACTTCAAATGCACCCGTACTAATTTACCTGTACGTTAATTCATAAAATTACTGAATGCATAAAAACTCATGAGGGTAACAGTACGGTAGGCTAAATAAGTCGTGTCCCAGCTGTCATTACGTCTTGCTCGCTGTATTTTTGTTTTCTATGTGATTGAGGGAGGCAAAAGGCATAACTGCCTATAGCGAGTGCCTCCCCCATAGTTGAAAGAGTGACAGGGCCAAAATCAAGGGACGTTCGAGCCAAAATGCCTGGACACACGGAGTTTGAAGCAATTTAAGTCATAGGAAGCGGGACAAACTGATTCTGGGAGAGAGTTCCAGAGCTCGGCTGTTGAGTAGAAGAAAGTTTGAGAGTAACGTTTCACTCTTGGGTTGGAGAGTTGCACAGAGTAGGGGTGGGATTGAGTTTCAAGACGGGTACCACGTGCCCTACGTAAAGGAGGTGGTATGCACTGGGATAGCTCTGAGGAACACTGATTATTATAGTAGCGATAGAATAGCGAGAGAGCTGCAACATTGCGGCGGAGAGAGAGAGATTGCAGAGAGTTGGTGAGTGGACGGGAGTTAATGATACGAAAGGCCTTCCTTTCAACCTTGTCTAGGAGAGCGGTGTGAGAGGAGCCTCCCCACACATGTGAACAATACTCAATACAAGGGCGCACTATGCCCCTGTACAGAGCAAGAAGCTGTGCAGGGGAAAAGAACCCCCTAAGGCGGTTGAGCACACCCAGCTTCTGGGAGGCTGCCTTAGCAAGACTGGTAATATGGTCCTTCCAAATGAGAGCAGAAGAAAAAGAGACACCAAGAATATTGAGAGAAGATGAAGGGTTGATTTTTGTATTGTTGAAGAATAAGGGATAGTCCGCTGGGAGATCCTGACGGGTAGATACTGTAGATGGAGAAATTGGGTTTTGGAAGCATTAAAGGTAACAAGGTTTTCTCTGCCCCAATTGGAAATAGTATTTAGATCAGAATTTAAGAGTTGTATGGCTTCATTACGTTTGTCGTTGAGGGATGTATGCTGTAATAATGTCTGTCAGATGTTGAATAGGGTGTGTAAACATAGGAACATGTTTGGATATCTCACTCAAAACGAATCAAGCAAGTTTTAGATATTGGTGATACCAATTGGTATCCATCTTTTCTAATATTTGTGTTGAATGGTTAGTTGCTGTGTGTGTGTGTGTGTGTGTGTGTGTGTGTGTGTGTGTGTGTGTGTGAGAGAGAGAGAGAGAGCAAACGAGAGAGCGAGCGAGAGAGAGAGATTAAGTGATCCCTTTGATACGAGTTCCATGAAATCTCTCCATCGGTTGGCTGAAGTGAAAAATATGGTAAAAATCCGCCATTTAAAGGGGTAGTACTCGTTTTTCTGGACCCCCTTCTCCCTCATGTTTAGCATATTAGTTTTGAGGTCTTAAGACGTTCGTTCCGTTAGTTTGGCGATTTCGAGACCTTTCGCCTAATTTTGTTGTCAATATGAAGACCTTTCGTGCCATTTAGGTGTCGATTTTTTCCTGGCGAGCGATAGCGAGCCTCTAATTTTAGAATGAACCGGCCTTCGGCCGGAACATTTTTCTGCCGAAAAATGTACACATTAATCTTAAAAGGGGGTCTAGGAGGCGTTTGATGGAGGTCTAGCGAGGAAAGTTAACATATATATTATAATATATATTATAATATACAGTATATAAATATATAGACCAAAAACCAAGCACTACCCCCTTAACTATATTCGTGTGAGATCGTTCAGACTAGGTTATCAGATGTGTTATGCAATATTTCAGGGGTAACTATAGAATTGCCTGTTTATCAGATGTAACCTCATTTTTCACGTAGCTTTAAGATTATCGCGCGCACACCGGTTTATGCATACTCAAGGGCACACACACACACACACACACACACACACACACACACACACACACATACTTATCTTAAGATCTAACTACTATTTCCAAAGCTTGTTGCTTTTAATGCTTCCAAAACCCAATTTCTTCGTCTTACTACCCGTTCGGAACTTCCAGAGGATTATCCAATGCACTTCAACAATACAAAAATCAATCCTTCATCTTCTCTCAATATTCTCGGTGTCTCCTTTTCTTCTGCTCTCACTTGGAAGGACCATATTGCCAGTCTTGCTTAGGCAGCCTCCCAGAAACTGGGTGTGCTCAACCGCCTCAAAGGGTTCTTTACCCCTGCACAGCTTCTTACTCTGTACAGGGGCACAGTGCGTCCTTGTATTAAGTATTGTTCACATGTGTGGGGAGGGTCCTCCTAGATAAAGTAGAATGGAAAGCCTTTCGTATCATTAACTCCCATTCACTCACCAACTTTATGCAATCTCTCTCTCTTCGCTGCAATATATATCTCAAGGGCTCACATTCAGACACATACACACAAACACACATATCTATCTATGTATCTGTCTATCTATCTATCAATCTATAAAGGGGCCTGGATAAAAGCGAGCTGATGGAAGCTTGAAAGATTGGACCTTCCGCCCAAAGAGGTGGAGTTGCATAGAAAGAACCAGGGAGAGGCTAAAATTGGAAGGGAGGTGTGAAGATGTATATATTAGTTTCTCAAGGTCTAACATAACATAATAAACAGACACACACACACACACACACACACACACACACACTCTCCTCTAACTCACACATATACACACTAACTCTCACACACACTCTCGCAAAACTCGCACACTAATTTTTTCTCTCTCTCTCTCTCTCTTATAGGCCTATGTATCCTTGGTGGCCCATCAGAACTCGTTTATTAGATTAATTTTCCTTTTTTTCTCCCGGCTTCCCTCTCATTTGGGAGTTTGCTGACCGGTTAACCCACTATTCATTAAGGGAGGGGGGGAGGGGGGTTAGCTGGATCCCTAGGCCTCCATCAAGCTCCCCCCCCCCCCCCCCCCACCCACCCCCAAAAAAACAACACACACACACACACCACGACACTCCTTCGAGATATATATGGACGTTTTTTCGGCTTTCATATATCGCTCGCCAGGAAAAAATCGACACTTGAATGGCGCGAAAGGTCTTGATATTGACAAAGCAATGAGGCAAAAGATCTCAAAATCGCCCAATTAACGGAACGAACGTCTTAAAATATCAAAACTAATGGGGCTAAACATGAGGGAGAAGGGGGTCCAGAAAAAAAATCTTGCCCTTGATTTCCCCTACCATTTCTGACTTTGCTTAACCCCTTCAGTACCGGGGCCGTCCTTTTAACTATATTCTGGCTACTATTAGACGATTATGTTCAGTTTAAGAAGGCCTCCAGCAATGAACAGGCTTCGAACTAGCTCACCTCACCCTATTTACTACCACAGATTTTTTTTTTTTGAGATTTGAAGTTGTTCGCCCAATTAGTTAGGCGATTTTGAGATCTTTCGTCCCATTGCTGTGCCAATATAAAGACCTTTCGTGCCATTTAGGTGTCGATTTTTTCCCCTGACGAACGATAGGAATCTGTAATTTAGAAGGAACCGGCTTTCGGTCGGGAATTTTTCTTACCGAAAAAGGTTGATGGAGGGGGAGGAGGAGGGGAGGGAGGGGGAGGGGGAGGGGGGGGAGGGGAGGGGAGGGGAGGGGGAGGGGTTGAGGGGGATGTCTAGGGAGCAAACTATGTAAAACAGAAAAGAGAAACAAAAAAATACTGAAAACTGCAACATATAATTATAAAAGTCATCAACATTTCACTCTTAATATGATCCCTGTCCTCGTAAATTATGGTTGTTCTTCTTTCGTGTTTTTTTTTGTTTTCTTCTTGTAATTAACACTGACTGGGAGAGGAATTCTGAGTAATAAATCTCTGGGTTTGGGGCGAGGAGGAGTAGGAGGGAGGAGGGGGGGGGGGGAGGGGAGGAGGAGGAGGGGGAGGAGGAGGGAGGGAGGGGAGAAGGGAGGGGAGGAGGAGGAGGGAGGGGAGGAGGAGGGAGGGGGGGAGGAAGTAGACATTGAAAATATATGTATCTTTTGTATATATTTTGTTATTAATTTGTGTCTCGCTTCAGCTTAGTTCCCAATTTAAATGGATAATCGCCCTGGAATAAATTGCGTGGGGCATTTTTCTATTAACAAATGTACAAATTTTAACTTGAAGGGGGTCTCGGTGAGGCATTTGTTAGTCTGAAGGAAATCTGGGAAGGTGTTTTATATTAACCTAGGACAAACTAAATTGAACAACTTGAGATGGTTCGGCCATATGGAACGTATGGGAAGCGAGAGAATGACTAAGAGGGTGTATGAGAGCGAGGTGGAGGGACAGAGAGGGAGAGGTAGACCGAATGAGAGGTGGAAGGATGGAGTGAGGAAGTACATGAACGAAAGGCGGTGCTGGTTGGGGGGAGGGGCGTCGACTGACTGGGGACAGAGGTGCATGGGGGCGGTTCGTTCGTGGCCACCCCTTCGGGGATCACGGCGTCAGGCAATTGATAGAGATAGACAAACTAAATTACAGTATATTGCTTGAAAATGACAAAAGCAAACGAAATCCTCAATAATAATAATAATTAAACTAACTAAAATAACCGGCAAGACGTCGGACCAGATAGTGTTAAGACCCCCCCCCCCCTTTTTTTACCCGTTTTCAGCCTACACAAGTAAAAAATAATCCTGGTCTTATTTTCACCCTATGTTACCTCATTTTTACCCCAGTTTTCAGCCTACAAAAAATAAATCTTTCTCCTGGCGTTATTTTCACCATGTTACCCCAGTTTTACCCCAGTGTTCAGTGTACACCAGTAAATCCATCTCCCAGCTTCCTCCCCCAAGCGGTAGTAGTATTAGCATAGGCAGTAATAAGGAGAGATGCGGCACTCGGCTTTCCTCTCACTGACTCACAATCCCATTAGAGCATTTAGTACCGGTGACGTCCTTTTCATTATATTCTCGCAAACTATTAAATTATATTATTTAGCGTAGGGAGGACTATCTCATTTAGTCCTTTGAGCTACCACAGATCCTTCATAATTATTTCTTCCCCAGTTTGAAGGTGGAGCTAAACAAAAAGAAAGACATATAATATATATATAAAAGGTGTAACAAAGAGGAGACTGAGTGTCGCGAGAGGTAAAACAGACCACTTCCCCATCTCACCATCTTCCCATCTCTTAAATCTGTCACAAAAGCCAAGGAGGGTGGAAAGGGAACCAGACCTGTTTTACCAAGTGGTCCCCTAGATGCTCTTAAAAGGGGAGATATCCACTTGAGGGATTTTTCTTGACTCCTTTCTCCCTCATGTTTAGCCCCATTGCTTTTCTAATTTTAAGACGTTCGCCCCATTATTTTGATGATTTTAAAAACGTTCGACCCATTTCTGTCAATTTTAAGACCTTTCGTGCCATTTAGGTGTCGATTTTTTCCTGGCGAGCGATAGCGAGCCTGTAATTTAAGGGGAACCGGCCTTCGGCCGGGACATTTTTCTACCGAAAAATGTACAAATTTATCTTAAAAGGGGGTCAAGGGGGAGTAATTTTAAGCTTGATGGAAGTCTAGGGAATCAACTAAAAACCTCCCCTTAAAGGGTAGGGTATAGATATTAGTTGATTTCTATTTATATTTGTTGTGTTAGTTTCCTCCCTAGACCTCAATCAAGCTCAATCAATTATCCTCAAGAAAAACAAATAAAGGCAAGAAAATAAAAATAGTGATTTCAAATTAGACACAGGCCTGCGGTGCCCTGCCTCCCAATGTGCGCACCCTAAAGTGTAATAATAATTTACAGATGTTTGCCCTGCACTTTGCTGCATCACCTGTGTTCGGCCAAAACAGTTTTCTATCACAAAATGTATAAATTAAACTTGAAGAAATAAAAGTACTGGGTGGACATTTCACAGTTGTAAGTATGGGTGGGCGCTCTAGTTAACCGAGTGGCCAAACTAAAACACACTGCTTGAAAATGGCAAATGCCAGCAAAATAAAAACAACCCACAACACGACGGATCAGATAGGGTTAAAGGGGAAAAATTGAAGACTCCGGAACGATGTGATGGTAAACAATTAATTCCCAAAGAGGGTGGTGGTGGTGGATGATGGGTGGTTCAGGCAATTTAAGGGGGGGGGGGGGGGGGGAGGGGGGGGGGGGGCCGGTTTTCTGGACCACTTTCTCCCTCATGTTTAGTCCCATTAGTTTTCAGATGTTAAGATGTTTGGCCCATTAGTTAGTAGAATTCAAGATCTTTTGCCCCATTTCTTCGTCAATATTTAGACCTTTCGTGCTATTTATGTGTCGATTTTTTCCCCTGGCGAACGATAGTGAGCCTGTAATGTTGGAATAACCGGCCTTCGGCCGGAACATTTTTCTACCGAAAAATGTACAAGTTAATCTAGAAGGGGGATCTAATGGATTTTTTTTTTTTTAAATTTGATGGAGGTCTAGGGAGGAAACTAGAAACATAATGAATACATGCAAAAATCGCCCAAAAAGTGAACCATCCCCCCTAAAGTTAGCTAAATTAATGGGAAAAAGGCCCCCCTGAATAATATCGAAGAATCCCCTCCTAAACTTCGCTCATTATCGAACCAATCTAATGGTCTTCGCGGCCTCTCTTAATTGGTCGGGTACGGTAGTTTAGAAGAAAAACATGATGACTTGTTTGTGGGCGAAGTTTTGACCACACACACACACACACACACACACACACACACACACACATAGTAAAGGAAGTTCTAGCCTCCGTGTATGGGTTGATCCAGATAAAAGCCTTCCAGCCCCTTGCTACCCTTGCTTATATTGACATCATTGTTGTAACGGATCAGACCAGGTTGTTTGGTCCAGGAAAGGGTTCAGCTTGGTGTCAATAGTACTGTTTAAAGGTCTTGCATGTGGAGACGACTTTAGTAGGGTCTCTCACTCTTACACACTCACTCTCTCTATATCTCTCTATCTATCTATATATATATTTTGTGTGTGTGTGTGAGTATGTGTGAGTGTGTGTGTGTGTGTGTGTGTAAGAGATAAGATAAATAGATAGACAGACAGCCAGGCAGATACATAGATAGATAAACAGATACAGATAACTATAATAAGAAATAATGGCCGAAATTCTCCGCCAGAAAACTTGCTCCTAGAAATTGCTCGTGTGATACCGGCTTTAATACAATGATCCTGGGTGAAGCAGACTTAGTACTCGGGTAATGAACTGTATAACTCCAGGCTGGCCGACCTAATGACTGGCTGGCTGGGGTGCTGTTGGATATATATATATATATATATATATATATATATATATATATATATATATATATATATATATAAACACTGCAATCTCGAGGTCCGGGACTGTAATAATATGTAAATGTAATCAGGGACTCGTAATAGCTAATTTCCCGGCGGAGAACACGCTCTTTACTCATTAAGGGGAGATGGGCCCTTTTTATGGGCCCCTTTCTCCCGGTATCAGGACATCTCAACACCATGCCATCTCACCACACAAACAAGACGGGTCACCTCAACACCATGCCATCTCACCACACAAACAAGACGGGTCACCTCAACACCATGCCATCTCACCACACAAACAAGACGGGTCACCTCAACACCATGCCATCTCACCACACAAACAAGACGGATCACCTCAACACCATGCCATCTCACCACACAAACAAGACGGGTCACCTCAACACCATGCCATCTCAACACACAAACAAGACGGGTCACCTCAACACCATGCCATCTCACCACACAAACAAGACGGGTCACCTCAACACCATGCCATCTCACCACACAAACAAGACGGGTCACCTCAACACCATGCCATCTCACCACACAAACAAGACGGGTCACCTCAACACCATGCCATCTCAACACACAAACAAGACGGGTCACCTCAACACCATGCCATCTCACCACACAAACAAGATGGGTCACCTCAACACCATGCCATCTCATGACCAGACCTTTTCTTCACCAGTCGGTTTCATCACCATACCAGCTCAATACCAAGCCTGTGTCAGTTATCTTAAGTATGTTATAATTTCCCTCCAAATTTACTCATTTTGATGAATGTAAGCAAACCCCTTTATAAGCTCCTTCATGACAAATATATCTATATAATGTTTGTTATTCTTTCTTGGACTATTTCAGGGAATTTACAATCAATTATATACTGTATATATCAGTCATCAGTTGTTGTTGTTGTTGTTGTTGTTTTCCCCCAAGCTGCCTGGCCGAACAGCCCCAAGGCCCCGAGCAAGGCCAAGGCCATAACCGAGCGCCCCCACAGAACCCTCCCTGCCGACCACAATAAAGCCTGGGTGACCGAAGCCACTCCATGGCGGGGAGCTGAGGAGGGTGCGGAAACGCCCGTTTCAGTCATCAGTAGAACTAAGTAGATGTTGAGTGGTACTTGAAAAGTAGACATAATGGATAAAAAACACCATCTGAGGAAGAGCATTTTATTGACAACGTTCCGCAGATAGCTTCATCAGGTCACTGTATGAAGTGACCTGATGAAGCTATCTGCGAAACGTTGTCAATAAAGTGCTCTTCCTCAGATGGTGCTTTTTATCCAACTAAGTAGATATTAGAACTCATCTCACTTGGCTAAATTACTCGACTCGTCGATCTGACCTGGTCAGGTGAAGGTATCGAGAGATAATGAACACCCAGATCGATGGATATAATGCTAGCAAAAAAAAAAAAAAAAAAAAAAATGCATTTCACATAATGTTGACTATCGGATTTCAATGTATTACATGCCGGTATGTCCACGTTAAACTCCTAAAATCCTAATTTTGTGGCACCAGGCACCATACCCACACCACACACCATTAAAATAGTCGTCTATTAGTAGCCAGAATAAACTGTCAAAACTGGTCATAATCCTCTCAATGGGTTATTAAAGATAGTTATTATGTATTTCCTTCCTAGACGTCCTTACTAAACTGCATAAAATCGTCTAATAATAGCCAGAACATAATGAAGGAACGCGTCATAGTATCCTGAAGGGGTTACTTATATCACCCATATTTCTCACCTTATTTCAGCCTATTTCCTTCCCATTCTCCTCTCAGCCCGTCCGCTATTCGTCAAATACCACCTCCAGTCTCTTTCCGCACTTCTGGCACTCGAATATCGCGCACAAATAACAAAAATAACTACGGGAAGAGCTACGCGTCTTTACCGAGCGTCACCGTCTCTGGGAATCAAGCGAGGGTCTATAGTCCTCCACCTGGACACTTATACACAATAAAATAAATATCCGGCTTAAAAATCAACTAAACAATACAAACGTTAACTCAATATCACAATGTTGTTTATGGGAAGTGAAAATATTTATAAGGACCACCTAGAGTTAAATATGGAAGGTGATTTGATACCCTCTCCCGGTGGGTTCCCGGATGTCACGCGTTTCCCGCCAAGACCTTGGAAGCTCTCGTTTTCTGTGAACATTTATAATTTTGCTCGATCTGAATATAGGATTATACTGTATCATGTACACTAGCGCGGTTATATATACCGATATGTATATACAGTATACAGTATATATATATATATCATTATTGTTTGTGTTCATACTACAGATCTAAAAGCTTTAGAAGACAGCAAAACGTTTCAATAAGTATTTTGTTTTTTTTATGTTTGTATGAATTTTCTTATGTGTGTATGAAGGAGACAAACGGCAGGCTGAGTGTAACGAGTGTCTCACCCAAAGCCAAAAGAGTGACAGTGAACCAAATTCAAGGGACGTTTCGGTCAAAATGCCTGGACACAAGGACTATATAGCAGTCTAAGTCCTATGATGAAGGAAAGATTAATTAAGGGATAGAGTTTGTTGAGTAGAAGAAAGACCGAGAAGAACACTGAAGCTTGTAATACTGATAGAAGAGTGAAATATATCAAAGTCTTTGCTTGTCAACTGGTCAACACAGAACGAAAAGGAACTTGATAACTAAAATGCATAAATGGAAAGATTATAGAGCATTAAAATTAAAATTAAATAAACAAAATAGCATAAACCGTGTTCTTCTACTACTATCACAATCACTACTACCCCTATAAATAATACATGGGAAATACCAATGGGCAATGATTTAAGGTTCGCTCTATATATATATATATATATATATATATATATATATATATATATATATATATATATATATCTATATCTATATATATATATATATATATATATATATATATATTATATATATATATATATATCTATATATATATAACTATATATATATATATATATATATCTATATATATATATATATATATATATATATATATATATATATACTGTATATATATACTGTATATATATATAAAATTATACACGAGATATGCGGAACAACTTCTCAACGGCCTGCCACAAGTGTCATGACCTCCTATGCATAAAGATTCTGAAAATAAGTGTTTGTGTCTTAAAGGCCAGGCTCCTAAACGGCCACAACCAACAAGGCCGCACTCCTAAACCACCACAAATAAAATTACAAACTCCTAAACGGCCACAACCAGTACGGCCACACTCCTAAACGGCCACAACCAGAACGGCCACACTCCTAAACGACCACAACCAAAATGGCCACACTCCTAAACGGCTATCACCAAAAAGATCACACTTCCTAAACGGCCACATCCAGTACAGCCCCACACCTAAATCTAAATTATAGCCTGCTTAAGATGGAGAACTAGTGTATGAGGCCGTTTAGGAGTGTGGCCGTTTAGAATCGTGGCCGGTTTGAATCCTTTGTAAAAATCTGGTAGTCTATGTGTTGGTGCAGCGGAAGTCATGCGTTAGAACCGGAGGGGCGGGGACATAAGGGAGATTTGCATTTTTTGTTGTATTTATTTGTTCCCTCTTCGAGAGATATTTTTATAATTTTCAGTAGACATATGTGCCGGCCAAAGGCCGGTTCCTCCTAAATTCCAGGTTTGCTAGCTATCGCTCACCAGGAAATAATCGACACCTACTAGTAAGTTACTCAAAAGATCATAAACACGTCAGACTAATAGGGTTCAATGTCTTAAAATCTCAAAACTAATGGGGCTAAATACGAGAGGCAATGGGGTTCAGGTGTGACATTGATTGTGCATGTATGGGGGGGGGGGGGGGGCCGCGGGGGGGGGGGTTATTCGAAGAAAATACGCGGTTCAGAAGAAAGTAAAATATTTGAGGATGCGGGCTGTTTTTTTTGTTTTAGTCTTCTCTCTCTCTCTCTCTCTCTCACACACACACACTCTCATTCACACTCTCTCTCTCTCTCTCTTTGTCTTTTTTTTTGTTAGTGTTATCCCAAAACAGCTGGTGATGGTGGTGGTCAGGTCAGGTTAAAGTCAGGTCACGGATAGACGTCGACACAATGGCTGAGGTTTTTCTTACGAGACAGAAGCTGCAGTGGAGAGAGAGAGAGCGAGTCCCTTTGTGTGTGTGTGTGTGTGTGTGTGTGTGTGTGTGTGTGTGTGTGTGTGTGTGTGTGTGTGTGTGTGTGTGTGTGTGTGTGTGTGTGTGTATTCATAATTGTAGTTTGACAAGAATTGAGTTTTTGGTTCGTATTGTCCCGCTTCCTAGACATCATTATCAATGACAACTACCCATTTCCTTGCTCAAGGGAGATGGTAACCGCCGGCTATGTCTCAGAAAACCTTCATCAACCTGAGCCAGATTTGAAACTCGGTCTGCTGGGTTGCAGGCAGGGAAGAGTACCACTGAGCTAGCCGCGCGCGCGTGTGTGTACGTTTGGGCACTTGTGGTGTGTGTGGGTGTGTGTGTGTGTGTGTGTGTGTGTGTGTGTGTGTGTAAGGGGTGGTGTTCAGGATGGAAGACCATTATACATATAGCCGTGTCGATATCTGAGCAGCACGGAGAAGACAGTTGCCTGTTTCTTACGGGGTTTCCTTCGTATTTCTTTGTATCCCTTCCAGGTAAACTCAGTCACAGGTAATTGCTCTTGTGTTTTGTTGCGTTAGTGAGGAAAGAGAGGTGGAACTGCCGCGCAAATGTGTTCGCTGCTACTGCCCGACATCTTCACTCGTTCTTAAGGGGTGAGTTTTATTTATTTGTCCATTGATTTACTTGTCCATCGAGGAAACTAAGACGTATTGAATAAATATAAATGACCAACAAATAACCACTACCCCCCTTAGTGACCTGAAGGCCTCGATAAACAGTATTGAGCCACACGTAAAGGTTCCTACGCAAGATATAGGGAATTATACCCAAGTTATACGCAAGATATAGGGAGTTATACCCAAGTTATACGCAAGATATAGGGAGTTATACCCAAGTTATACGCAAGATATAGGGAATTATACCCAAGTTATACGCAAGATATAGGGAGTTATACCCAAGTTATACGCAAGATATAGGGAGTTATACCCAAGTTATACGCAAGATATAGGGAGTTATAACCAAGTTTATCCAAGTCTACCGGCGGAACCTAAAGAAAATGGGGTTAACGTTTAACATTATTTTCGAGATCATTATTATTATTATTATTATTATCATTATTATTATCATTATTATGTTATTGTCATTATCCTTTATTTATTATTATTATTATTTATATTTGTATTATTATTTATACTACCATTATTATTATTTTATTATTATTATTATTAGCAGTAGTAGTAGTAGTAGCAGTATCATAATTAAAAACATTATGTCCATATAATTATAAACCAAATGTTTTAGCCCCGCCCGTGCATTGCGATTAAAGTTTCATTAAATAGGCCATGACTGAGGGGCCTCCGGAGCCGGCTAACGAGGTTTGTTGCCCAAGAAACATTTCCCGCGCTTAATTTCCCGCGCAAAAGTCCACAATAAATATCGGGGGAGGAAGGAAGAGTTACAAGGAATAGTTAGTATCTCAAAGGCATTGCGGTCCATTCCTGAGAGACCTCTAAGTTAAAATAGATAGTGTACAGTAGAGCGAACGGATCGTATAGCAGTGTGTGTCAAATACTATCTACTCTCTCCCTGAACTGCTCTACTGAAGAAGTATTTACAAATATTTACAAGAGAGAGAGAGAGAGAGAGAGAGAGAGATTACATTTATCTAAGGCAGAAGATTGCTTTTAGCATCTGGAAGATGGAAACAAAAATAGCAATATTGTAAAAAGGTGCCACGAGTAAAGTTTACAAGAATTACATACACACAGATACACCTACACACGCCACATACACACACACAAACACACACATATAACCCCCCCCCCCCCCACCCTCACACACACAACCACATACAAACCACACAAACAAACAAAACAAAACATACACCCACACAAACCACACATACACAAACATAACAAAACACACACACAAACACATACAAACCACACACACACACACACACTACACATATACTGTATACACACATAAACACATCCACATATGCCGCTAATTGCCTTACTCACAGCCTATCAAATAATGTGGGTAAATATGGAAGTGATATGCTTCTGAATGCTGGTGTGTTTGCTTGTCACTGGTACTGCATCTCAGAGAAACACGGTCGTCGTTAAGGAGCCCACCTCGCGTTTTTGTTTTCTCTCCCTCTCTCTTTCACTGGCTTGTATCCATTCGGCCCCATTCAGCCAACTGTTTTTAAGACGTTTATCCCCATTCAGGTGTCGATTTCTTCCTGGCGAGCGATAGCGAGCCAGCATTGTATGGAAAAATCAGGCTTTGCCGGAGACATTTTTCTATCGAAAAAAATTACAAATTTAGCTTGCTGTCAAAACAAAAATATATATATGCTGGCTCGCTACCGCTCGCCAGGAAAATATTGACACCTGGATGGGGGTAAACGTCTTAAGACAGTAGGATGAATGGGGCCGAATGGATACAAGCCAAAGAGAGAGGGAGAGAAAGACCCCCCAAAAAAGCGAGGTGGGCTCCCTTAAATAACATGGTATTTCATCACCGGACACTCTTGATTTATTCTCCAAGGATAATAGCATGGGGAGGGGGGGAGGAGGGGGGGGGGGGGGGGAGGGCCCTAAGGGGGAAGAATTATTACTCGGGGGGGGAATAACCACAGGGGGGCATCTAAGAGGGGAGGGGGGGGGGGGGGAGGAGGAGGGGAAGGTAGGGAGGAGGGGGAGGGGGGGGGGAAGGTGGAGAGGAGGGGATGCATAAGAAAGAGGGGGGAGATGGGAGGAGGGAGAGGAGAAGGAGATGGAATGTGAAGGGGAAGCAGGAGGAGGACGAGGGGAGGGGAGGGGAGGGGGAAAGAGAGGGAGAGGGAGGAAGAAATGGAACAAAAGGTGGTATTTCATCGCCGGACACTCTTGATATATTCCCCAAGGATAATAGCACGGAGGGCTAAGGGGAAGATCATTACTCCGGGGGAATGACCACAGGGGGCTTCTAAGAGGGGAGGGGGGAGGGGAGGAGGGGGAGGGAGGAGGGAGGGGGAGGAGAGGGGAGGGAAAGGAGAAGGGGAAAGGGAGGAAGGGATGCAGAGGGAAGAGGAGGAGGAGAAGAAAGAGGGGGAGGGGAAAAGGTAGGAGGGAGGAGAGGAGGGGGAGAGGGAAGAGAAGGAGGGGGAGGACGGAGGAGAGAGGGGGAGGACGGAGGAGAGGGAGGAAGTCCAGCTCGTGTGATACCGCCTTCAAACTCGGGGGATCAAACGGACTGCTCATGATTGCTGGGATTTAAAGTAGTTTTGCAATTTTCGATATATATATATATATATATATATATATATACTGTATATACTGTATATACTGTATATATATACCGGTATATATATATTCCCACTCGTACCCGCTTTAAGGGGAGGTATTTAGTTTGTTCCCTAGACCTCCATCAAGGTTAAAATTACACCCCCTGAGTCCCTTTCAAGATATATTTGTACATTTTTCGGTAGAAAAATTTCTCGGCCGCAGGCCGGTTCCTCTTAAATTACAGGCTCGCTATCGCTCGCCAGGATAAAATTGACAACTGAATGGCACGAAAGGTCTTAATATGGGGTGAAAGTTCTTAAAATCGCTAAACTAATGGGACAAACGTTTTATAATATCAAAAGCAATGGGGCTAAACATGGGGGAGAAAGGGGTCAAGAAAAAAAATCCCTCAAGTGGAGATCTCCCCTTAAGCTAAGAAATGTCCTTCGCAGACCCAAAACATCTTATAAATCAATTAATGGGGCAAAACGTCTAAAAACAATCCAAACTTACGGGACGAAACAGACAGGCTCTAAAAGCACCACTCATAGCAGACGGAGAGAGGCAGTTCCCGGGGTATAAGTCTCAGGGATCAAAGGGTTGAGGGTTGATTGCCGATGTCGTCTGAACTGCTAAACTTTTCCTGCGTGTGGCTCGGCAGGCAAAGGCTCGACGCGGGCAAAGGTTCCAGATGTAAAAGGCTGGAGAAAACGGATGTGGGTGGGCATTATTTAGTTTGAAGGAAGTTTGGAAAGGCTTTTTTTGTTAGCCTAATGGACAAAACAAATATCGAAAATGGCAAAAGCCAGCAAAGTCACCAACAAATGTTCAACACATATCACGTCGGAGCAGATATTGTTACCGCAGTGTGTGTGTG
>CM064535.1:30812537-30815037 GCA_032716605.1 Paralithodes platypus
GAGTGCCTCCCTCTCAGAGTTGAAAGATTGACAGGGGCCAAAATCAAGGAATGTTCGAGCCAAAATGCCTGGACACACATTTAAGTCATAGGATGAGGTGAAAATAGATTCAGGGAGAGAGTTCCAGAGCTCAGCTGTTGACTAGAAGAAACATTGGGAATATCATTTCACTCTTGGGTTGGAGAGTTACACAGAGTAGGGATGGGAATGTGTTGCAAAACGGGTACTCTACGTAGAGGAGGTGGTATGCACTGAGAGAGCTCTTAGGAACACTGATTATTGTAATAGCGATAGAATAGTGAGAGATGCAACATGATTTGGTATGCACACCGACTTTTGACAGTGCATTCTTATTGTGTTTGGGGGAGATTGGTAGCCCCAGTCTTCCTGTATGGATATATATAGATTGGTAGCCCCAGTCTTCCTGTATGGATATATATAGATTGGTAGCCCCAGTCTTCCTGTATGGATATATATAGAGATTGGTAGCCCCAGTCTTCCTGTATGGATATATATATAGATTGGTAGCCCCAGTCTTCCTGTTATGGATTATATTATTCAGACTTGGTTACGCCCAGTATTCCTGTATGGGATATAGTAGGAGAGTTGGTAGCACTCAAGTCTTCCTGTATGGATATATATATAGATTGGTACCCCCAGTCTTGTCCCCCCCCTTGTATGGATATATAGAGGTTGGTAGCCCCGTCTTCCTGATGGACTATATATAGATTGGTAGCCCCCAGTCTTCCTGTATGGATATATATCATTAGATTGGTAGCCCCAGTCTTCCTGTAATGGATATATAGAGGGATTGGTATCCCCCGTCTTCCTGTATGGATAAATGATGAGATTGGTAGCCCCCCCCCCAGTCTTCCTGTATGGATATATATAGAGATTGGTAGCCCCAGTCTTCCTGTATGGATATATATAGATTGGTAGCCCCAGTCTTCCTGTATGGATATATATATTAGATTGGTAAGCGCCCAGTCTTCCTGTTATGGATATATAAGAGTATTTGGTAGCCCCAGTCTTCCCTGTGATGGATCTATATAGATTGGTAGCCCCAGGCTTTTTCCTAGTATGGATATATATATAGATTGGTTTAGCCCCAGTCTTCCTGTATGGATATATTACGTTAGATTGGTAGCCCCAGTCTTCCTGTATGGATATATATATATAGATTGGTAGCCCCAGTCTTCCTGTATGGATATATATATATAGATTGGTAGCCCCAGTCTTCCTGTATGGATATATATAGATTGGTAGCCCCAGTCTTCCTGTATGGATATATATATATAGATTGGTAGCCCCAGTCTTCCTGTATGGATATATATAGATTGGTAGCCCCAGTCTTCCTGTATGGAATATTAATATATAGATGGTAGCCCCAGTCTTCCTGTATGGATATATATATATAGATTGGTAGCCCCAGTCTTCCTGTATGGATATATATATATAGATTGGTAGCCCCAGTCTTCCTGTATGGATATATATATATAGATTGGTAGCCCCAGTCTGCCTGTATGCATATATATAGATGGGTATAGCCCCAGTCTTCCTGTATGGATATATATAGATTGGTAGCCCCAGTCTTCCTGTATGGATATATATATAGATTGGTAGCCCCAGTCTTCCTGTATGGATATATATAGATTGGTAGCCCCAGTCTTCCTGTATGGATATATAGAGATTGGTAGCCCCAGTCTTCCTGTATAGATATATATAGAGATTGGTAGCCCCAGTCTTCCTGTATGGATATATAGAGATTGGTAGCCCCAGTCTTCCTGTATAGATATATATAGAGATTGGTAGCCCCAGTCTTCCTGTATGGATATATAGAGATTGGTAGCCCCAGTCTTCCTGTATGGATATATATAGAGATTGGTAGCCCCAGTCTTCCTGTATGGATATATATAGAGATTGGTAGCCCCAGTCTTCCTGTATGGATATATATAAATCTCTGGCTTCATGTGGGACACCCATAACTTACCCAGGTGTCCAATATACATTTATCAATACATCAGACGAAATTGTGGCCAAATTCTGACGACGGGGGAAGAGGGTGGTGAGGCATAGTGAGAGAGAGAGAGAGAGAGAGAGAGAAGTCATCAGAAACGATAGTTATCGAATAAGATAACACGAAAGTGGAGCTGCAAGAGAGAGATAAAAGACGAGAGAACACACACACACACACACACACACACACACACACACACACACACACACACACACACACACACACACACACACACACACACACACACACACACACACACAAACACACACAAACACACACACACACACACACATACAGAAAGTTAGAGACAGAAAAAAATAGTTAGAGACACAGAGGAAAGAAGAGAGCACCTAAGAAGAAAACCCGTCCCCCATAAAGCCAGCCCTAATAAGCTTACCTAAGGGTTACCGCACCACCACCGTCATCTCGCATCTCGGCTATTTTCGGCCCCGTGTGGAGTAGAAACCGAAAGCCGGAAATAAC
>CM064535.1:30820037-30850037 GCA_032716605.1 Paralithodes platypus
AAATTCCAACTTACCTTTGCTTCCCCATCCCCCAAATTCCAAGTTAACTATGCCACCCCCACAACCCCACTACCCACCCCCACACTCTCCACTCCCCACCCACACAACTCCACTCTCCACCCCCACAACTCCACTCTCCACCCCCACAACCCCACTCTCCACCCCTAAAACTCCACTCCCCACCCACAAAACACTCTCTACCCCACCCACACAACCTTACCCCACACAACTCCACTCTCCACCCCCCCCCCACACTCCCCACCCACAAAACCCCACACAACCCTCCTCTCCACCACACTCCCACAACCTCATGCTCCAAAATCCCACCCACACAACCCCACACCCACTCCTACAACCCCACACACCTCAACACGCCATTCATGTATTATTCCCACAATGACGCGCCCCACATTGATTATCGCTAAAAATCCCGTAGCGGTTGTTTTCCTTGAGCTACGTCACCTGGATCGGTATGTAGGTGTATTGCACAGTACAGTACGGTACAGTCGCGGCTAGAAGTTCCAAGAGTTTCATCATTGGACCTCCGTCAAGCTTATCAAAACATCCCTTAGTTTCTCCTTCGAGATATATTTTTACAATGTTCGGCCGGTTTCTCCAAAAATTGCAGCCTCGCTATCGCTCGCCAGAAAAAAATCGACAGCTAAATGGCACGAAGGGTGTATATAATGGCAAAGAAATGGGGCCAAAAGTTAAATAATCCCTGAGCGGTTGTTTTTCCTTGAGCCACGTCACCTGGATCGGTATGTTGGTGTATTATGCAGTACGGTACGGTACGGTCGCTGACATGAATTCCGGTTACCCCTAGCTGGTGCGAGGCGGTTTTTTGTTACTATGTTTATGAAAAGGGTAATTAAAGTGTCCAAAATAATCTACCCGTTTAAGGAGGAAGGGTTAATTTGTTGATCAATTATTTCATACATTTATTTATTTAATGTTTTTTTAAATTTGTACATTTTTCGGTAGAGAAAAAAAAATCCTTGATTTGTTATGAGTGGGTTACATATTTTTGTATCCGAGTGTACAGTGGTGGTCAGAATATCGTGCCTGACCTTGAGTTAATTCATTGCCCCTTCTATTATTTTGGTATCCGAGTGTACAGTGGTGGTCAGAATATCGTGCCTGACGTGTTAAATCATTGCCCCTTCTATTATTTTGGTATTCGAGTGTACAGTGGTGGTCAGAATATCGTGCCTGACCTTGAGTTAAATCATTGCCCCTTCTATTATGTTGGTATCCGAGTGTACAGTGGTGGTCAGAATATCGTGCCTGACCTTGAGTTAAATCATTGCCCCTTCTATTATTTTGGTATCCGAGTGTACAGTGGTGGTCAGAATATCGTGCCTGACCTTGAGTTAATTCATTGCCCCTTCTATTATTCTCGGGATTAAAGCCATTGCCTCTTGTTATGTTCATGCGATGGTGTACCTAGTGAGAGTCAGAGGGAAAGTTTTGTCTCTTGTATTTATATCTTGAATAACGTGTCTAAGATTCAAAAATAAATAATTATATGTGTGTGTGTATGTATGTATGTATGTACTCAGGCCCATTCCCCATTTTTCCTTTTTTCTGGGGATGGCCGACTCGAGACAGAGCCTTATGTACATATAATTCTCCTAAAAAAAATGAAATTCTGCAATGCCAGTATATGATTCCGTTATCACCTCTTGTGTTATGTTATCCTCGTGAAAATATATGAAAATTCTGATATAAATATTACCGGTATAAGTTAAAGAGTAGTCACATTCCAATCCCGATCACGCTATAGTACTATAATATATATATATATATATATATATATATATATATATATATATATATTCTTTAATACATACGAGGTTGAAAGAAATGGCAATTTCTGCGTTGGAAATGTTATTATTCAAAGTTTCCAGGTCTCTGATGAGTTTTCGCTGGGTGGCAGGAAGTAGATGAATGAAATGAGCAAAATTCATGGTGGTACAGGGTTACATAAATGTACATGATGATACAGGATATACGACGCGTTTCACTGGACAACCAGCATTATCAAGTAAGGATAGAATGATATAAAAGGTAAACAGGAAGGGTCTATATAGAGGGTGGAGGATCAGAGGAGGCGAAAAACAGGGGGCAAAAGTCTCCTATCCTAGAATACCCCTCCACCAATAGGAGACTTTTGCCCCCTGATTTTCGCCTCCTCTGATCCTCCACCCTCTATATAGACCCTTCCTGTTTACCTTTTATATCATTCTATCCTTACTTGATAATGCTGGTTGTCCAGTGAAACGCGTCGTATATCCTGTATCATCATGTACATTTATGTAACCCTGTACCACCATGAATTTTGCTCATCTCCTTCATCTACTTCCTGCCACCCAGCGAAAACTCATCAGAGACCTGGAAACTTTGAATAATAACATTTCCAACGCAGAAATTGCCATTTCTTTCAACCTCGTATGTTAAGAAAAGTATTACCTGGCTTTACTAACATATATATATATATATATATATATATACTATATATATATATATATATATATATATATATATATATATATATATATATATATATATATATTCTATCTGTAAAATGGTGTTGAACTGAAATCAAATATCGTTCTATCCATACGAGAAAAAAAAACGGTAAAACGAAACGTAGACGCTAATTTATCATTTATCGTGTTAAAAGATCACGAGGCCGCTATATAACCTTTCTCCTTCCGGTATTACCTCAATAAGATAAATATAGTTAAATGTTAGCTCTCCTATTATCCACGTATTATAGTTAAATATAGTTAAATATAGTTAAATGTTAGCTCTCCTATTATCCTCGTATTATAGTTAAATATAGTTAAATGTAGTTAAATGTTAGCTCTCCTATTATAGTTAAATATAGTTAAATATAGTTAAATGTTAGCTCTCCTATTATCCTCGTATTTATTTGTAAGTACTGAAATAAATTGCTGGGTCTTTTCATGAAAATAATATCTGGAGACCAGTGCATATTAGTGGTAGATATTTAAGTATATAATATATCAAATTGGTTTTAATTTAGTTTCCTTCCTAGACCTTTATCAAGCTTGAAAGAAAAAACACCCCCAAGACCACCTTCGAGATCAAATTGTGCTTTTTAGTTATTTATTTATTTATTATTATTGTTTTTTTTTGTTTTTTTTTTTTGGGGGGGGGGGGTATATAAATGCCTCGGCCAAACTAATGGGGCGAATGTCTTAATATCTAAAAAATAATGGGATTATACATGAAGGACAAATACATATTGAGGTCTTTAGGTATTTAAGGGGAGGTTTCATTTTCTCTGAAAAGAAAAACACTCCAATAATATGTCAACTCCCTGTCCCAGGCGAGGCAGCTAGCTTGTCAGTAGACCATGCAGCCAGTCAGTTCGCTCCCGACTCTCGTGGAGGGTGGATGTCGGTGCTGCGCCGCTCCCTCTCACTCTCTCACTCTTGTTCTCGCTTGCTCCACTTTGGCGACTCTGAAAATGTGAAGCTGAATTTCGATTGGAGTGTTTATTGTTGAAGGTATTAATGTCGGAAAATGTATAGTAATTAATCCATATCGCGTTGTATATAGAGAAATATTGTGAGACATTAACAGAAAACAACTAGAATTCAGGGGAGATTTCCACTTGAGGGACTTTTTTCTTGACCCCTTTCTCCCTCATGTCTAGCCCCATCGCTTTTGAGATTTTAAGACGTTTGCCCCATTAGTTTGGTGATTTTTAAGAATTTCCGCCCCATTCTGTCAATTTTAAGACCTTTCGTGCCATTTAGGTGTCGATTTTATCCTGGCGAGCGATAGCGAGCCTGTAATTTAAGAGTAATCGGCCTTTCGGCCGGGACATTTTTCTACCGAAAAATGTACAAATTTATCTTGAAAGGGGGTGAAATTTTAAGATTGCTGGAGGAGTAGGAAACAAACTAGAAACCTCCCCTTAAGCCAACGCATTAAGAGAAGAATATATGCCAGTCACCCAGGTTCGAATCCCGGTGGATCACATGCTTACTGTCATTAATATCTTTGGGGAGGTGTTTGGTGTTGGAGTGAAATATATATCATTAGATTATTTCAGTAACTTCGAGAACTTGGGGGAAAGTAGATAAAAATTGCCCAGATATAATAGTAAGGCGGTATTATTAACCCATTAAGGCGGTATTAACCCATTAAGGCGGTATTAACCCATTAAAGGCGGTATTAACCCATTAAGGCGGTATTAACCCATTAAGGCGGTATTAACCCATTAAGGCGGTATTAACCCATTAAAGGCGGTATTAACCCATTAAGGCGGTATTAACCCATTAAGGCGGTATTAACCCATTAAAGGCGGTATTAACCCATTAAAGGCGGTATTAACCCATTAAGGCGGTATTAACCCATTAAGGCGGCATTAACCCATTAAAGGCGGTATTAACCCATTAAAGGCGGTATTAACCCATTAAAGGGGGGTTTATTAACCCATGAAGGCGGTATTAACCCATTAAGGCGGTATTAACCCATAAAGGCGGTATTATTAACCCATTAAGGCGGTATTAACCCATTAAGGCGGTATTAACCCATTAAAGGCGGTATTAACCCATTAAGGCGGTATTAACCCATTAAGGCGGTATTAACCCATTAAGGCGGTATTAACCCATTAAAGGCGGTATTAACCCATTAAGGCGGTATTAACCCATTAAGGCGGTATTAACCCATTAAGGCGGTATTAACCCATTAAGGCGGTATTAACCCATTAAGGCGGTATTAACCCATTAAGGCGGTATTAACCCATTAAAGGCGGTATTAAGGCGGTATTAACCCATTAAAGGCGGTATTAACCCATTAAAGGCGGTATTAACCCATTAAGGCGGTATTAACCCATTAAGGCGGTATTAACCCATTCTGAACCGGAGACGTCCTTTTAAAGTCTTTGTTCTGGCTACTAATAAACGATGTTAGGAAGTGTAAAAGGGGCCTTCAGCAATTAACAGGCTTCGAACTATCTCACTTAAGGGGAGGTTTTTAGTGTGTTTCCTAGACTTCCATCAAGCTTGAAATTACACCCCCTTGACCCCCTTTCAAGATAAATTTGTACATTTTTCGGTAGAAAAATGTCCCGGCCGAAGGCCGATTCCTCTTAAATTGCAGGCTCGCTATCGCTCGCCAGGAAAAAATCGACACCTAAATGGGACGAAAGGTCTTAAAAGTGACATAAATTGGGTGAAAGTTCTTAAAATCGCCAAACTAATGGGGCGAACGTCTTAAAATCTCAAAAGCAATGGGGCTAAACATGAGGGAGAAAGGGGTCCAAAAAAAAAAATCCCTCAAGTGGAAATCTCCCCTTAACCCTCTTACAACCACCGAGCCTTCTTAAGCTGCACAACATCGTCTTAACTATAGCTAGAAGAAAGCCAATAAGACGAGTCGCCGGAACAGAAGGGGTTAAGGGGAGGTTTTTAGTTTGTTCCCTAGACCTCCATCAAGCTTAAAATTACATCCCCTAGACCCCCCTTTCAAGATAAATTTGTAAATTTTTCGATAGAAAAATTTCCCGGCCGGAGGCCGGTTGCTCTTAAATTACAGGCTCGCTATCGCTCGCCAGGAAAAAATCGACACCTTAACGGCACGAAAGGTCTTAAAATTGACAGAAATGGGGCAAAATGTCTTAAAATATCCAAGCTACTAGGGCGAAGGTCTTAAAATCTCAAAAGCAATGGGGCTAAACATGAGGGAGAAAGGGGTCCTGAAAAAGAAAAAAAATCCCTCAAGTGGAGATCTCCCCTTAACCCGTTCTGTTCCGGTGACGTTCTTGGCGTCACACTCTGGCAACTTTTAGACGATTTTCTCCAGTTTGGGAAGGACCTGTGGTATAGTTAAAAGGGTTGAGATAGTGTTTACAGCCTTTTAATGATGACAGGTCCTTCCTAAGCTGAAGACAATCGTTTAAGGGTTGAGATCTCCACTCGAGGGATTTTTTTTTCTTTTTCTTGACCCCTTTCTCCCTCATGTTTAGCCCCATTGCTTTTGATATTAAAAAACGTTTGCCCGATTAGTTTAGCGATTTTAAGAACTTTCACCCCATATTAAGACCTTTCGTGCAATTCAGGTGTCGATTTTATCCTGGCGAGCGATAGCGAGCCTGTAATTTAAGAGGAACCGGCCTTCGGCCGGGACATTTTTCTACCGAAAAATGTACAAATTTATCTTGAAAGGGACTCAAGGGGGTGTAATTTTAAGCTTGATGGAGGTCTAGGGAACAAAGTAAATACCTCCCCTTAATATGTACAAGTATATATTGAAAAATACACCGTACTAATGAAAACACTGATGTGTTAATAGCCTAGTTATGATATACCAGTGTGTTATGATATACCAGTAATGATATACCAGTTATGATATACCAGTTTGTTATGATATACCAGTAATGATATACCAGTTATGATATACCAGTTTGTTGTGATGATGTAAACAAATTCTGATTTATAATTAACATAATATACTTCTTCTTTCATATCATCGTTGTTGTTGTTGTTGTTGTTGTTGTTTTAACGCGGGTATTATGCTCATCATGTTGACATTTATATTAATTGTCTATCTGGCCACACATCAATTGTCTATCTGGCCACACATCAATTGTCTATCTGGCCACACATCAATTGTCTATCTGGCCACACATCAATTGTCTATCTGGCCACACATCAATTGTCTATCTGGCACACATCAATTGTCTATCTGGCCACACATCAATTGTCTATCTGGCCACACATCAATTGTCTATCTGGCCACACATCAATTCTACGATACTCAACAAAACTTGCAATTGTACACTGAAACTTTCATTGGTATACGAAAACGTACCATGGAACACGAACATTCTTTTGTATGCGATTTTACATGGCAACCTGCGATTGTACAAACAAACATGCGCTTATACACGAAATGTTACAATCGTGCACGAAAACCTGCGATTGTACACGAAAAACTGAGATTCTACACGAAGAACATCAATTGAACACGAAAACCTGCGATGTACACGAAAAACTGAGATTCTACACGAAGAACATCAATTGTACACGAAAACCAGTGATTAGCCTATACACGAAAACTTGCTATTGTACATGAAAACCTGCTATTGTACACAAAAACCTTCTATTTCACACAAGAACCTGCGATTTTACACGAAAACCTGCGATTTTACACGAAAACCTTCGATTGCACACAAGAACCTGTGATTGTACAGTTAAATTTGTCATTGTACACGAAAACCTATGATTGTACAGGAAAGCCTACGATTGTACACAAAAACTTACGATAGTGCTCGAAAACCTACGATAGTACTCGAAAACCTACGATAGTACTCGAAAATCTACGATAGTACTCGAAAACCTACGATAGTACTCGAAAACCTACGATTGCACACGAAAACTTACGATTGTACACGAAAACCTAGAAGAATTACGTGATTGTGGTGAAAGGGTAAACTGGTTTCAGGAACTAGAGTGTGGGTCGATTATCAGAGGGGACCTCGGTATTATTTATTAAGGGGCTGTTATTTTCTGAACCCCCTTCTCCTTCACGTTTAGCCCCATTAGTTCGGAGATTTTAATACGTTCGCCCCATTAGGAGGGCGATTTTAAAACCTGTTTTCCCCATGTCTTTGTCAATTTTAAGACCTTTCGTGCCATATACAGTACCGGTAGGTGTCGATTATTTTTCCTGGCGAAAAATAGCGAACCTGCAAGTTAGAAGGGACCGGTCTTTGGCACACATTTATATCAAAGGATCGAAGGGGATTATTGTCTTTTTGACTTGTTTTAGAGCTTGATGGAGGTGTACGGGAAATGAACAATAATGAGGAAAACGCACCACGGGGCTAAACATGAAGGAGAAGGGGCCCCCCAAAAAATCCCACACACCCCTATAATGATTCTGTCGTGTATAGAAAGGGTTATAAAGTTGCGACCGGAATTACGAGAGTTCTTGGAAGAAGTTCGCGGCCGGAAGTTGTGCCGGAAGTTGTGCCATAAGAGGGTATGTAGGGTAATGTACAGTTGAGAGAGAGAGAGAGAGAGAGAGAGAGAGAGAGAGAGAGAGAGAGAGAGAGAGAGAGAGAGAGAGAGAGAACGGTGAGTATCAAGGGGAGATATTTTTCAAGTGTGTGTGTGTAAGTGCCTTAGGCCGGGGTATTTGTCTACCGAAAAATGCAATCGTTAGCTTTAAACAGGATTCTTGGGGATATATATATATATATATATAATGCTAATTATAACAGTGATGATAATAAGTTAATAAATATAAAGATATATAAATAAATAAAGTAAAATGTCCCCTTAAGCAATGAAAAAACTGTGAGGTCCAGGAATATTTAACAGCTACTCTACCTCCTCTGATAGATGGCTTGACAATCCTCTAAATCCATCCTGTCACATTATTTAAACTAAGTGAGTGAGAGAGAGAGAGAGAGAGAGAGAGAGAGAGAGAGAGAGAGAGAGATAGTGAAAGTGAGAAAGAGTGTATTTGCCAGCTCTAGTAATTCCCAAACTAGAGCCTTGTATGTCGTGAGATGTGAGTAATGCAATAGTCCATCTGCAATTACTTATGTGAGGGCCATACCTTCTTTCAAGCAGGGTAGTATACGAGATTGAAGATATCACTTATAACTATTTCAATAATCAGTGTTCTTCAAAGCTTTCTCAGTGTATACCTCCTCCCTTACTGAGAGTAGGGGGCACCCGTCTTTCAACACACTCCCACCCTTATTCTGTCCAACTCTCTAACCCAAGATTGATCCGATTTTGAAAGTCTTTCTTCTACTCAACAAGCAAGCTTTGGAACTCTCTCCTTCAATCTGTCTTTCTCTCATCCTATGACTTAAGCTGCTTCAAGCTCCGTGTGTCAAGGCATTTTGACTCTAAAGTACCTTGAATTTCGCTCTTTCACGCTTTGATCTTTGGGAGAGACACTTGTTACAGGGATAATTACCTTTTGTCTCCTTCAATCACATAAGAAAAAAGAAAAACAAAACTAACGTATTTATTCGATGGTTTATATATTTTGTATATACGGTGTGTACATATATATATATACACAGTATATATACTGTACCGGTATATATATATATATATATAATATACCGGTATATATATATATATATATATATATATATATATATATATATATATATATATATATATATATATATATATATATATATATATATATATATATATTATATATATATATATATATATATATATAATCTATATATATATATACCGGTATATATATACTGTACTGTATATATAAAGAATTATTATTGATTTTGTTTTAATGTATTTATATACCTGTATATATGTATTTTACTGTATTGGTAATACATTTATGCGGCTTGTTCTTAGTTACTTCCGCCTACTGAATTAATTGCTTGGGATAATTGCACGTCCGGAGAAAGGTAGAGGCTTCCCCGTGTGTACTGCATGTAAATACGTACTGCAGCATGAATAACACGTGCCTTTGATAACTAATGCTATGGACTGTACCGTATTGCACAACCCCTTATGTGTACCGGCGACGCGGCCTTTATAATTGTATTGAGGAGAGAGAGAGTGAGAGTGTGCGTGTGTGAGTGAGTGTGTGGGTGAGAGAGAAGTAGAGTTAGTTATAGATAGATAGATAGACAGATAAATATGAGAGAGAGAGAGAGAGTATATATAACCATTGTAACGAACTATCTATAATTGACAGCCGCATCAATTGTACAAGCCGACATTAATGACACATTGATTGTAGGCAGCCTAATAGGGGGCTCGTTTTCTGTTGTGTACGTGTGTGTGTGTGTGTGTGTGTGTGTGTGTTCGGATGTATGCCTGTGTGTGTGTGTGAATGTGTGTATCCCGATGTGTATGTGAGTTTTTTTGTGTGCGAATATATGTGTTTATATGTGTGTGTGTTTGTGTAAGTAAAGTAATGTATACCTGTGTGTGCGTGAGTATGTGTACCTGAAGTTTGACATACAATATATCTGGAGGCAAGAAGTTTCCACCGTAAGAACTTCTCGGCCCGGCGCATAAAAGAGGCTGTTAAAATTATATGACAAATTGCTGGGCCGGGCGACGGGGAACGTGTTTGTTTCTTATTTATTATTATTATTATTATTATTATTATTATTATTATTATTATTATTATTATTATTATATTATTATATTATTTTATTATTTTATTCTTATTATATTAAGAATTATTATTATTATTATTATTATTATTATTATTATTATTATTATTATTAGTATTAGTATTATTATTTATTTATTTATTTATTTATTTTGTTTTTGCTTTGTTTAAATCATTGTATGTGGATGTGGTGATATTAATTGAGATAGTTCGAAGCCTTACACTTGCCAGAGATCCTTCCTAAACTGAATAAGATCGATTAGTAGTAGTCGGCATACAATAAAAAGGATGCGGTGATAACAAAACAAAGCAATAGTTCGAAGCCTTATACTTGACAAATTGCTGGCAAATTGCTGGGCCGGGCGACGGGGAACGTGTTTGTTTCTTATTGATGATGATGATGATTATTATTATTATTATTATTATTATTATTATTATTATTATTATTATTATTATTATTATTTTATTTTATTTATTTATTTATTTATTTTGTTTTTGCTTTGTTTAAATCATTGTATGTGGATGTGGTGATATTAATTGAGATAGTTCGAAGCCTTATACTTGCCAGAGATCCTTCCTAAACTGAATAAGATCGATTAATAGTAGTCAGAATAGAATAAAAAGGATGCGGTGATAACAAAACAAAGCAATAGTTCGAAGCCGTATCATTGCTAGAGATCTTTCCTAAGCTGAATAAGATCGATTAGTAGGCCTAGTAGTCAGAATAAACAAAAATAAATGTGGTGGTATCAAAACATTATAATAATTGCTAGAGATCCTTCCTAAGCTGAATAAGGTCGATTAGTTGTAGTCAGAATATAATAAAGAGGAGTTTATGGTATCAAAACAGGGGAATGGTGACATTGGCGCGGGTGATTGATTGATGAGTGACTGGTGTCCGAATATAGCGACCCATAGCAGGTGGGTAGTCAGGTATTTTTTATTTATTAATATATTTTTCATGTTTGTATTTTGACTAGTTTTTTTAATGATTTTGTATGTATTATATAGTTTTAGTTTTATTTGTTTATATATTTATTTTATTGTATTTATTTTATTATTATTATTATTATTCTTTTTTTTTTGGGGGGGGGGGAGGCAGTTAGCGGGATAGTGGAGGTTTTGTAAATATCATCAGGTGTCTTTTTTCTGTTCTATATTAATTATATATACAGTATATACAGTATATTAATTGTTTATATTAATATTTTATTATTATTATTATTATTATTTTATTTTATTTTTATTTATTTTTTGAGCGGGTTAGTGGAGTTCGTGTAAAGTATTATGTGTTTTCCACCAACCAACTTCACCTCTAAACTCAATTAATGAAATCAACAAATACATGTGGCACTCCAAGGACTCGAACCATTATAAGATCAGGAGGAGGAACAGAACTTATGTGACCAACTGTACATGACTTGTGACCTTTGAAAGTTTGGGCTGTGCGAAAATCTGCGACCTTGTTTTGCAGATTGTTCCATAATTTAACCTGTTGAAAATATATGTTTTGCTTCATACGAATGAAAAGCTTTTGCGATTTGTGTATATCCGTTACCTCTATGGTTGTTGTTGTTGTTGTAGTTGCTGTTGCTGTTCCCCCAAGCTGCCTGGCCGAACAGCCCCAAGGCTCCGAGCAAGGCCAAGGCCATAACCGAGCGCCCCCACAGAACCCTCCCTGCCGACCACAATAAAGCCTGGGTGACCGAAGCCACTCCATGGCGGGGAGCTGAGGAGGGTGCGGAAACGCCCGGGAAACCAAAGACCAACCCAGGGCCCTGTGCCCCTCAGCAATTAAGAAGAGAAAGTTGAGGGGCAAAGGAAAAATGTGACGCTTTGGCTTCCAATCTTGGTAGATTGGGAGGTCAATCCACGGAAGAGACGCCGTCACTTGAGATCTAGAAAATATATAAGTAAAAGGAACAGTCGGAGTAAGCTATGGGTATGGCAGCGATCACTCAGTTCTCACTCTGATAGACCAGCCCATCACCACATGACTAGAACCCAATCCTCTCAGCATCAGCTAGGAAAGGCCCTAGAAAGCCGTCTTTGGCGGGGGGATAGCTCCCCTATTTCAGCCCCTTTCGGGGTTGGGCACCCGCCCATGGCACCCTCTATGGTATTTTATAGAGGCTATGGTTCGTTTATATTTTAAGGGGAATTAAATTAAATGCTCGCTATCGCTTACCAGGAAAAGATCGATATCTAAATGTCACGAAAGTTCTTAAATTTGACCAAGAAAAGTTGCGAAAGGTTTTGTAATCGCCAAACTAATGGGCAGAACGTCTTAAAACTTGAACAATAATGAGGCTAAAGTTGAGGGGGAAGGGGTTAAAAATGAACTCCCCTAACATGACCTAATGTGAAGTACTTACCGGCAGTGGATACTCTTAAAACACTTGCGTCAGGAATCCTTTGTTAAGACAAATAGATTAGTTGTGTTAGCCCCTTCTGTAAACGGCAACGTCTTATTGACTTTCATCTGGCTACTATTAGACGATTTTATTCAGTTTCCAAAGGGCCTCCAGTAATTAATAGGATTCGAACTATCTCCTTTAACCCCTTTTACTGCCACCGATCCATCTTAAACTGCACACAATCCTCTAAATACAGCTAGAATAAAATGAATTAGAAGTCACCGGTACAAAAGGGGTTAATTGCTTCTCGCTTGGCCTGGGAGTTATCTCAGGATCTCCCAATGAATCCTGAAATTCGGGTTTCTTTCTTCAACCCTTCTGGACCGGCGACGTACTTTTATTTGTATTATAGTTATATTTAAACGGTTTTATGCAGCTTTGGAAGGATCTGTGCTAGTAAAAAGGTTTAAGTGAGATAGTTCGAAATTTAATGTTGACCTCATAACCTGCGCAGACCAGTGTTGAGGACAAATGTTGCGGGGAAAAAGCGCTCGTGTGATACCGGCTTTACTAAAAGATCTCTAGTCTCTCTATCTCTCTCTCTCTTCTTCTTCTTTGCTATCCTTTCCTTCCACTGTACCTTACTCTCGGGTTAGCTATCTCTAATAGAATTAAGTCTTGATCACCTCACTGGGATCGTAAGGTGTGTGTGGTCAGTGTACCTATGTAAATTCTCTCTCTCTCTCTCTCTCTCTCTCTCTCCATTTGAATTTTACAGAGTCCTCTCGAATTGAACTCCCAAATTCTCTCTCTCTCTCTCTCTCTCTCTCCATTTGAATTTTACAGAGTCTCTCGAATTGAACTCCCAAATCAGAGACGCGAGGGAGGCGAGAAAATAGTGGGATGACATTCTCTGGAAGGTCTACCAGGGACGCCTTTGTAATTATATTCTAGTTATATTTATTTGGTGGAGAATCTGAAAAAGAAAACAATTTATAATAGTATAAACTTGAAGTAATGCTAACATCTGGACGAAACACATGTGAAGGCTGCGAAAAGTCATTAGTGCATTTCTTTACTTTTTTTCAGATACCTTAATATGTACAGTGAAGTATTTTGTACACTTGCCTCCTTGTTACACTTCAAGATAATATGTAGGCCATAAGAACGAAATGTGCTAGAACGAATAATACATGCTCAAAGGGTGTAATATCAGTGAATTTGTTAAGCCTATCACTAAGGCTGGTCCTAAAGTGAAAGAACTGTATTACTTCCTAAGGCTGGTCCTATAGCTTAACCATTATACTAGTGTGTGCTGTGTGTAAATCCGTAGAACGTATTATAAGACATGTACTGCACCAGTCGACCCATTAATGACATGAACTGTATTACTTCCTAAGGCTGGACCATTGGCTGTCGTAAATCGTATACTGTATACCTTAACCAATATACTAGTGTTTGCTGTGTGTGTATATGGCCTTACGTGAACTCCGTGAACGTATTATAAGACATGTGTACTACCAGTCGACCCAGTCTTTACCGTGGGGGGATCCTTGGGGGTGCATGAATAACTCAGTGACATTGACAAGGGTTGGACCCCACACACGACCCACTGACCCTGTCCCGCAGTGGCACCCCAGCGGTGACCCTATTTCCCAGTGACCCTACTCCCCCACCTCCCTCTCCCCCAGTGATACCCCCCACAGAGGCACCCCAGCAGTGACCCTCCTCCCCTGTGACCCTCTCCCCCAGCTCCCTCTCACCCAGTGATACCCCCCATAGAGGCACCCCAGCAGTGACCCTCTCCCCCAGTGATACCCCCCATAGAGGCACCCCAGCAGTGACCCTCCTCTCCTGTGACCCTACTCCCCCAGTGGCACCCCAGCAGTGACCCTACTCCACCAGCGCCCCCTCCCCCTGTTGCACCCCTCTATCCTCCCCACCAGTACCGCATTAAGGTGGAGCTTGATTACTTCCCGAGGCTGTTGATCCACTTGACTCTGGTCCCTCTAGTGTCACGGGACTCCCAGATGAGAGAGCTGGAGAGACGGTCGGCCGGGAGTAGTAGTAGTAGGGTGGCGGTGTTGGGGTTTGCGAGGTTTGCGATCATGGGAAGGGGCGCACACCTCTCCCACACACCCGCCGAAGCCAAGCTCACCACTGGGGATAGGTAATGCCTGCCCTATGCCCAAGACTATGGCCGTATGTGCTCACCATGACCCCTGCGACATGACCACTACCCCCGGAGAATAAGTGCCAAGCCAAGGGGGAGCCATGCCGTGGTCGTGGGGGTCTGTGGGAGGGTGCCTCAGGAGTGGGAGGGCCAAAAAGTCAGCGGCGTACCGAGCGGCGGTGGCGGACGCTGTGGCTTCAGATGGACTCGACCTGGCCGTCTGCTCCCCGCAAAACTTTCAGGTAAGACCGGTTGGGCTTTGGTAGTGGGTTTTTCAGGCCTAATCTTGAGGTAAGTGGAATAACAATGCAAAACTAAATACAATGTATGTATATACTCAGGCATATAGGCCTACCCCACAGTGGGGGGTAACAAACAAATAACACACATTTTACTTATTGTATATATTGTATCTAATTAAATCAAGCGATAAAATATGGACTAGCAATCTGATTTTAGTGAGTCTGTAGTATATATATATATATATATATATATATATATATATATATATATATATATATATATATATATATATATACATACATACCGGGTATATATATATATATATATATATATATATAGAGAGAGAGAGAGAGTGTGTGCGAGTGAGTGAGTGATTGAGTGAGTAACCGGCCGAGTGACTAATAAGGTGTTCCATTGCGACATACCCCTTACGTACTGACCGCATTCCGGAGCCCCCAAGCGTTATATAAACAAGGTGGACTGGGTGTACTGTAATCACCTTCTGTCCCCCTGGCTGACCTAAGGCGGGTTATTTGTCCTGTGTGTGAGTGAGTGAGAGAGTGAGATTGTGTGTGTCTTGGTGCATAGGTAGATAAAGGCAGTACTGAGAGAGAGAGAGAGAAATGTACATACAAACTACATAACATTGCTCGAAAATTGCAAGAACAAGCCAAATGTGAAAATAACCCCCACAGACGTTTTAATAAAGGCGTGTGGACTAAAGAACATAATAGGTTGTGGACTATTAATTAATGTATTAATGTATCTTTCAGTTTCATCGCTAGACCTCCATCAAGCTTTACAAAAAAAAAAACACTCCCTTGACCCCCGTTCAAGATAAATTTGTACATTATTCGATAGAAAAATTTCCCGGCCGGTTCCTCTTAAAATTACAGGCTCGCTATTGCTCGCCGGGGAAAAAATCGACACCTAAATGGCACGAAAGGTCTTGAATTTGACAACGAAATGGGCGAAAGGTATTAAAATCGCCAAACTAATGAAAGGAACGTCTTAAAATTGCAAAACTAATATGCTAAACATGAGGGAGAAGGAAGTCCAGAAAAAGGCCAGTAGTATCCCCTTTATAACGAAGGCGTGTGGGGCTAAGCAACATAATACCGTCCGCTGCTCATTACTGGGTTCCTGAGGCTTAAAGGAGGGGGGGGGGGGTAGTTCTCGACCCCCTTCTCCCTCATGTTTAGCATATTAGTTTTTTGAGATTTTCAGACGTTCGTTCTGTTAGTTTGACAATTTTGATACTGTTCGCCCCATTTCTTTGTCAATTTTAAGACCTTTCGTGCCATTTAGGTGTCGATTATTTCCTGGCGAGCGATAGCGAGCCTGCAATTTTAAGAGGAAACGGCCTTCGGCAGGGAGATTTTTCTACCGAAAAATGTACATATTTATCTTAAAGGGGGGTCTAGGGGGTGTTTTTCTAAGCTTGATGGAGGTCTAGGGAGGAAACTAACAAAAATATATGAATAAATGAATTAATAGACCAAACAAATGGCCAGTCTCCCCGTAACACGTCCCACCTCGGCAAACGGCTAGGGATAATTACGCCAACCTTGTTACACAGGCCGCCATCTTGTACACCATACGGTACCGTTTGGATTGAGGGATATTGCCTCGGTTGGTATTATTCAGCGTTCGCTCTGTACTGGTATGTTGGTACAACGTAACGAATTGCAATGCTATTGCAGTTTTATTGCAATACCTAACCTGAAAATGTAATGGAAAAACATTTCATATGTATTGGTCATTTGCTGATGTCTGCTCAAACCTAAAGTAATTGAAAGTAATTGAGAGAGAGAGAGAGTGTGAGAGTGAGTGACCGACCGACCGACCGACTGATATAAGGTGTTCCATTGCGACATACCCCTTACGTACTGACCTTACACGGTACCTGAATATGTATTGTATGACCCAGCCCAAAAATATATATTGTATGACCCAGCCCAAAAAATATATATTGTATGACCCAGCCCAAAAAATATATATTGTATGACCCAGCCCAAAAAATATATATTGTATGACCCAGCCCAAAACAAAATAACCAAGTAAAAACCTGGGCCCTCAGAGTCCATTCCATTCACTATGCACGGTACACTCGAATACCATAGTCTGTAGCCCACTCATATATTCTCTGACCTCACTTATTGGTAATTATGGAAGACACGAACTAAGGAATATAGGTTTTATATACATCTACTACTAAACTATAGGCCTATATGCTATTTATTGAAAAGCTGGTTCTATCCATGAAATAATTTAGGTAGTTATGATTTCATAAAGAAACACACAGAGGATCCACGAATTCATATGAGTGGCATCCGAGTGTGCCAATGGTTTATAACGGGTATGGAGATATTTGAGTGTATATATGAGTGCACTCGAGTGTACCTGGATATATATTGTGTGACCCAACCCAAAAAATAAACCAACAAAAGCCCTTATGAACCAACCGAACCCTTAGTCCTCCATTGCAGCATTCAGCCCCGTCACGTCCACTCCAGACTTACCGGGGCAAGTCTTAATGAGGGGGCTCGGCCGACGTCCACTCCAGACTTACCGGGGCAAGTCTTAATGAGGGGGCTCGGCCGACGTCCACTCCAGACTTACCGGGGCAAGTCTTAATGAGGGGGCTCGGCCGACGTCTTGGGGGTGTTAGTGTGGTGTGTTTGTTAAGGGGAGATATCCACTTGAGGGACTTTTTTCTTGACCCCTTTCTCCCTCATGTTTAGCCCCATTGCTTTTGAGATTTTAAGACGTTTGCCCCATTAGTTTGGTGATTTTTAAGAATTTCCGCCCCATTCTGTCAATTTTAAGACCTTTCGTGCCATTTAGGTGTCGATTTTATCCTGGCGAGCGATAGCGAGCCTGTAATTTAAGAGTAACCGGCCTTCGGCCGGGAAATTTTTCTACCGAAAAATGTACAAATTTATCTTGAAAGGGGGTCAAGGGGGTGAAATTTTAAGATTGCTGGAGGAGTAGGAAACAAACTAGAAACCTCCCCTTAAGTAGTATTGAGGGTTTGTCATATTCGAGTACGCTATGTCTAGTTTGCCCTTAGATTATAAGAACACGCCTTACCAGATTTTCTTCAAATTTAGAAATGCCCACCCAGACCCCTTCAAGCTAAAATGCCCACCCAGACCCCTTCAAGCTAAAATGCCCACCCAGACCCCTTCAAGCTAAAATTGTAATGTTTCTATAAATTAAATGTTCCGGCCAGGCTTGCTATCACTCGCCCAGGACAAAAATTGGCACGTGCTGGGGTGAAACGTCTTATAATCGCCAAACTAATGAGGTCAAATGTCATAAAATCGACAAATTAAGGGGAGGTATTTAGTTTGTTCCCTAGACCTACATCAAGCTTAAAATTACACCCCCTTGAGTCCCTTTCAAGATAAATTTGTACATTTTTCGGTAGAAACATGTCCCGGCCGATTCCTCTTAAATTACAGGCTCGCTATCGCTCGCCAGGATAACATCGACACCTAAATAGCACGAAAGGTCTTAATATGGGGTGAAAGTTCTTAAAATCGCTAAACTAATGGAGCAAACGTTTTATAATATCAAAAGCAATGGGGCTAAACATGAGGGAGAAAGGGGTCAAGAAAAAAATCCCTCAAGTGGAGATCTGCCCTTAATGAGCAGAAACAGGGGAGGTCCACAGAGACCACTCCAGAAATAGCTCGCTGGTTCTTAATGAGGGACCTGTGTATTTGAGGAACTAGTTGGAGGTGCTAAAGCCGGTATCACACGAGAGCTTTTATAGTCAACATTCGATGATCAACATTTTTTTCTGGCAACATTTCTGGAATATTTTGTAACAATATCGGAAATTAGACTGGTGATTTTAGATGAATTTAGGCACCCGAAATATTTTAAAGGTTGACCACATAAGCTAGCAGACCAGTGTTAAGGATAAATGTTGAGTGAAAAAGCGCTCGTGTGATACCGGCTTAACCCTTTCACGCATTTATGACGCAGAGGTTGCCAGATTAGCAATAATAAATAGAGTTCTCTCACTCTTATAATTACCTCTCCAAAATTAGTTTTCTGCCCACAGCTAACTCAAAGACAACTGCCGAGGTTGAAGTAACTAAACTAAAGGTTTCTAAATACCCCTGATGGTAACAAAGGCTTTAAAGTGTCCCCAATAGGCTCAACACAGCTAACTCAAAGACAACTGCCGAGGTTGAAGTAACTAAACTAAAGGTTTCTAAATACCCCTGATGGTAACAAAGGCTTTAAAGTATCCCCAATAGGCTCAAAATCGCGTCATATGTCGGAGAGGGTTAAGGGGCATAATAGCAGCGGAGACGGGTCGAAATGGCCGCACTCTGAAATGGCCATAACCAGAAAGGCCCCCTTTGATTCCTAGAGGTAGATTATAAGCTAAAGAAAGTCGTCTGAGGGTAACCATAATGTAAGGTGAATTACGTCATCGTGCTGAAGGGGTTAGGACGGTCCGTAGCTTGTTTCATGACACTCATGAGTCATGACTCACCTTTATGAAGTCAACGTGAGGTAGACGTCATTCCTAAGCTGAATAATATAGTCTAAATAGAGCTACAATAAAAATAGAGCTACAATAAAAATAGAGCTACAATAAAAATAGAGCTACAATAGAAATAGAGCTACAATAAAAATAGAGCTACAATAAAAATAGAGCTACAATAAAAATAGAGCTACAATAAAAATAGAGCTACAATAAAATAGAGCTACAATAAAATAGAGCTACAATAAAATAGAGCTACAATAAAATAGAGCTACAATAAAATAGAGCTACAATAAAATAGAGCTACAATAAAATAGAGCTACAATAAAATAGAGCTACAATAAAATAGAGCTACAATAAAATAGAGCTACAATAAAATAGAGCTACAATAAAATAGAGCTACAATAAAATAGAGCTACAATAAAAATAGAGCTACAATAGAAATAGAGCTACAATAGAAATAGAGCTACAATAGAAATAGAGCTACAATAAAAATAGAGTTACAATAGAAATAGAGCTACAATAGAAATAGAGCTACAATAAAAATATAAAAATGTAGCCGGTACAGAAGGAGTTAAGGGGAGGTATTTAGTTTGTTCCCTAGACCTCCATCAAGCTTAAAATTACACCCCCTTGAGTCCCTTTCAAGATAAATTTGTACATTTTTCGGTAGAAAAATGTCCCGGCCAAAGGCCGATTCCTCTTAAATTACAGGCTCGCTATCGCTCGCCAGGATAACATCGACACCTGAATAGCACGAAAGGTCTTAATATGGGGTGAAAGTTCTTAAAATCGCTAAACTAATGGAGCAAACGTTTTATAATATCAAAAGCAATGGGGCTAAACATGAGGGAGAAAGGGGTCAAGAAAAAATGCCCCGAAGTGGAGATCTCCCCTTAATGCATGTACAATTTTTGAGAGATGGACAGATTGTATGTGTAATCATTTTCCGAGAGTAACCCTAGATTTGAAACTATAATTATGGAGGTAAGATTAAACTTCAGAAAGCCAAAGCCCAAACTTGCTTACCTTAGAAACGTTTTCTACCACGTTTCCTGTATGTCGTTTAAACGTTTTCTACCACGTTTCCTGTATGTCGTTTAAACCTTTTCTACCACGTTTCCTGGATGTCGTTTAAACGTTTTCTACCACGTTTCCTGTATGTCGTTTAAACGTTTTCTACCACGTTTCCTGTATGTCGTTTAAACGTTTTCTACCACGTTTCCTGTATGTCGTTTAAACGTTTTCTACCACGTTTCCTGGATGTCGTTTAAACGTTTTCTACCACGTTTCCTGTATGTCGTTTAAACGTTTTCTACCACGTTTCCTGTATGTCGTTTAAACGTTTTCTACCACGTTTCCTGTATGTCGTTTAAACGTTTTCTACCACGTTTCCTGGATGTCGTTTAAACGTTTTCTACCACGTTTCCTGTATGTCGTTTAAACGTTTTCTACCACGTTTCCTGTATGTCGTTTAAACGTTTTCTACCACGTTTCCTGTATGTCGTTTAAACGTTTTCTACCACGTTTCCTGGATTTCGTTTAAACGTTTTCTACCACGTTTCCTGTATGTCGTTTAAACGTTTTCTACCACGTTTCCTGTATGTCGTTTAAACGTTTTCTACCACGTTTCCTGTATGTCGTTTAAAAGTCGTCGGAAGAGAGTAAAAAATGTAATGGGTTCAACTCGGGTACGCTGCCAGGAAAACACAACTTGGGTGAAATTTCCTCGGAGGAGACTGAGTTCAACGACATAATTTGACCTTGTACGGCAGCCAAGCGAAAGAGAGTTGCCTGTGAATTATCAGATGTCTTGATGGTGTAATGGTTAGTACGTGTAAGTTCTGTATGTGATAGCCTAGGTTCGATTCCTATATACACAAAGTTACAAGCACGCATACTCGAGCCGTCAGCCATGTACAGTTGCCCAAATGAATTCAAATCCACTCCATGAGTTTGTTTGTGGAAGGACAATTAGTAGGGTTATATTAGAAGCGCATTTTTTCTTGCAGTAGTTAAGGGGAGGTTTCCACTTGAGGGATGTTTTTCTTGACCCCCTTCTCCCTCATGTTTAGCCCCATTGCTTTTGATATTATAAGACTTTCGCCCCATTAGTTTAGCGATTTTAAGAACTTTCACCCCATATTAAGACCTTTTGTGCCATTCAGGTGTCAATTTTATCCTGGCGAGCGATAGCGAGCCTGTAATTTAAGAGGAACCGGCCTTCGGCCGGGAAATTTTTCTACCGAAAAATGTACAAATTTATCTTGAAAGGGACTCAAGGGGGTGTAATTTTAAGCTTGATGGAGGTCTAGGGAACAAAGTAAATACATGATGGAGGTCTAGGGAACAAAGTAAATACCTGATGGAGGTCTAGGGAACAAAGTAAATACCTCCCCTTAAATAACGTGGCCAAGCAACATTATATTTAGACACACATTAATTTAAGTCAGTATTGAACGCACACACAGGACAATACAATGTTTTATTTAGGCCCAGACACTTTTAAATCTTACCTTTAAGGGGAGGTATTTAGTTTGTTCCCTACGTTTTCATCAAGCTTAAAATTACACCCCCTAGACCCCCTTTCAAGATAAATTTCCCGGCCAGAGGCCGGTTGCTCTTAAATTACAGGCTCGCTATCGCTCGCCAGGAAAAAATCGATACGTTAATGGCACGAAAGGTCTTAAAATTGACAGATATGGGGCAAAATGTCTTAAAATGTCAAAAATACTAGGGCGAACGTCTTAAAATCTCAAAAGCAATGGGGCTAAACATGAGGGAGAAAGAGGTTCAGAAAAAAATCCTCCAGGTGGAAATCTCCCCTTTAAGGTTCAAGGGTTCGAATTGATATAAGCTTGTATAATATGCACACACAACTGTACCTACATTTATGCACACAACTGTACCTACATTTATGCACACAACTGTACATACATTTATGCACACAACTGTACCTACATTTATGCACACAACTGTACCTACATTTATGCACACAACTGTACCTACATTTATGCACACAACTGTACATACATTTATACAAGCCCATCTACTTATGGGCAACTCAAACACACATCAATATTCTAAGGTGTTCGTAATGTTTTGATAGCGTAATGGTTAGTGCGCGGAATTTCGGTGTGAGTATCCTTGGTTCGAATCCTTGGAGTGCCAAATGTCTTCTAGTGTAATTGATTTCATTAATTAGGTTTATTTGTAAGTTAAGGGGAGGTTTCTAGTTTGTTCCCTAGACCTCCATCAAGCTTAAAATTACACTCTCTAGACCCTCTTTTAAGCTAAATTTGTAAATTTTTCGGTAGAAAAATTTCCCGGCCGAAGGCCGGTTCCTCTTAAATTACAGACTCGCTATCACTCGCCAGGAAAAAATTGGCCCCTAAATAACACGAAAGATCTTAAAATTGGCAGAAATGGGGCGAAATTTCCTAAAATCGCCAAACTAATGGGGCGAACGTCTTAAAATCTCAAAATCAATGGGGCTAAACCTGAATGAGAAAGGAGTTTAGTAAAAAAAATCCCTCAAGTGGAAATCTCCCCTTAGTTCGTGGGTTGGTTATAATATGAAGTTAATACTTCGACTATATTATAAATTCTTGCTTTCTTTACCTTTCAGGTATGTTGATTGGTGAAGAAATGACTCGGGGGCACTTTTGCGGTCAGGATTTCGGGTAAGTTTATATATTGGAATTACCATAACATTTCCCATCTATTTTGGTGAACGTACAATGGCGGGGACATGAACTGGGGCAATTATTGTGAATATTTGGTTCTATTTGATGGAACTCTGGGGGAGGCACTCGTCACAGGCAGTTTTGCCGTTTTGTCTCCCTCATTCACACAGAACAAAAAGTAACGAGCTATTCGAAACACATTTCCTAAAAACCTTGCTGACGATATATGTGAAATCTAGAGAGGGAGAAACAGGTGAAATCAATAGTACTAATCATGAGCTATTGCAAAACACATGCAGACTGTCAAAGAAAAGTGATAGTAACTTTAGCGGAGGTTTTTAGTATGTTCCCTAGACCTCCATCAAGCTCAAAAATTACACCCCCTAGACCCCCTTTCAATATAAATGTGTAAATTTTTCGGTAGACAAATTTTCCGGCCGAAGGCCGGTTCCTCTTAAATTACAGGTTCGCTATCAGAAATATGAACCTGTGTATGTTTCCTTTGAATGACAATTGTGTTGAAAGATATGTAATGTCGTGTGCTTATTAAAAACGTCATGTAGTTAGTGTATGTATGTATGTATGTATGTATGTATGTACTCTGGCACTTACCCCAGTTTAGTTATTGGCCTTCGTTAATTGTCGATGTTTATAGATCGAACTTCCTTATAGTCCGAAAGGCAATATTGGTAAATCTCTACGGTCCTACCCGGCCATATTTCAGTTACTCGCTTACTTCCAAGGGAATGGGAAACTTTCATATATATATATATATACAGTATATATATATATATATATATATATATATATATATATATATATATATATATATATATTATGCTTGTTTTGTTTTTAACGAATAGTATTGTTAGTTCTGCAACCTAAGATTATTTACCCTTACTTTAGGTACCGCTACAAAGTGAAAGGTACTTAAAACGTTTCATGACATTTACTGCAAATGCCCTTCTGCAAAATTGCATTCATCACTTTCATTTTAATATCAAAGTCTTTCCTTGGGTCATATATATATTTTTTTTGACAAGAGCAAGGAGTCATTAAGCTTAAAATTACACCCCCTTGAGTCCCTTTCAAGATAAATTTGTACATTTTTCGGTAGAAAAATTTCCCGGCCGAAGGCCGGTTCCTCTTAAATTACAGGCTCGCTATCGCTTGCCTGGATAAAATCGACACCTGAATTGCACGAAAGGTCTTAATATGGGGTGAAAGTTCTTAAAATCGCTAAAGTAATGGGGAAAACGTTTTATAATATCAAAAGCAATGGGGCTAAACATGAGGGAGAAAGGGGTCAAGAAAAAAGTCCCTCAAGTGGAAATCTCCCCTTAACATTAATAGAAGGGACTGGCGTTCTCGCAGAGAGGCTCCAGTCCTGACGTTATTCCTGACTTACAGTGTGCTGGCTTCATAATCCAATAGGGTTGAAATAGCCTCTGAAGGCCTATTTTCACTAACTAACATTAATATCAAATGCAAACCCCAATGTACCTGAATAAACTAATGAAAGCATATGGCCCTCCCGGGATTCGAACTCGGGACACCACACCCAGAACATAAGCATGCATAGGTTTTTATGATGTAATATTGTGTATGCTTTTATATTTCATTAAGGGCAGGTCTTCACTTGAGGGATTGTTTTCTTGACCCCTTTCTCCCTCATGTTTAGCCCCATTGCTTTTGATATTATAAAAAGTTTGCCCCATTACTTTAGCGATTTTAAGAACTTTCACCCCATATTAAGACCTTTCGTGCAATTCAGGTGTCTATTTTATCCTGGCGAGCGATAGCGAGCCTGTATTTTAAGAGGAATCGGCCTTCGGCCGGGACATTTTTCTACCGAAAAATGTACAAATTTATCTTGAAAGGGACTCGAGGGGGTGTAATTTTAAGCTTGATGGAGGTCTAGGGAACAAACTAAATACCTCCCCTTAAGGTAGGATGGCAGGAGTGTGTGCGTGTGTGTGTTTGTGTGTGCGAATTATGTGCGTGTGGAAATATGCTTTTACATTTTGAGCGTATGCATGTTTGTGGATGCGTTTTAATAGAGTCATGTCCATGTATACGAGTGGGTGTGTCTGGTTCTTCGGGTGTGCATGTGTCTCATTTGTATAAGTATGGTAATTTTGTTTTTGTAATTAATATATATTTTTTTTTTATTTTTTTTTTATTTTTTTTTTTACTTATTCATTTATATAATTTGTTTTATTTGTGTTATATATGTTTGGCATAGATGTGATAGCCTTCGAAAACACAATGTAACATAATTCAGAGCAAACGGAAGCCAAAGTTTATGAGTACATTACGAATGTGAATGCAAATTTGACGTCAACCTAATTTCACGCTAGGAGTCATCGATGTGTATGGGGGATATACAGGAGATGTTCTTAGGTAGCTATAAGATAGATTAACCCTTTCACGCATATATGACGCAGAGGTTGCCAGATTAGCAATAAGAAATAGAGTTCTCTCACTCATATAATTACCTCTCCAAAATTAGTTTTTTGCCCACAGCTAACTCAAAGACTACTGCAGAGGTTGAAGTAACTAAACTAAAGGTTTCTAAATACCCCTGATGGTAACAAAGGCTTTAAAGTATCCCCAATAAGCTCAAAATCGCGTCATATGTCGGAGAGGATTAAATGTAAGGGATATGTAGTACGTTGCAGTGGGCGATGTGCTTAGGTAGCTATGAGATGAAATATAGAGGATATAGGCTAGAGTGGAAAATATTCTTAAATAGCTATAAAATACATGAAGTGTAGGGGATATAGCTTATTGCTGGAAATGTTTCTAGTACAGGGAAGAACCAATAAGGACGTAGGGAAATAGGGATCTGCCTCGTGTGGGCCATTTTGAAGATTTCCATTTTGTTATGTTCTAGAAGAATCTAGATGGATTTGTTAAACATATACAGTATATTTGCATATATTTTGCATTGTTCTATTATTAGTTACCGGACTAATAATGGTATATTAACGTAATGTTATTGTGTCGTTTATATTATAATAATATTAATTTTATTACAATCATATCTCGTATTCGGAAAGCCTCTTCTTATTTTGTATTTATTTATTTTCACCCCGTCCTCCCTCCTACACTCCAATTGTATTTATTTATTTTCACCCCGCCCTCCCTCCTACACTCCAATTGTATTTATTTATTTTCACTCCGTCCTCCCTCCTACACTCCAATTTTATTTATTTATTTTCACCCCGTCCTCCCTCCTACACTCCAATTTGATTTATTTATTTTCACCCCGTCCTCCCTCCTACACTCCAATTTGATTTATTTATTTTCACCCCGTCCTCCCTCCTACACTCCAATTATCCCGCCAACTCACGATCACCCTCCTATGTTGTTGTTCTCTCTGCTCACGTCTGTAAAATTGAATGCTCCTCTGATCTTTATCCTGTACTTTTATTTGTATTTTTGTAAATGCTTTGGTCTTGCTTTTGCTCCCTTACTCGTGTGTGTGTGTATATATATATATATATATATATATATATATATATATATATATATATATATATATATATATATATATATATATAATTCCTCCACCAATGTTGCCAAACGTTATTCTTCTCTTCCCATTGTTATGTCACTTTTTGTCTTTGTATTGTTCCTATAGTTTATTCTCTGTAAATAGGCGAGAAATCATGACCTCTATCCTCTGTAACTCAAAAAGGGCTAGTGCGAATTGGCTGCAAATTTCCGCATCTATTCCTTGACTGACTCTTCCCAAATGGTAGAAATATCACCTTGATTACTCTAGTCGTGTTGGAGTTACAGAGGATAGAGGTCATGATTTATCGCCTACTTACAGCGAATAGACTATCGTATATCTCCTGGCACTGTATTCTCTTTCACCCCGTAACCTTCAACCCCTCGATGTTTCCGTCAGTTTTTTTTCCCTCTCGGGTTTACTTTTCATTATCGCAGCCGAGTTTCTCCTTTCATATTGTTTCTCTCTTTCGTTAGTATTTTGCTGGGAATTATCGAGTTGGAGTTTGGTTTTTATTTGGTTTTTATTTGGTTAGTATTTTGCTGGGAATTATCAAGTTGGAGTTTGGTTTTTATTTGGTTAGTATTTTGCTGGGAATTATCAAGTTGGAGTTTGGTTTTTATTTGGTTTTTATTTCGTTAGTATTTTGCTGGGAATTATCAAGTTGGAGTTTGGTTTTTATTTGGTTAGTATTTTGCTGGGAATTATCAAGTTGGAGTTTGGTTTTGAATATTTTGTTTATGGTTTTTGTCTTTGATATACTAATTCCTTCCGTTTGCTGTCTTGCTCTTACTCTCTGTTTGGTTTAGACAATTTGGTTCGTGATTTGTGGCTTTTAAGGGAGGAACGGGTTATAGTTTGGACGATTGTATCATATATTTATTATTTTAGTTTCCTCACCAGGCCTTCATCAAGCTTAGAAAAACATCCCCAAGATCCCCCTTCTGAATAAATGTGTACATTTTTCGGTAGAAAAATTTCCCGGCCAAGGCCGGTTCCTCCAAAATTACATGCTCGCCAGGAAAAGATTGACACCTAAATGGCACGAAAGGCCTTAATATTGACTAATAAATGGGGTGGAAAGTTTGTGTTTGGTTTTGAAAACAATTTGTTTATGGTGTTTGTGTTTTATAGTACATGTAACGTATTGTACATGTAGCGTATTGTACATGTAACGTATTGTACATGTAACGTATTGTACATGTAGCGTATTGTACATGGTTAGATTAATTTCCAGTATTCGATAAATGGATATTAACCCTTTGAGTACCAGCGACGTGTGTTATATTATATTCTAGCTATATGTAGACGATATTATACAGCTTAAGAAGGATCTGTGGTAGTTAAAAGGGTTGGTTGAGATAGTTTGAAGTCTTATTATTGCCAGAGGTCCTTCCTAAGTTTAATAACATTGTATTATCATTGCCAGAATATAATTTTAAAGGATGACACTGGTACTCAACGTGTTAATTTTAAAGGGTGACACTGGTACTCAACGGGTTAATTTTAAAGGGTGACACTGGTACTCAACGGGTTAATTTTAAAGGGTGACACTGGTACTCAACGGGTTAATTTTAAAGGGTGACACTGGTACTCAACGGGTTAATTTTAAAGGGTGACACTGGTACTCAACGGGTTAATTTTAAAGGGTGACACTGGTACTCAACGGGTTAATTTTAAAGGGTGACACTGGTACTCAACGGGTTAATTGGATGTCACACTGGTACTCAACGGGTTAATTGGATGTCACACTGGTACTCAACGGGTTAATCGTAGTCATGTGCTCTACTTATAACTGCCTTGATGGTGTAGTGGTTCAGAGTGTTTAGAATATGTGTGTGGTAACCCAGGTTCGAATCCCGGTGGATCATATTTTAACAAAATACATAACGTAATATGTTCCATAAGGTTTTAAACTTTTAATAGCTATATGTGTGATCTCTCTCTTTCTCTCTGTCTCTCTCTCTCGCTCTCTCTGTTTTTTCTCTATCTATATATCTATCTATCTACTGTCTCGTATCGTATATTTCCATAAGGTTATAATAGCTGCTCTCTCTCTCTCTCTCTCTCTCTCTCTCTCTCTCTCTCTCTCTACTCCCACAGTAACTTCTCTCTTTTGACTTAAATTCTCTCTCTCTCTCTCTCTCTCTCTCTCTCTCTCTCTCTCTCTCTCTCTCTCTCTCTCTCTCTCTTGACTTAAATCGCTTCCCTGCTTTTATCCCCTGGTCTGTTTTGTTTTGGTTGTGAGTCTTGAGTACCTTTTATCAGACAATGTTTTATTGTGTGTGATCTTTTAAGTTATTTATTTATTGTTTTATCTAGTGTCTATTATTATTATTATTATTAGTAGTAGTAGTAGTAGTAGTAATAGTAGTAGTAGTAGTAGTAGTAGTAGTAGTATTATTACTATTATTATTTATATTATTGTTATTATAATTATTATTATTGTTATATATGGATGAAGGCGGTGCTAGTTGGGAGGAGGGACGTCAGCTGACTGGGGACAGAGGCGTTTCGTTCGTGGCCACCCCTTCGGGGATCACGGCGTCAGGCAATAAATAGATGGATAGATTATTATTGTTATTATTATTTTGTTTAGGGTCCAAAGAGGGGATGCACAGACTGAGTGGTTGAAAGAAAAAAAAAGTAGTAGTAGTAGTAGTAGTAGTATTTCTGTTATTATTATTATTATTATTATTATTATTGTTATTATTATTATTATTATTATTATTATTATTATTATTATTATTATTATTGTTATTATTATTATTATTATTGTGGTTGTTGCTTTTGTTATTGTTGTCTTCCATGGCATGAATCTCCTACCTCAATCTCCTACCTCAATCTCCTATTTATCTTATATCTTGGGAGAAAAACAAAACAATGCTGTATATCTTTCCTGCTTTCTCGTCTATCAACCATTTTGTTTCTGTTCCTTTTCCACGGTGTGAATTTCACGTACCCACTTCACCAGATCTTTTACTTTTCTTCCCTCCATCTCAAGTTCTCTGTTGAGTTAAGGGGAGACAGACTTTTTTATTTTTCCTTTATTTCTTAGTGTTCTCGCTAGACCTCCATCAAAAAAACACCCCCTAGACCCCCACCCCTCCTTCAAGATAAATGTGTACATTTTGCGGTAGAAATTTTCCGGCCGAAGGCCGGTTCCTCTTAGAATTTCAGGCTCGCTAGCGCTCGCTAGGAAATAATCGACACCTAAATGGCACAAAAGGTCTTAAAATTGACAACGAAATGGGGCGAAAGGTGTTAAGATTGCCAAAATAATGGGACGAACGTCTTATAATCTCAAACCAAATGGGGCTTAACACGAGGGAGAAAGGGGACCAGAAAAC
>CM064535.1:30855037-30924491 GCA_032716605.1 Paralithodes platypus
TCTCAAAACTAGTGGGGCTAAACATGAGGGAGAATGGGGTCCAGAAAAACAATCTGCCTCCCTTTAAGTGTCGTGAAATGAATAGGAGGAGGAGGTGTTTGTGAGAGTAAGCTGGATTACTCTCTGTGTGTAGGTAAGGCACACATTGAAACAGTGGGGGAAGCCAGGAAAATAAAACAGGAGTTCCAGCAACTCCTTCTCATATGCCTATGTGGCCTCCCCTGAGAACTACCCTGCTCGATGGGTACACTCGGGTACCATAGTCTCTAACCCATCCATAAGAATTCCTGGACTGCCGTATGTTTCCTGTATGCAATTACAACTCTCTGGATTGGGTTTTCTGTATGTAATTACAACTCTCTGGATTGGGTTTTCTGTATGTAATTACAACTCTCTGGATTGGGTTTTCTGTATGCAATTACAACTCTCTGGATTGGGTTTTTGATATACTAGCCTTTCAATAAACAGCCTATTATAGTTTTATAGATGATGTATAGAAACATATATTCATAATTTCGTTTCCAGAGATATACTTCCATAAATAGAAATGGGTGAAGTTTCCGAATATTTATGGGTGACTATGGTATCCGAGTGTACCTAAAAATATCCCCACTGTTACGTTACCCCTCTTATTTTACGTTTCCCCCCCCCCCCTCTCTCTCTCTCTCTCTCTCTCTCTCTCTCTCTCTCTCTCTCTCTCTCTCTTTCTCTCTCTCTCTCTCTCTCTCTCTCTCTCTCTCTCTCTCTCTCTTTAATAAAATCCGCGAAGTTATGCCTCGTAAAGCGACGCGATAATTACCGCTACGTGACGCCGTAAATTGAATCGCACTCGCTTCGTTTACGGTCCTGTCATGCCTTATTACGACGGAGGATCTGTGGGATAGGGCTTGGACTGTTATTTATATTGTTTTGCTTCGTTTTATGGGTGAAGCGTGAAATGATGAATATAATCATATAAACATAATGGTCCTTAGTGATTGATAATTGAGAAGAGATTGATCAGGTGTGTTCCCAGATGCTGACTAACCGTCCTGGTGGTGTAATGGTTAAGGTGGCAAAAATATGTGTGTGATAACCCGGGTTCGAATCCCGGTGGATCATATATACTTTAATTAATTTCATTGGGGGTGTGGTGGTGAGATTAATAAAAATAATATTATGAATGAAAAACAATAGTGGTTCTGTACAATCTGCTGACTAACCCGGAACGAGGGGGCTGGGGGGGGGGGGTTGAGGGGTAAGATTAATGCGATAGATCAGTGTGTGAGAGCGGTGTGGATTTAGAGGAATATAAGGTTAATATTGGTTCATTATCTTGCTCGTGATGTAGGATATGTGTATCGAGCCTTTGGTATTATCGGTTGTTGTGTTTGTTTGTCTGTTTGTGTGTTTGTTGGGAGGGGGGTGGAGTTGGGGGAGTGTGCGTGCGAGAAAGAGAGAAACAAAGAGAATGTGTGTTTTGTGTGTGTGTGTGCAGGGGAATCTTGAGGATGATTATTTAGCTTGATCGATGTCTAGGGAGGAATCTAAAACAATAATGGTAATGAATTACTTAAGTGCGTGCGGAGTTACATGGAGGGATAGACAGACTAATGAGGAAGTAAGAAGGAGGTGTGGTGTGGAGGTAGATGTGCTGGAAAGTGTGAAAAGGAACAACTTGAGATGGTTCGGCCATATGGAACGTATGGAAAGCGAGAGAATGACTAAGAGGGTGTACGAGAGCGAGGTGGAGGGACAGAGAGGGAGAGGTAGACCGAAAGAGAGGTGGAAGGATGGAGTGAGGAAGTATATGAACGAAGGCGGTGCTGGTTGGGGGGAGGGGCGTCGACTGACTGGGACAGAGGTGCATGGGGGCGGTTCGTTCGTGGCCACCCCTTCGGGGATCACGGCGTCGGGCAATAGATAGATAGATAGATATATACTATATATATATATATATATATATATATATATATATATATATATATATATATATATATATATATATATATATACTAATAAATATCCCCTACCCAGTGGAGAACACATTTAGCTGGAGCAACCATATGTGGAAGGAAATGAAGGTGGGAGAGGGGTGGATATTGGGGAGAGTGGAACGAGTGGAACAGGTGGATTATTGTACACGTTGGGAATTGGACGAGTGGAGGGGTGTAGGTGGAAGAGAAGGGTAAGTGGGAGAGGTGTAAAGGAGAGGAAGTGGAAGAGGAGTAAGTGGAAGGGAAGAGGAGTAAGTGAAAGAGGTGGAAGGGAAGAGGAAGTGGAGTAGCAGTAAGTGGAAGGGAATACAAAGGAATACAAAGGAGAACAAACTGCAACAGACCTATTGGTCCTTACGGGGCAGTTTGGATATCTAAAACTACTAATCTACTGACTACGAGGTAGAGAAAAGGATAGCAAAGAAGAAGGAAGGAAGAAGAAGTGGAAGAGGAGTAAGTGTAGTAAGAGTAAGGAAGTGGAAGGGAAAAGGAGTAAGTGGATGAGGTGTAAAGGAGAGAAAGTGGAAGAGGAGTAAGGGAGAGGAAGTGGAATAGGAGTAAGTGGAAGAAGAATACGTGGAATAGGAGTAAGTGTTTAGAGGAATAAGTGAAAGGGAAGAGGAAGTGGAATAGGAGTAAGTGGAAGGGAAGAGAAGTGGAAGAAGTGAGCGAGTTGTGTAAAGCTTTAAGTGGAGGAGGAGAGGAGGAGAAACAAGTGGAGGAAGAGAGGGGGAGGAGGGGGTGGAGGAGAAACAAGTGGAGGAGGAGAGGGGATATAGGGGGAGAAGGGGAGGAGGAGAAACAAGTGGAGGAGGAGAGGGGATAGAAGGGGAGAAGGGGTGGAGGAGGAGAGGGGGTGGTGGAGTAGAAACAAGTGTCCCTCTTCTGTCCTCTTCATCAAGTTGCTAAGAGTGAGAGAGGCTGTTCAACACTACCTACTTCTTTTATTATGACTTTCTGTAAGGGGAGATTTTTGTATTCGTTCATATATGTATTTATATATATATATATACAGTATATATATAATTAATTATTTATTATTTTCAGTTTCCTTCCTAGATCTCCATTAAGCTTAAAAACTACCCCCAAGATCCCCTTTCGAGGTAAATGTGTACATTTGTCGGTACCAAAATTTGCAAGCTCGCCTAAACTTGCCAGAAATAAATCGACACTTGAATGGCACGAGAAGTCTTAAAATCTCAGAACTAATGGGGCTAAGCATGATAGAGAAGGGATTCCAGAACAATCAAATACTTCCCCTTAACATGAGCAAAGGAAGAATCCAAATATATCTTCCGCTCAAATAATTATGTCTTGTGAAAGCGAAGAAGCAAACATGAGAGTCGAATTACACTGAACCGCAAAGGAAAATTTGTGTTTGAAGAATTGGAGGTCATCGAGAAAGATTGATGTTAAAGGATCGTTTGGAAGTTTATGGTTTGAGTAAGTTAGCCTGCGAAATCTTGAGAAAATCGTCTGGCATTAAAGGTCAACTCCAGGGGTGAACTTTACTACAATGTCCATTGGGATCTGCTTAGTTTTAGAGATATGATACTGATGAACGTTCATCAGTGTGTCCTAACAACATAGACATATAACTTATCTAACTTATTTTATGTGGCGAAACTCAAAAGTATATTAAAAAATGAATATATAGACCAAAAACCAAGCACTAACCCCTTAAAGCAAAATTAAGAATGTTGTCAAAATACATGTTCTCTTACTGAAGGATCGCCAGGCAGGACAAACGGTGGCACTAAAGCCGGTATCACACGAGAACTTTGATAGTCAACATTCGATGATCAACATTTTTCTGGCAACATTTCTGGAATATTTTGCACTAGTATCGGGAACTGGACACGATGGTAGATGAATTTAGGAAACCGAAATGTTTTAAATGTTGACCTCATAAGCTGCCAGACCAGTGTTGAGGATAAATGTTGACCTCATAAGCTGCCAGACCAGTGTTGAGGGAAAAAGCGCTCGTGTGATACCGGCTTAAAACAGTTTATGGTGGAAGCTGAAGCACTCGTAAAGGGGAGATGGTTCGTTTTTCTAGACCCCCTTCTTCCCTCATACTTAGCCCCATTAGTCTTCAGAATCTTAGACGTTCGGTCCCATTAGTTTGGCGATTTTAAGACCCTTCGCCCCATTTTGTTGTCAATATTAAGACCTTTTGTGTCATTGTGGTGTCGACCCATCTCCCCTTCAGGCAACTCCACCGACATTTATTACGCCTGGGACTGATGGATTGGGAGGGGAAGGACCGGTGTCTATGCTTGCACGGTTGGGGCAGATTTTAAGACGTTTGTATCATTAGTTTGGCGATTTTAACACTCTTTGCCCCATTTCGTTGTCAATATTAGGACTTTTCGTGTCATTTAGGTGTCGATTTTTACATGGTGAGCGATAGCGAGCCTGTATTTTAAGAGGAACCGGCCTTCGGCCTGAACATTTTTCTATCGAAAAATGTACAAATTTATCTTGAAGGGGGGTCTAGGTGTGTTTTTTAAGCTTGATAGAGGTCTAGGGAGGAAACAAACAAAAATAATAAATAAATACATCAATGATCATATAAATAAGCTCATCTCGCCTTCAGGCATCTCCACCGACATTTATTACTGATGGGTTGGGAGGGGAAGACCGTACGTCTGTGTGTCTGGCTGTATGGATGGGAGGGGAAGACCGTGCGTGTGTGTGTGTGGTTGTATGGTTGGGAGGGGAAGACCGTGCGTGTGTGTGTCTGGCTGTATGGTTGGGAGGGGAAGACCGTGCGTGTGTGTGTCTGGCTGTATGGTTGGGAGGGGAAGACCGTACGTGTGTGTGTGTCTGGCTGTATGGTTGGGAGGGGAAGACCGTACGTGTGTGTGTCTGGCTGTATGGTTGGGAGGGGAAGACCGTACGTGTGTGTGTGTGGTTGTATGGTTGGGAGGGGAAGACCGTACGTGTGTGTGTCTGGCTGTATGGTTGGGAGGGGAAGACCGTACGTGTGTGTGTGTGGTTGTATGGTTGGGAGGGCAAGACCGTACGTGTGTGTGTGTGGCTGTATGGTTGGGAGGGGAAGACTCTACGTGTGTGTGTCTGGCTGTATGGTTGGGAGGGGAAGACCGTACGTGTGTGTGTCTGGCTGTATGGTTGGGAGGGGAAGACCGTACGTGTGTGTGTGTGGTTGTATGGTTGGGAGGGGAAGACTGTACGTGTGTGTGTGTCTGGCTGTATGGTTGGGAGGGGAAGACCGTACGTGTGTGTGTCTGGCTGTATGGTTGGGAGGGGAAGACCGTACGTGTGTGTGTGTCTGACTGTATGGTTGGGAGGGGAAGACCGTACGTGTGTGTGTCTGGCTGTATGGTTGGGAGGGGAAGACTGTACGTGTGTGTGTGTCTGGCTGTATGGTTGGGAGGGGAAGACTGTACGTGTGTGTGTCTGGCTGTATGGTTGGGAGGGGAAGACCGTACGTGTGTGTGTGTCTGGCTGTATGGTTGGGAGGGGAAGACTGTACGTGTGTGTGTCTGGCTGTATGGTTGGGAGGGGAAGACCGTACGTGTGTGTGTCTGGCTGTATGGTTGGGAGGGGAAGACCGTACGTGTGTGTGTGTCTGACTGTATGGTTGGGAGGGGAAGACTGTACGTGTGTGTGTCTGGCTGTATGGTTGGGAGGGGAAGACCGTACGTGTGTGTGTGTCTGGCTGTATGGTTGGGAGGGGAAGACCGTGCGTGTGTGTGTCTGGCTGTATGGTTGGGAGGGGAAGACCGTACGTGTGTGTGTGTCTGGCTGTATGGTTGGGAGGGGAAGACTGTACGTGTGTGTGTCTGGCTGTATGGTTGGGAGGGGAAGACCGTACGTGTGTGTGTGTCTGGCTGTATGGTTGGGAGGGGAAGACCGTACGTGTGTGTGTCTGGCTGTATGGTTGGGAGGGGAAGACCGTACGTGTGTGTGTCTGGCTGTATGGTTGGGAGGGGAAGACCGTACGTGTGTGTGTCTGGCTGTATGGTTGGGAGGGGAAGACCGTATATGTGTGTGTCTGGCTGTATGGTTGGGAGGGGAAGACCGTGTGTGTGTGTGTGTGGCTGTATGGTTGGGAGGGGAAGACCGTGCGTGTGTGTGTCTGGTTGTATGGTGGGGGCAGATTTGTGTGGCTGCTGCGAACCTTTACATTATTGGGGAAGTAATTTGTCTTGTTGCTGAAGCCGATATTGTTTGTTTACCCCCGCTAGCGAAATTGGACGGTGATTAGGTTTTCGCTTCCGTTTCCGTTTTCATTTCCTGTTTCCGTTTTCGTTTCCGTTTCCTGTTTCCGTGTTAATTTCCGTTTTCATTTCCGTTCCCGTTTGCGTTTCCTGTTTCCGTTTTCATTTCCGTTTCTGTTTCCGTTTGGTTGTCTATTTGTCTGTAAGCAAGATATCTCGCAAAGTTATGAACCGATTCCCACGTAATTTGGTGGACAGATATGATATGCCCCAAGGAAGAAATGATTCAATTTAGGAGGCGATCCGGAGATGTTCACGAAATTTATTGAACAGGTAGGACAAAGTTATGTACCGATTTTTACGAAATGTGGTGGGCAGATAGTCTACAGTCTACACCAAGGAAGATGTGATTCAATTTAGGAGCCGAATCGGAGAATTTCACGACATTTGGTGGGCAGATAGGATATGTGATGAGGAAGTGTCAGAAATGTCTTAACATTGACAAAGAAATGGGGCGAAAGTTTTAGAATTGCCCAACTAATGGGATGACCATCTTAGAATCGCTAACGTAATGGGTCTAAGTGCGCGCACTCACACACACACACTTACACACACACATACACACATACATATATACATACACACATACACACACACACTCTCTCTCTCTCTCTCTCTCTCTCTCAAATTCGAGTTCGATAGCTAAACTTTAAATACACACACACATACTGTATGCTCTGCCCTAAACTATAAATAAATATATAATATATATATATATAGGCTAATACATATATAAACATGATATTCACGATAATATATGAAATCAATACCCAATCCATGCATACTTGAGAAGGTTGGACCATAAAATACGGCCACCTTCTGCAAATCCTGACTAATAGCTTTATGCAATATTGATAAAGACATTGCATCGAGTCAGAAATCTATTTTTTGCACAGTCGCACGAAAAAAATGTTATGTAGATGAATAAGGTGTGTGTTTGTGTGTATGCGTGTGTGCGTGTCTGGAGTAATGGAATACATACACGCATGGATAAACGGCCATGTGTGTATGTGTGTGCGTATTGTTTTTTTTCTATTTGAATGAGGGAGACAAAAGGTAGAACTGCCTGTAGCGAGTGCCTCCCCCAGAGTTGAAAGAGAGTGTGTGTGTGTGTGTGTGTGTGTGTGCGTGTCTGTAGTAATTTAGGGAATACATACACGTGAACCGTCAGCATGGATAAACGGTCGTGCGTGTGTGTGACCCCAACAACGTGTGTGTGTGTGTGTGTGTGAGAGAGAGAGAGAGAGAGAGAGAGAGAGAGAGAGAGCTTACTTAGGAGTGTATGTATGAATGTGTGACCTCAACAACGTGTGTATGTGTGTGTGTGTGTGTGATCTTCAATAGCGTGCGTGTGTTTGTGATAGGGGGGGGGGGGGGGGGCGGTACGTCTATGATTGTCTTTTTGCGCTTTGGTCATTTTCGTTATTACTAAATTGCCCATATTCTAAATTGATGTTTTTGTAACCTAGATTAGCTTTCACTTGGATAAATATTTAAATACGAAATTGATAATTTAAATAATTTAGAATGTCGTTTGCCAATCCTAGAACGAAAGAATTCCAATTGGTTCTGCACAAAAATTAGCTCAAAATGTCACGCCTCCGTCAAAAATAGAAAAAGTTATAAAAAAATATATATATATTGCATATAAGCATGTATGTACAGTATATATGATTATATATTATGTACAGTATGTATGTATACACAGTATAATATATACTATATATTGCATAGAGGAAAATTGCACTAAATAAGTCTAACATTTCATTAAATAACTTTTATTTATGGTAATTTAGCTACAGATTAACTAAATAGGTAATAATAATAATATTAATATGGAAGGTAATACTCGTTGTCAAGATAATAGCAAAGTAAAGCAGACAGTAAACCATTGCCAGCACAGGCCAAGATGACACGCTGTAAGTAAGCTAAGACATTAAGTAATCCATTCAAGTATTACATTAATTACCCCAGTAATTATGACGATGCAATTAGGAAGAGATTTATTATGCCAATTTATGTTACCTGAAGGTTATTGTTGTTTGGCGATGTATAGATGTTTCGTCTCATTTCCTGGCAAGCAATTGCGAGCCTGCAATTTAAGTGACACCAGACTTAGGCTAAACACAAATTATACTGACAAATGTACAAATTTAGCTTGAAAGAGGGTCAAGTGGGCTTGTTATAGCTTAAAAGGATTTCGTGGTCTTGGGAAATATTTAGCTTGATGGGGGACGAATGGGGGAAAAAATGCTTGAAAATGGCAAACACGCACACACACAAAAAGTTCATTACAAATATAAAAGAACACACACACAGACACACACACACACACCTACACACCTACACAGACACACACACCTACACACACATAAGCTAGTTTGTCATTTGTCATATGGGGTTGTATTGTATTGATCTTTCTTACACACACACACACACACACACACACACACACACAGTTTGTATTGCAGGTTGGGTTGCAGATGGGTTGGCCTTGGCAGCATGTGTGTGTGTGTTGGTTGTCAATACTGTGTGAAGTGGTGCCTGACTATAGTCTATTCGCTGTAAGTAGGCGCGAAATCATGACCTCTATCCTCTGTAGCTCTTCAACCACTACAGTAATCGAGCTAATATTTCTATCACTTGGGAAGAGTCAGTCAGGAAATAGATGTGGAAATTTACAGCCAATTTGCTTTAGCCCTTTTTGAGTTACAGAGGATAGATGTTATGATTTTTCGCCTATTTACAGCGAATAGACTATAACGCTACACTCATATGCTCTCACTCTCTCTCTCTATATCTCTATCTCTCTCTCTCTCTCGTGTGTGTTGGTTGTCAATACTGTGTGAAGTGGTGCCTGACTTACACTACATTCATACACACACACACTCTCTCTCTCTCTCTCTAAGCATGTGTGTGTTGGCTGTTAATACTGTGTGAAGTGGTGCCTGACTAACGCTACACTCATACTCTCTCTCTCTCTAGGCATGTGTGTGTTATAAGTCACGGGAGAAAAGAAATTCCCGTTTGGCAAAGTCTTCCAACTTGTTTCAGTGTGTGCATTCTTGTGGTGAATAGCTAAATGACATACAATGATGCTAAAGACAACAGACTTCAGTGTAAAACAGTAAAATAAATTGTATTTACCTTTTTTCTAAACACAAACCTAAATGAAACGCAAGTATTAGCAGTCAGCTGATGAAATACATGGTTGTGGCCGAGCGTAGGAACGAAACAGTGGCGGAGTAAAGGGGAGGACAGAGGAGGATGTTAGATAATATACCATATATCTCCCATATAAAGCAATGTTATTATGTCACATGTGTATGGGTTTGTAGTACAAGGCACATGTGAACAATGAGCACCCTGAACGTAGCTATAAAGGAACATTATTGTAGATAAAATGCGAAAATAATGTAAAGGGAGGGAGTAGGCCTATCCCGCGAAGGAACGAACCCGTTGGGGAGGAAGGAGGAGGATGTTAGATGATATGCCATATATCTCCTATATAAAGCAATGTTATTATGTTACATGTGTATGGGTTTGTAGTACAAGGCACATGTGAACAATGAGCACCCTGAACGTAGGTGTAAAGGAACATTATTAAAGGGAGGGAAAGGGGAGGAGATATCCCGTGTGTGGCGCGGTCTTTAAATGAGTTTGAATTCCTTGGCCACCCTCAATATTATTTTTGTATTTTCTTTACAATTATCTTCTTTACACCTACGTTCAGGGTGCTCATTGTTCACATGTGCCTAGTACTGCAAACCCATACACATGTGACATAATAACATTGCTTTATATGGGAGATATATGGTATATTATCTAACATCCTCCTTCCTCCACAACGGTTTCGTTCCTTCGCGGGATATATATATATATATATATATATATATATATATATATATATATATATATATATATATATATGCAGTATATGTATCTATATACTGTATATACACATCGGTATATATAACCGCGCTAGTGTACATGATACAGTATAATCCTATATTCAGATCGAGCAAAATTATAAATGTTCACAGAAAACGAGAGCTTCCAAAGTCTTGGCGGGAAACGCGTGACATCCGGGAACCCACCGGGAGAGGGTATCAAATCCCCTTCCATATTTAACTCTAGGTGGTCCTTATAATTATTTTCACTTCCCATAAACAACATTATGATATTGAGTTAACGTTTGTATTGTTTAGTTGATTTTTTAAGCGGGATATTTATTTTATTGTGTATAAGTGTCCAGGTGGAGGACTATAGACTCTCGCTTGATTCCCAGAGACGGTGACACTCGGTAAAGACGCTTAGCTCTTCCCGCAGTTATTTTTGTTAGTTGTGCGCGATATTCGAGTGCCAAAAGTGCGGAAAGAGACTGGAGGTGGTATTTGACGAATAGCGGACGGGTTGAGAGGAGAATGGGAAGGAAATAGGCTGAAATAAGGTGAGAAATATGGGTGATATAAGTAACCCCTTCAGGATACTATGACGCGTTCCTTCATTATGTTCTGGCTATTATTAGACGATTTTATGCAGTTTAGTAAGGACGTCTAGGAAGGAAATACATAATAACTATCTTTAATAACCCATTGAGAGGATTATGACCAGTTTTGACAGTTTATTCTGGCTACTAATAGACGACTATTTTAATGGTGTGTGGTGTGGGTATGGTGCCTGGTTGTGGTTGTGGTAGTTATTGTGGTGGTGGTTGTGGTAGTTATTGTGGTGGTTGTGGTAGTTATTGTGGTGGTGGTTGTGGTTGTGGTAGTTATTGTGGTGCTGGTGGTGGTTGTGGTAGTTATTGTGGTTGTGGTAGTTATTGTGGTGGTGGTTGTGGTAGTTATTGTGATGGTGGTTGTGGTAGTTATTGTGGTGGTGGTTGTGGTAGTTATTGTGGTGGTGGTTGTGGTAGTTATTGTGGTGGTGGTGGTTGTGGTAGTTATTGTGATGGTTGTGGTAGTTATTGTGATGGTGGTTGTGGTAGTTATTGTGGTGGTGGTTGTGGTTGTGGTAGTTATTGTGGTGGTGGTGGTGGTTGTGGTAGTTATTGTGGTGGTGGTGGTGGTGGTAGTTATTGTGGTGGTGGTTGTGGTAGTTATTGTGGTGGTGGTGGTGGTTGTGGTAGTTATTGTGGTGGTGGTGGTTGTGGTAGTTATTGTGGTGGTGGTTGTGGTAGTTATTGCGGTGGTGGTGGTGGTTGTGGTAGTTATTGTGGTGGTGGTGGTGGTTGTGGTAGTTATTGTGGTGGTGGTGGTGGTTGTGGTAGTTATTGTGGTGGTGGTGGTGGTTGTGGTAGTTATTGTGGTGGTGGTGGTGGTTGTGGTAGTTATTGTGGTGGTGGTGGTGGTTGTGGTAGTTATTGTGGTGGTGGTGGTGGTTGTGGTAGTTATTGTGGTGGTGGTGGTGGTTGTGGTAGTTATTGTGGTGGTGGTGGTGGTTGTGGTAGTTATTGTGGTGGTGGTGGTGGTTGTGGTAGTTATTGTGGTGGTGGTGGTGGTTGTGGTAGTTATTGTGGTGGTGGTGGTGGTTGTGGTAGTTATTGTGGTGGTGGTGGTTGTGGTAGTTATTGTGGTGGTGGTTGTGGTAGTTATTGCGGTGGTGGTGGTGGTTGTGGTAGTTATTGTGGTGGTGGTGGTGGTTGTGGTAGTTATTGTGGTGGTGGTGGTGGTTGTGGTAGTTATTGTGGTGGTGGTGGTGGTTGTGGTAGTTATTGTGGTGGTGGTGGTGGTTGTGGTAGTTATTGTGGTGGTGGTGGTGGTTGTGGTAGTTATTGTGGTGGTTGTGGTAGTTATTGTGGTGGTGGTGGTTGTGGTAGTTATTGTGGTGGTGGTGGTGGTTGTGGTAGTTATTGTGGTGGTGGTGGTGGTTGTGGTAGTTATTGTGGTGGTGGTGGTGGTTGTGGTAGTTATTGTGGTGGTGGTGGTGGTTAACATAACTCGGTATGTGTATTGTAGATGTATACCTTCCAACCCATATTGTTGTTGTTGTTGTTGTTCCCCAAGCTGCCTGGCCGAACAGCCCCAAGGCCCAGAGCAAGGCCATAACCGAGCGCCCCCACAGAACCCTCCCTGCCGACCACAATAAAGCCTGGGTGACCGAAGCCACTCCATGGCGGGGAGCTGAAGAAGGTGCGGAAACGTCCGGGAAACCAAAGACCCACCCAGGGCCCTGTGCCCCTCAGCAATTATGAAGAGAAAGTTGAGGGGCAAAGGAAAAATGTGACGCTTTGGCTTCCAATCTTGGTAGATTGGGAGGTCAATCCACGGAAGAGACGCCGTCACTTGAGATCTAGAAAATATATAAGGAAAAGGAACAGTCAGAGTAAGCTATGGGTATGGCAGAGATCGCTCAGTTCTCACTCTGATAGACCAGCCCATCACCAGTCCCATATTGTTGTTATTATCAGTCAACTTCAATTCGCTTAGTCTAATAGTCAGACAAGTTTGAAGTTCGAGTTAGATGCATTGTATAAGAATGTGTACATAAAAGTTGTAAGGAAATAATACAATCCAGTAGATGTTTTGTATTATCAACAGGATCTTAAAGTAGTTTTTGTAGTTAAGACTAACACAAAATTAGGATTTTAGGAGTTTAACGTGGACATACCGGCATGTAATACATTGAAATCCGATAGTCAACATTATGTGAAATGCATAGGCTTTGTTTTTATTTTGCTAGCATTATATCCATCGATCTGGGTGTTCATTATCTCTCGATACCTTCACCTGACCAGGTCAGATCGACGAGTCGAGTAATTTAGCCAAGTGAGATGAGTTCTAATATCTACTTAGTTGGATAAAAAACACCATCTGAGGAAGAGCACTTTATTGACAACGTTTCGCAGATAGCTTCATCAGGTCACTTCATACAGTGACCTGATGAAGCTATCTGCGGAACGTTGTCAATAAAGTGCTCTTCCTCAGATGGTGTTTTTTATCCATTATGTCTACTTTTCAAGTACCACTCAACATCTACTTAGTTCTACTGATGACTGATATATACAGTATATAATTGATTGTAAATTCCCTGAAATAGTCCAAGAAAGAATAACAAACATTATATAGATATATTTGTCATGAAGGAGCTTATAAAGGGGTTTGCTTACATTCATCAAAATTAGTAAATTTGGAGGGAAATTATAACATAAGATAACTGACACAGGGATACTAAATTGTGTAAGGAAATTGAGTAATGTTAATAATAATATTATAGAAAGTTTTGCTTAATACACATACAAATATATGTTTGCAATCACAAGTTGAATAATTTGTGCAAATTATTATAAAAAAAAGCAGAAATTCAAGTTTAGGAATCTTGAAAACTTAAATGAAAGGTATAGTTAATTGATTAACTAAATCGAGTAACTTTTAAAATTAACTGAACTTAACTAGTTAATTCCCAAATTAGAGTTAACTTAACCTTAGTTGATAAAATACTAAAATTAACATAACTTAACTAGTTAATTTAATGAGTTAATCGACCCAACTCTGATATATATATATATATATATATATATATATATATATATTAAAGAATACAAATAATATATATTTATGTATTTAATTAATTATGTATTTCTTATGGTTGGCAGCATTTAGATACTCGTTTCACATAGGTATCGGCATTATTTTGATTCCCATATGGATGATATGGGCTGGGTGTGAATGAGAGCTGCCTCGTGTGAGCTGCATGGCCTTACACAGTTTCCCGCGATCTTATGTTCTTATGTTCTTAACATTAAATTGATACAGTTTGCCGGATACATATGTACATTGAATTATGACACTACCTATAAATAGGTTGGATGAGAAAATAACTCCAGGCAAAAAAAAGACCATTGGAAGCCTCCTTAAATTTCCTAACGGCTTGGAATTAGAAAACTCAGACTGTGAGAAATATCTAGGTGCGTTTGTTGGCAATGATTTGAAACCTAGACAACAGTGCATTAGGCTAGCGTTCGTAACAAGGCAAACAGGAGTCTCGGGTTCATCTCTGGGAGTGTGAATAACAGAACTTCTGATGTTATCTTAAAACTTTACTTGTCATTAGTGAGACCCCATATGGATTATGCTGTTCAGTTTTGGTGTCCTTATTACAGAATGGACATAGATTCCTTGGAGAGAGTACAGCGTATAATGACAAAAATGATCCATAATATTATAAATGTTCTATATGAAGAAACGTTGAAGAAATTTGGCTTACATTCGTTAGAGAGACGCAGAGTTAGAGGGGATATGATAGAGGTGTTCAAGTATGTTAGTGGGATTAATTAAGGGGACATTAAAGATGTACTGAAGCTCAGTGATAACGAAATAACTCTAACAAATTGTTTCAAATTAGATACATTTCGTTTCAGAAAAGATATAGGTAAATATTGATTTGGTAACAGAGTTGTAGATATGTGGAATAGGCTACCAAGTGCTATAGTGGGATCAAGACGTACTTCAGAGATTGACATGTACGTGTGAATTACAATACCAGCCCTCACATCCCTCACATCCCTCACAGCCCTCAACCACTTACCTAAAAGCAGTGCAAGACTGCATACCATCGAAAATACGGCGTCCAGGCCATAATAATAAGCCCAAATGGTGGAATAAAGATATTTCAAACTGCCTGCTTGCTAAAAAATGTGCTAATGATAGATTAAAATCCTCACAAAATGACGAAGAACGGGTGAAATTTGTAGAGCTACGACGCAAAGCCAAAAAGTTAATTAAGCAAAGTAAAAAGACCTTAGAGTTACATATTGCGAATCAAAGTAAAACAAACCCGAAAGAATTCTATAGTTATATCAGAAAGAAAAAAGTAGTTACTTCAACTGTTGGACCGTTAGTCGATGAAAAAGGAGAATACACCAAAGACGAAGTACAAATGAGTAATGCCCTCAATACCTTCTTTGCATCAGTTTTTACAACAGAAGACCTCAGTGATATCCCTACACCATCGCCGATTCAGATTGATAATTCAGATGTTCTAAGCAATATCACCGTTACAGAGAGAGAAGTATTGAATTGTTTAGATAAACTCAAGGTAAATAAAACGCCAGGACCTGATACAATCTCGCCTAGAGTTCTAAAGGAAGCTAAGAATGAGCTCTCCAAACCACTGACATTACTATTCAATAAATCCTTGCAGTCTGGAACTATGCCTGATCAGTGGAAGCTAGCCAACGTAACACCGATATTCAAAAAAGGCAGCAAATCCCTACCCAGTAACTATCGTCCAATTAGCTTAACCTCAGTTGTATGTAAAATGCTAGAAACGGTCATACGAGACAGACTCGTAAATCACTTGGAGGAAAATAACATACTTAAAGATACTCAACACGGCTTTCGTAAAAAACGTTCCTGTTTAACAAACCTCTTAGACTTCTTCCACGATATCCTCAACCTCTACGATGAGAGTAAAGCTGTAGATATTATATACCTTGATTTTCAAAAGGCCTTTGACAAAGTTCCCCACAAACGTTTACTGCTAAAACTAAAAGCGCATGGAATACAAGACGGTGTGTTGAAATGGATAGAAAATTGGCTCAGCAACAGAAAGCAAAGGGTAGTCATAAACGGTAAGGCATCTAAATGGACCAATGTAAGTAGCGGGGTACCCCAGGGATCGGTACTAGGACCAATTCTCTTTCTAATTTACATCAACGACATAGATGAGGGTCTCACCTGCACAATCTCAAAATTTGCTGACGATACAAAAATTGCAAATAGCGTACTCTCAAAAGAACAAGTTGACGATATGCAACACAATCTAGATAAATTGTCATGTTGGGCCCAAATTTGGCAAATGAGTTTCAATGCGGATAAATGTAAAGTACTACATGTCGGATACCTAAATGAGAAAGCAAACTATTCGATGAATGGCACTCAGCTTAAGAATGTAAACAGAGAAACTGATCTGGGAGTAACAATATCGAGTAACCTAAAACCGAGTCAACAATGTTCAGAAGTTGTTAAGAAGGCAAACAAAATAATTGGCTTTATAGGCAGGTCATTTGAGCATAAATCCAAAGAAGTTATCCTAACCCTTTACAATTCCTTAGTCCGCCCTCTTCTGGAATACTGCGTTCAATCCTGGTGCCCTTATTACCAAAAAGATATAAACAAGCTAGAACGAGTTCAACGTAGAGTTACCAAAATGATACCTAGCCTAAAGAACAAACCATACGAAGAGCGTCTTAGAGAATTAAATCTATTTCCTTTTAACCCAGCGCAGATTAAGAGGCGACTTAATTCAAGTGTTCAAAATCATCAAAGGCATCGACAATATGAACTGTAGTAAGTACTTCACTATCGACCAATCTAATTACACGCGGGGAAACGGTTGCAAAATTATTGGTAAATCTTTTAACTCGCACGAATCTAAGAATTTCTTCTTCAATCGAGTTGTCAACTTGTGGATGGGCTTCCCCGAGACGTTATAGACTGCAGCACCGTTGATTCATTTAAATTCCGCCTAGACAAATATCTCGCATCAAACCCGCGACTGACTGCGTTTGTAAATGAATAACTTTATCCTCCCCTCAGTTACTAACCCATATGTCCCCTACTAACTTCCTAGTCCTGCCACGTTAGTGGCAGGGCAGTAGTTCCCTTTCCAATGTTCCCTTACCCACTCTAAACCACTGTTTGGACACTTGATCCTCAGTGTTTTGGAGGACAAGCAACCTAGAAGGGTCACTAGATCTGTTGTTGCTTGACTTCCTTTGTACTCCTTTGTACTCCTTTGTACAATAAGCGGCATAGCCTATACCCAACAAGATTTCCCAAATCCCAAAATAGGAGGAAGGAAGGGTCTATCTTTTTCAAAGTTTCTCTCTCTCTCTCTCTCTCTCTCTCTCTCTCTCTCTCTCTCTCTCTCTCTCTCTCTCTCTCTCTCTCTCTCTCTCTCTCTCTCTCTCTCTCTCTCTCCACACACACACACACACACACTCACCACACACACATATCAATTATTAGTAATTACAGATCTTGACAGTAACATACCTACACATTAAATGTACACACACACACACACACACACACACACACACTCCTGTACACACACACACACACACACGCGCTCTCTCTATATATACTGTATATGTATATACTATATATATATATATATATATATATATATATCTATATATCTCTCTCTCACACACGCACACACAAGAACAAACACAAAACCCCGTCTCCACTCTCAAGCACTTAAACCCACGACAAAATCACTTCCTCTATTATTGAAAACAGGGAACGAATAGCATTCTGCAGTCCTTGGCTTATTAATAGCATGCCCATTATTTGCAAGGTACATAAGAAACGTTTGAGGAGACATACACAGACACACACACACACACATATTGTATTATTATTTGTATTATTATTAATAATATAAGTGTTACTATTATTATTATAACCGTTATATATATTAACAGTATATATATATATATATCTTAACTATATTTCGACGATTTAATGCAGTTTAAGAAGGATGTGTGGTAGTAAAAATGGCCAGTGAGATAGTTCGAAGCCTGTTAATTACGGGAGAGCCTTTTGAAACTGAATAGAATCACCTAACAGTAACCAGAATAATGTTAAAAGACGTTGCCGGAACAGAAGAGGTTTAATGCTTGCCTAGAAGAAATACCCAATATTTTGCAGACTAAAATAGTTCTTGAAATTATGACTCAAAATTATAGGTTAAGCTATGCATAAGTTCCGGAAAAAGTCGAGAGAGAGAGAGAGAGAGAGAGAGAGAGAGTGAGAGAACGGGTGTATGTATATGTGTGCATTATGTGTATCTCTCTCTCTCTCTCTCTCTCTCTCTCTCTCTGTGCGTGTGTGTACATGTGTGTAGGCTAGCTATGTGTGTGCGTGTAAAGGAATGTAGGTGTAAAACATTCAGAAATTGTGAAACCAGTATCCATCCCTCATGGAGAAATATTAATCCGTATATACCATAATTCACTACTTCATTCATGCAATACAGGTTGCCTCAAATATGTATCTCTTCTTTTCACACACGCGGAATCTACTAGTGTATATGTATGTATATATAGATAGATAGATAGATAGATTGATTGATTTCTATCTTTCTGTCTATCTTTCTATCTATCAATCTATCTATCTATGTGAAAACTCCCAAATACACGCAAGTACTTATGTAAATATATGCGTATTTGTCTTGATATTAGGCTTTTGTTATTGGCATCTTAGTCAGCAAACACTGTATATGTCAGCAAACACTGTATATGTCAGCAAACACTGTATATATATGTCAGCAAACACTGTATATATATATGTCAGCAAACACTGTATATGTCAGCAAACACTGTATATATATGTCAGCAAACACTGTATATGTCAGCAAACACTATATGTCAGCAAACACTGTATATATATATATGTCAGCAAACACTGTATATGTCAGCAAACACTGTATATATATGTCAGCAAACACTGTATATGTCAGCAAACACTGTATATATATGTCAGCAAACACTGTATATATATGTCAGCAAACACTGTATATATATGTCAGCAAACACTGTATATATATATGTCAGCAAACACTGTATATGTCAGCAAACACTGTATATATATGTCAGCAAACACTGTACATATATGTCAGCAAACACTGTATATACATGTCAGCAAACACTGTATATGTCAGCAAACACTGTATATGTCAGCAAACACTGTATATATATGTCAGCAAACACTGTATATGTCAGCAAACACTGTATATATAATGTCTTCATGCGTGTTGTTATTAAATAGGGCACTTTGCTGCGCTGATACACTTCCCCTCGTTCAGTCTGAGCCTATATGTATGTATGTATGTATGTATGTATTCATGGCCCTACACTTATACAGTATATATACATATATTCATAGCACCAGGTGTCTTTCTAGGGTGTGTTGTATACTCTTTGGCAACTGAAATTCTCTACGGTGTGTTGTATACTCTTTGGCAACTGAAATTCTTCCCTCGTGGCTTCTGTCTGTGTCTCTATCTTTATATATATTTGTCTTTAATATTGTTATATTTATTTTTTAAATTGTTATTTATATATATTTGTTTGCCTGAGTTATCAAGTCTATTTACACTATATCCTGTATATTATATATATATATATATATATATATATATATATATATATATATATATATATATATATATATATATATATATATATATATATATATATATATATATATACTGTTTATACTGTATATATATATATTCCTAAGTTCCAACTCTACTTCCGGACATAGGCTATTTGCAGTAAATTTCCCAGTATCGTGCACTCTTGGTAAAATTGATAGACCAACTTATTTAATATATATATATATAAGGTTATAATATAATAATAATTTACTCTCTCTCTCTCTCTCTCTCTCTCTCTGACACACACACACATGCACACACACACACTCATGTTTTATTATTTTTTGTTTATGTGAGTAAAGGAGACAAAAAGCAGAGCTGCCAATGTGTGTGATCATGTAACTGTAGGGGCACGTCAGCATGTGTGTGTGAGTGTGTATGTGTGTGCCTGTGTGGGTGTAGGTGTGATATTGGTAAAATAGCTACCGGTATATATCTATTTATGATATATATATATATATATATATATATATATATATATATATATATATATATAGAGAGAGAGAGAGAGAGTGTGTGTGTGTGTGTGTGTGTGTGAGAGCGAGATTATTGCCCTCCCCTAAACTAAGGCTTAACCACATAATTCAGCTTCCCATAATTCCGCACTAAGTACAAATCTGATAATGGTAAGAGGGTAAAGCCGGTATCACACGAGCGCTTTTTCCCTCAACATTTATCCTTAACCACTGGTCTGGCAGCTTATGAGGTCAAAAAAAAAAATCGATTACTTAAATTCATCAATCAACAGTCTAGTTTCTGATACCTGGGCAAAATATTCCAGACATTTTTTGATCATCGAATGTTGACTATAAAAACTCGTGTGATACCGGCTTAAGGCTTACTGTGCACGATGGTTCACTTTTTGGGCGATTTTTGCTTGTATTCATTATTATTCTAGTTTCCTCCCTAGACCTCCATCAAATTAAAAAAAACAAACATCCATTAGATACTCCTGCTAGATTAATTTGTACATTTTTCGGTAGAAAAAAATCACTATCGTTCGCCATGGAAAAAATCGACACCTAAATAGCACGAAAGGTCTAAATATTGACGAAGAAATGGGGCGAAAAGTCTTAAAATCGACTAACTAATGGGGCAAAAATCTTAACATCTGAAAACTAATGGGGCTAAACATGAGGGAGAAAGTGGTCCAGAAAGCCGACCCATCCCCCCTTAAGCCAGCGTCACACAAGCACTTTAACGGAGGATGTTTCGGAGTCACAGGATCCGAGTTAAAAAATAAATTGACAAATAAATAAGAGAGAGAGAGAGAGAGAGTGAGAGTGTGTGTGTGTGTTTGAGAGAGTGAGTAAGTGAGTGAGTTCGAATCATATATACTATCTGACAAGTTTATCTTTTATTATGACGGTCATCTTAATCTTAAAGCTTCAAATAGCCCACAGGCTATTTTGTCTCCCTTATCCACATAGAACAAAAAAATATATATATAATATATAATTCATATTCGGAAAATGCTAGATAAATATGGGCGTACCTCTGAGCCTGGTAAATAGGATGGTCGGAGGAGATTACAGGGATGATAGTAATTGGCCAGGGGACCATCAGGGAATGACCTGGAGTTCTCTTTATTATCATCACGGTGATGGCATGAACAGTTAAGGTTGAACGGAAACATGAGGGAGAAGGGGGGCAAAAAAAAAAAAAAAAAAAAAACATCTCTCCTTAAGTAAACGTGTTCTACCCCCTCATAATATTTACGTTTCAACCTTAAGTGTTCATGCCATCACCGTGATCATAATAAAGAGGACTCCAGGTAATTCCCCGATGGTCCAGGGCCAATCACTATCATCCCTGTAATCCCCAACGACCATCCTATTTACCAGGCCATCAGTGTTTTGGAGGGCAAGCAGTCTAGAGGGGTCGCTGAACCTGACGTTGCTTGATTACCTTTGTACTCCTTTGTACTCTCTCTCTCTCTTCCTCAAATTCCAAAGGTAACAGCCTTACACACACACACACACACACACACACACACACACACACACACACACACACACTGTTTATCAGGACAAACGTTAATTATGCAATCTTAAGATTACATTTTTCTATTTTAAAGCCTAAATAAAACTATCTAGATCAAACTTAACCTAACCTAACTATCCTAACCTAACCTAACTATCCTAACCTAACCTAACTATCCTAACCTAACCTAACTAACCTAACCTAACCTAACCTAACTATTCTAACCTAACCTAACTATCCTAACCTAACTAACCTAACCTAACCTAAAACACTCTGCTTCAAAGCATTTCAAAGACGTGTGTACACTTAAACTGTCGCCCCAAACCTCATGTACCTGCAAACCTACATATTTACTCAAGTTTGTACCTTTAAGCATACCACCGCTTATTCACACACACAGACACAGACACAGACACACACACACACACACACACACACACACACACCTACACACACACACACACACCATACCATACCAATCTCCCCCCCCCCCACCCCCCACCCCTCCTTCCCCAACCTCCCCCCTCCCCACAGGAATATGTAATTATGGTTGGTCTCTGGGGATCAAAGCCGCGGCCCCCGGAGAAATGCATCTTGTGGGGTCGCCCGAGAAACCCCGGAGGAAATATATGCCGAATTTGGAATTTGGCCCTTGAAGCGGAACCTCGTATATATACTTTTGCTTTTGATCATGTATTTGTATATATATACTTCATATATATATATACTTTACCTGGGACGGAATTATAGGGTTGGCTATTGGTTGTGTACTGTTATGTATTTACTTCATAATATACTTCATTTATAATCTAACTAAACATCTATTCTTAAATATAGGCGGACTCACACGAGAAGTATATAAATCAACATAGGAAGTATTGAATACACTTTTAATTACATTTTTAATTACAATGTCTCTCTAACTCTCTATGTTTTTCTGTTGCAGGTATGTCATTGATGGAGTGTGCTTCGGAGGGAGTACTTCTCCCTCCGAAGCACACTCCATCAATGACATACCTGCAACAGAAAAACATAGAGAGTTAGAGAGACATTGTAATTAAAAGTGTAATTAAAAATGTGGAGAGAGCCTGGCGTGAGTACCTGTGTTGTGGAGTATTGTCTACCTGTCAATAACTCAATACACACACACACACACACAAACACACACATAATCACACACACACACACACACACATTTGCTAGCCTACACACAATCACACACACACACATAATCACACACACACACATAATCACACACCACACATTTGCTAGCCTACACACAATCACACACGCATACACACACACACACTCTCACACACACACACACACACACACACACACACACACACACACACACACACACACACACACACACACACACACACACACTTACACACCATTACGTATTTAAGTCTTATGTCTAAATTTGGTTGTCCAACTTAACTAATTTGTATTCCGCCGTACTGTATAAGAACATTGTATTAACTGCTGTCCGTGTGTGTGTGTGTGTGTGTGTGTGTGTGTGTGTGTGTGTGTGTGGTATTTACCCTTAAGATTCAAAGAGTTCAAATGAGTATCGAGGAAATCAAGTAACAACAGATCTGGTACACATAAATTCAGAATATGTAAAAAACTACACGTATGCCTGAAATAAATGATCTATTGAGTTAACAAAGTGCATCATAATAATGTTGATGAATAAATTTGCTCGAAATTCGGGTGGTGTGTCTCCGCCCTCTGGGGGGTCGAGGAGGGAGGGGAGGGGTCCAGGAGGGATGGGGTGGGAGGGGAGGGGTCCAGGAGGGATGGGGGGGGGGGGGGATGGGGAGGGGGGGAGGGGGGATCAAGGAGGGATGGAGTGGGAGGAGAGGTCGAGGAGGGGGGGGAGGGGGATCAAGGAGGGATGGGAAAGGTCGAGGAGGGTGGGGGGGGGGGGGGAGGGGGGGACGTATATCTCAGGGCCCTCTCTCTTCAAGCATGCAAGGGTTCACAAGCAGCCGACACCCCTCCTCCTCCTCCTCCCCCCCTCGCCTCCGCCCCCACATGAGATGATGGTGATGATGAAAGAGGCGAATTTCGCAAGTGGTTTTGGGTGTGGAAAAAGCAGCCGAATTTGTGTAACGGGAGTAAGCTTCAAGGAGGAGAAGAAGAAGGAGGAGGAGGAGGAGAATGATAGATGGAGAAGGAGTGAGTGATTGAAAGAAGAAGAAGAAGAAGAAGAAGAAGGAGAATAGGAGGAGGAGAATGAGAGATGGAGAAGGAGTGAGTGATTGAAAGAAGAAGAAGAAGAAGAAGAAGAAGAAGAAGAGGAGGAGAAGGAGGAGGAGGAGGGGGAGGGGGAGGAAAAGAAGAGGAGTAAATGAGAGTCTAGACGAGTGCCTCCTGTTCTAAGGAGGACCGACTGGGGTTAAAAATGTTGAAGCTCCCTGAAGAACTAAAGAAAACTCTCCCTTTGGTAGATAAAACCATGTCTCTTTGTGTTGTGAGTGTGTGTTTGTGTGTGTGTGAGAGAGAGAGAGAGAGAGAGTATAAGTGTGTGTGTGTGTGTGTCTTAAAAATGTAGTCTCTCCCTCAAGAACTAGAGAAACTCTTCCTTTGGTAGATAGAACTATGTCTCTCTCTCTCTCTCTCTTTCTCTCTCTCTCTGACTGTTTCTTGATGAGTCCGGTATGAAGACTAGTTCAAAAGAGAGTAGGAGAGAGGTGGTTTGATGAGGTTGTTGGATACTAGTGGGTAAAGAATTAGAACACACACACACACACACAGACACACATATACTGTATATATACGAGTGTGTGTGTGTGTGTGTGTGTGTGTGACTTACCTTGAATTTGGCTCTCTATCACTTTTCAACTTGGGGGGGGGGTTGTTAAAGGCAGGTATATATTTTGTCTCCTTCTTACACAGAGAGAGAGAGAGAGAGAGAGAGAGAGAGAGAGAGAGAGGGGGGGGGGACGTAAATCGAGAAAGAGAGAGATATAAATTGTTTGAACATGTATAATGCCGAGTTACCTATAATATTATTTACAAGGAGTGGGTAGTAAATGTCAGGTCCAAGGATGGGGTCAGGCACAGACACAACCAGCTCACTTCTAGGGGCCAACACCACTACCCCCTTAACCCCTTCACCACTATGACGTATTGGGCATAAGTATTTGCTTTATATATTTTTTTTTATTATATATATATATATATTTGTAGTTTCCTCCACAAACCTCCACAAACACTCCCAAGATAAATGTGTATATATTTGTTTATAGCAAAATGAGGCTGGTTACGTCTATATTACAGGCTATCGCTTGCCAGGAAAAAAAATCGACTCCTAAATTTTACGAAAGGTCTAAATGTTGAAAACGAAAGGGTGAAAGGTCTTAATATCGCCAAACTAATGTGTCGAACGTCTTAAAATATAAAACACTAATGGGGCTAAACATGAGGAAGAAGGGAGACCAGAAAAACGACCCATCTCCCCTTAATAATAACCCGAGAATAAGTGCGTGTGAAGAAGAAGTGATGGGGTGTAACTTGGAAATAGCTGGGGTGATATTGATTAGTTTTCGCTGTCGTTGTGGAATTCAGAGTGACATTTCCGCCTTCTGCTTACTACGCTGGGTCCTCTCTGTCTTTCTTTCTCTCTCTCTTTCTTTCTTTCTTTATCTATATCTGTCTATTTATTTATCTATTTATCTGTATGTCTCTCTCTCTCTCTCTCTCTCTCTCTCTCTCTCTCTCTCTCTCTCTCTCTCTCTCTCTCATACACTATTTTTCTACATTCTTCGATAGATTAATGTCCTGGCCGAAGGCCGATTTCTACTAAGTTCAAGTTTATCGCTCGGCCACAAATATATATATATATATATATATATATATATATATATATATATATATATATATATATATATATATATATATATATACAGTATATATAAATAAATAAATACAAAATCGACACTTGCCTGGGGTGAAGCGACTTATTATCGCCAAACTAATGAGGTGAAACGTCTTAAAATCACCAGACTAATGGAGCGAAACAAGTCCAGGTCCATGACGTTCCAATTTCCAAAACAGGTAATAAGTGCGTGAAGAAATTACCTTGTGGAGATTGTGTGTGTATGTGTATGTGAGTGGGTGGTGGGGGGAGTGTGGTGTGGTATGAATGTGTTTAGGAATGGCAGTGGGGGGGGGGGAGGCAGATATTGATTAGTCTACGCTGTGGAATCCCGCACTTGACATTTCCGTTTTCTATTGATACGCATTATTTCTTCTTTTTGTTTTCTTCTGCTCTCTCTCTCTCTCTCTCTCTCTCTCTCTCTCTCTCTCTCTCTCTCTCTCTCTCTCTCTCTCTCTCTCTCTCTCTCTCTCTCTCTATGTAGCCTATATACTTTTTTTTTGTCTATGTGATTGAGGGAGGCAAAAGGCATTACTGCCTATAGCGAGTGCCTCCCCCATAGTTGAAAGAGTGACAGGGCCAAAATCAAGGGACGTTCGAGCCAAAATGCCTGGACACACGGAGTTTGAAGCAATTTAAGTCATAGGAAGAGGGAAAGACTGATTCTGGGAGAGAGTTCCAGAGCTCAGCTGTTGAGTAGAAGAAAGTTTGAGAGTAACGTTTCACTCTTGGGTTGGAGAGTTGCACAGAGTAGGGGTGGGATTGAGTATATATATATTATAAAACTGTCTTCATAGCGCAATGGATAAATGCACTGAATTTCGGTGTGAGCATCCTAGGTTCGAATCCCTGGACTGCCACATGTATTTGTTGATTTCATTAATTGAGTTTAGGAGTAAAGTCGGTTGGAGGAGGGAACATAATAATACAGCATCCACAGCTAGTCCAACTGTACAATAATATTCCACTAGCTCACATACTTTGCACACTAATGGGGCTTTAACGACCCTACCCTGTCAACAATGGAAGCGTAGGAAGATGATTCATTCGTGGTCACCCTCTCTGAGCCCCACACCTCCCCCCAACCCCAAACACAAATTTATATAATATATAAATTTGATGTATTTATTTATTTCCTTTATTTTTTCGGAACCTTTTGACATTTGTCTAATGTTTAGGCTCCCTTTAATATTTCCTTCTCCCCTTAAGCCGAGAGCTTTTATAGTCAACATTCGATGATCAAAAAAATTCGTGCAACATTTCTGGATTATTTTGCACTAGTATCGGAAACTAGACTGATGATAGATGAATTTTGGTAACAGAAAAATATTTTATGTTGACCTCACATGCTGCCAGACCAGTGTTGAGGATAAATGTTGAGAGAAAAAGTGCTCGTGTGATACCAGTTTAATTGACCACTTGTGAGTTTCAGGCTGTAAGGAAGTTCAGCCTGTAAACATCGATATGCAACACAAATACAGTAATTATGTAGGTTTCTGATGGATAAATAGTATGTTGAATTTGGTTTTATGTATTTATAAATGTATTAAAACAGTATTATTGCTGGTTATTCTGCTAAATATCGATGTCTACAGCTCCAACTTCCTTATAGAATGAAACTCGCAAGTGGTCAATTACTCTCCTTCCCTCTTCCTCCCTTAGTCAATTAGTAGTCAATTAGTAGTCAATTAGTAGTCAATTACTCTCCTTCCCTCTTCCTCCCTTAGCTTTCCTATATATTTTAAGGAACACCTCGCTCTTAACATTAATCCTCCATTACAAACCCCAATGTACATGAATACATTAATTAAAGCATATGATCCTCCCGGGATTCGAACTCGGGACACCACACCCAGAACACAAGCACCCGAACCATTACACCACCAACACAGTTAAAGGTTAAGTACACGATCACGATTAATATCCATTTTCGAATTCTGGATATCAATCTAATCATGTAATCATGTACTCAGACCCAACTGCATTATGGGTTAGTGATAGGAAAGAACAATGCATGGGGCCAAGATCACGGATTAGGTTTATGCCCATGTATATTATCCCTTCCTGTACCGGCGACGTCTTTTTAAGGATTTGTTTGCTATATTTAAACGATTGTGCGCAGTTTAATAAGGATCTGTGGTAGTAATGGGGGTTAAGTGAGATAGAGTTCGAAGCCTGATCATTACTGGAGGCCTTTTTTAAACTGGATAAAATCGTCTACTATTAGCCAGAGTAAAGTCAAATAGGCGTCGCTGGTACAGAAGGGGTTAAATGTCTCTCATCACAATGGTATTTATTTATATTCTTTTCGGAACCCTTTGACTGTCATTTCTAATGTTTAGGTTCCCCTCTATCATCCCTTCTCCCCTTATACTCCTAATTACCTCTTCCTCCCTTATACTCCTAATTACCTCTTCCTCCCTTATACTCCTAATTACCTCTTCCTCCCTTATACTCCTAATTACCTCTTCCTCCCTTATACTCCTAATTACCTCTTCCTCCCTTATACTCTCCTAATTACCTCTTCCTCCCTTATACTCCTACTCTTCCTTATACTGCTTATACTACTTCCTTATACTCCTACTCTTCCTTATACTCCTACTCTTCCCTCCCTTAATCTAATTACCTCTTCCTCCCTTATACTCCTAATTACCTCTTCCTCCCTTATACTCCTAATTACCTCTTCCTCCCTTATACTCCTAATTCCCTCTTCCTCCCTTATACTCCTAATTACCTCTTCCTCCCTTATACTCCTAATTACCTCTTCCTCCCTTATACTCCTAATTCCCTCTTCCTCCCTTATACTCCTAATTCCCTCTTCCTCCCTTATACTCCTAATTACCTCTTCCTCCCTTATACTCCTAATTACCTCTTCCTCCCTTATACTCCTAATTACCTCTTCCTCCCTTATACTCCTAATTACCTCTTCCTCCCTTATACTCCTAATTACCTCTTCCTCCCTTATACTCCTAATTACCTCTTCCTCCCTTATACTCCTAATTACCTCTTCCTCCCTTATACTCCTAATTACCTCTTCCTCCCTTATACTCCTAATTCCCTCTTCCTCCCTTAGCTTTCCTAGAACAGATCTTGATGGTGTAATGGTTGGAGTGTTTAAAATCGGTGTGTGGTAACCCAGGTTCAAATCCCGGTGGATCACATGCTTTCATCAATTTCGTTGGGGAGGTGTTTCGTGTTGGAGTGAAATTAATATACTAGTTGATCACAATGCTATTTATATCTCTTCAACTGCCTGGCTTAGTTCATCGCTTCCTACATACGTCACTACTAGAAAGGTCACATGGGAACTGCTAGAAATGTTTGTGTTTTTGTGGTGGTGGTTGTTGTTGTTGGTGGTGGTGTTGTTGTCGTTGTTGGTGATGTATATGGTGGTGGTGGTGGTGTTGATGTTGTTGGTGGTGGTGTTGGTGTTGTTGTTGGTGGTGGTGGTGGTGATGGTGTTGCTGTTGGTGGTGGTGTTGTTGTTGTCGTTGTTGGTGATGTATATGGTGGTGGTGGTGTTGATGTTGTTAGTGGTGGTGTTGGTGTTGTTGTTCTTGGTGGTGGTGGTGGTGATGGTGTTGTTGTTGGTAATGGTGGTGGTGGTGGTGGGGGTGTGTGTTGTTGTTGTTGATGCGTCGATGTTTCCTGGCGAGCGATAACGAGCCTGTAATTCAAGAAGAGCTGGCTTTTTCTATGGGTGTGTTTTTCAAAGCTTGATGGAGGTCTAGGGAGGAAACTAAATATAATATAAGGATATAAATAAGCAACTAAACACGCCCATTCCCCCTTAACCTCCCCTGACCCCTTTCTCTCCCGAGTTCTCGTGCGTGACAATTCCTCCTTACAGAGTCTTCAGATATTTGTTTACTTTGTATTGGACACTCCTCCTTACACGGTCTTTGGATCCTTGTTATCTTTGTATTGGACACTCCTTCTTACACCGTCTTTGGATCCTTGTTAGCCTTGTTTCCTTTGTATTGGACACTCCATCTTACACCGTCTTTGGATTCTTGTTTTCTTTGTATTAGACACTCCTCCTTACACAGTCTTTGGATCCTTGTTTATATCTTTGTATTGGACACTCCTTCTTACATAGTCTTTATATCCATATTTACTTTGTATTGGACACTCCTTCTTACAGCGTCTTTGGATCCTTGTTTCCTTTGTATTGGACACTCCTTCTTACACAGTCTTTGGATCCTTGTTTCCTTTGTATTGGACACTCCTTCTTACACAGTCTTTGGATCCTTGTTTCCTTTGTATTGGACACTCCTTCTTACACAGTCTTTGGATCCTTGTTTCCTTTGTATTGGACACTCCTTCTTACACAGTCTTTGGATCCTTGTTTCCTTTGTATTGGACACTCCTTACATCGTCTTTGGATCCTTGTTTCCTTTGTATTGGACACTCCTTACATCGTCTTTGGATCCTTGTTTCCTTTGTATTGGACACTCCTTACACCTTCTTTGGATCCTTGTTTCCTTTCACTCTTGTTATCTCTGTATTGGGCGACTCACTCTTTTCATCATATTATTTAAGTTTCTCTCTTCATATTGTTGCACTTGCCTCCTTCCCTTTGCAATACATTTTCTTACTTTATCTCCCCTTTTTCGTGCGTGTACCTCTTTCCCTTCTCACCATATTTTCTCAGTTACTCTTCCTTCTATCTTGCGTTCACCTCCTCCCTTTTCATCATATTTTCTCAGTTTCTCACCCTTTCTCCCTCGCGTTTGCCTCCTCCTTCAACCCCTAAGCCCCGGTACGTGACTGGTGCCGCTGAAGACGGGGCCGCGACACGAGACCTTCCAACACCAAGGGGGCGTTTTCATTTCCTCATTTATGTCTTTGTTTTATTATTTGATGAGTTTCCTCCCTAGACCTCCATCAAGCTTAAAAAAAACACCCCCCAAGACCCTCCTTCAAGATAAATGTGTACATTTTTCGATAGAAAAATTTCCCGGCCGAAGGCTGGTTCCTCTTAAATTACAGGCTCCTAAATTGCAGGCTAGCAATTGCTTGCTAGAAGAAAAATCGACACCTAAATAGCACGAAAGGTATTTAACTCTCTAAACTAATGGAGCGAATGTCTTTTAATGTCAAAACTAATGGGGCTAAACATGAGAGAGAAGGAGGTCCAGAAACCCCCCACCCCCACCCCACCCCCCTTAATACGATTGCCGCACCTTCCTCGTAGACCATAACAGATTCTTATGCCCGGGTCCTTGTCGATATCTGAAATATACGGCATGGAGTATAATTTCTGGATAAAATTTTCTTGCTTGTCTGCAGGAAGGTCGTCGAGTTCTTTATAGGATTGTGCAAGACCTTGTTAACTTTTTTGTCTATGTGGATGAAGGAGACAAAAGGCAAAATTGGCTGTAACGAGTGTCTCCCCCAAAGTTGAAAGAGTGACAGAGAGATGAAGACATTTTTGAGCTTCTCCTGTTTCACCCCATTAGTTTGGCGATAATAAGAGCTTCACCCCTTTCAGGTGTCGTTTTTTTTTTCTTCTAGGTGATAGCAAGCCTGTAACTTAAAAGAAATCGACCTTCGGGAGGGATATTTGTCTATCCAAAAATATAAAAATTTAGCTTGAAAGGGGTCAGAATGTTTGTTTTAATGTGAAGGTCTGGGAAGGCGCTTTTCTTAGCCTAGGGGACAAACTAAAATAAATTAATCGAAAATGACAAAAGCAATTAAAAACCTCAATTATAATGAAACAATTATCATAAACACCCTCATGAGTCGGAGCAGATTGCGTTAAGCCTTATCCTAATGATGTCATTGATGTTTTATTATCATTGATTGGAATCCATTTAGTTTATACAAATCTTCCCTAGTCTTTACAAGCTTAGAGGGAGGCCTTGGTTCGTTGGTAGAGGGTTCGAATACGATTACCTAGGATTGGGGTTTCGAGTCTGCACGTAGCAATTGGATTTTGGGATACCTCGATGATTTGGATGATTCCCCCGCCCCCTTTCCCCCCCCCCCCCTTGTTTTCTGTGGTCCGACGGAGATCTCTGGCTACACTGATTTTTTCACCTTATTTGGCTCGCGTTATATATAATTTTTTATTATTTATTTTATTTGTTTTTTTTTACCTCACCTGTTTCGATCCATTAGTTGGGAGAATTTAAGACATTTCGACTTATTAGCGCCACCGTACGTTGCGCAAATAAGTCATGTCTCGGCTGTCATTACATTTGGCTTGCTCTGTGCCGTATTAATATCTGTCAGATGTTGAATAGGGTAGGTAAGTGTAGGAATATGTGTGTATATCTCACTCGAAATAAAGAAATCCTATTTAGATATTGCTGATACCAATTATTGATCATAATGTACTTGGTGCCGAGAACATCACTTATTTGGCCGACTGCCGACTGTACACCTGCTGACGACGCTGGACTGAGAGCAATTACTTCTGTGATGTTTATGGCTTTGTTTATGAGAGAGAGAGAGAGAGGGGGGGTGGGGAGAGATTGACTAGAAATTAAATACCTCCTTTGTGTGTGTGTGTGTGTGTGTGTGTGTGTGTGTGTGTAGCCATACTAAAACTACCCTTTTAAGACGAGTATTTAATACAATACTTGAAAACAAGCAAGACACACTTAGACACACACACAGACTCTCTCTCTCTCTCTCTCACACACACAAACACAAACACACGTACACACATACTCTCTCTCACACACACACAAACACACGCACGCACTTCTTCACACGCGTTTTTTCCAGTATTATCGATGACACTCTGGATAAGGCCTCAAAATAGCACCCACCCATACACACTCACACGCAGAGAGAGAGAGAGAGAGAGAGAGACGCTTTTTTACAATACTATCGATGACACTCTGGATAAGACCCCAACACAATCAGACACACACTATCGATATCGGCCTCACGAAGCCATAATTACATACACGGATAAAAGCCTTTCCGAAATAATTACAAGCGTCAATCTGTTATCATTACTTGTCCGGCTCCAGTAATTACCTACCTGGGACGTGTTTGTCTTGTGTACCTGTTATTTTTACTTTAGTTACTACCGTTATTATTATTGAGTTTGTTGTTTTCTGTTATTTTTTACTTTAGTTACCGCCGTTATTATTATTGGGTGGGTCGTTTTCCGTGGTGTGTATGTTATTTCTTCCCGTTTTCTTAGTTATCTGTATTGCGTTTGCCGTTTTCTGTGATGTGTGGGGTTGGGGAAAAAAGTAAAAAACTGCCTCTCATCTACAGTATATACACAACTAAATCACCAGCGCCAGTCAAACTCTTTAAAGTGATATCATGTAGTTGTATATACAGTATGGATGTGGGAAACGGTGTGGTTGCGCAAAAGCTGGCTTGAGGTGCCCCATAATGTGAACCCTATGTAGCGGTCAAGCATGCCTGAATACACCGGAAGAAGAACTCATGTCCGACGATGAAAAAACGTCTCTCCTGTAGAAGTAAAAGAATAGGCCTACGAGGGATACTACCACTCGGGGATAAAAAAGCACCAAAATGTCTACCTCATGGGTGGTGTGGAAATAAGTCTGCATTGTATAACAGTAACTAACTAAACATTAAAACAAAACCTGTTATATTATGTAGTGAACAAAATAAATGTTCCCTCTACAATTTCATATATATATATATATGTTATTTCAACGATAAATTACTCGTTCGAGAGTTATTTATGGACAACTAAGGGCGAGATTGAAATGATTTGATTTTCGGTCGCGAGTGTGTTCCAATGTGTGCCTTGTTTTCGCAAACAAATATGATATATACGGCAAAAATGCATAAAGACTATCTTATGCAAAAGTTTATGTTTTATATTGTCATCGCTATACCAGTTTTTCGTACGATGCATCATTTCTGAGCAACAATGAAAATGTAGTAAGAATTATCCTCTCGTTTGTCTTTGTTTCGGATGCCCTTCAGGAGTATCTGTACAAAATTTAAAAAGTGTATATATTATTTCCGCTATTTGCTGTTTTCAAGCTAATTCTACTGGACTATGGGTATTAAAATAGAAGGAAACATGCTTGCATTACTGAAATGTTTGTGGACACGCAGTAATGCAAGTAATGGCCACTCTTCTGTAAATCTAAAATGGCTTACTTAAGAATGGGAAAGGGGTGGGACCTTTTTTTTTTTTTTTTTTTTTCTTTTTTTTTTTTTTTTTTTTTTTTTTTTTTTTTTACATAATACAAACAAAAATTACCTTGCTTGATTGGTGTGTACAAGCTCCCCTCAAACAAAATATTACCAGGGTTGGGGCTAAACCATGTATGCTTAATATTAGGGTACACAGAAGGCTTCGTGTGACAAAGTATGCTGTTTATTGTCTATTATTCCTGACTAGGCAATCACCTTCCTCTCTTTGAAAATATGTAGCAATCACTGTTATTCAAGAGAGTGCATATGTGTGTCGGTGCAGAACAGCTTGCGTGTTCCCCTTGTCCCTCATGTTTAGCCCCATTGCTTTTGAGATTTTAAAACGTTCGCCCGATTAGTTTGGCGATTTTAAGAACTTTCGCCCCATTTCGGTCAATTTTAAGGCCTTTTTCACGGCGAGCGATAGCGAGCCTGTATTTAAAGGAGGCTGGGACATTTTTCTACCGAAAAATGGACAAATTTATCTTGAAAGGGGCTCTAGGGGGTGTACATTTTAGCTTGATGGAGGTCTAGGGAGAAAACTAAAAATAATAATAATAACAATATACAGGGAGATTTCCACCTGGAGGATTTGTTTCTGGACCCCTTTCTCCCTCATTGCTTTTGAGATGCTAAGACGTTCGCCCCATTAGTTTGGCGATTTTAAGAACCCTCGCCCCATTTCTGTCAATTTTAAGACCATTCGTGCCATTTAGGTGTCAATTGTTTCCTGGCGAGCGATAGCGAGCCTGTAATTTAAGGGGAACCGGCCTTCGGCCGGGACATTTTTCTACCGAAAAATGTACAAATTTATCTTGAAAGGGGGTCTAGGGGGAGTAATTTTAAGCTTGATGGAAGTCTAGGGAATCAACTAAAAACCTCCCCTTAAAGAGAGTGAATATGTGTGTTGGTGCTGAACAGCTTGTGTGCTTCCCTACACGCATGACCAAGCGTGAGTCGGAAAACATGTATAGGATGAAGACTTTATACACTGTCACTGACCTAGTTACCTGTGTGCCTATGCTACCTGGCCCGGAAGTCTCCAATCACGACCCCCTCCTACACTACCTGGCTCGGAAGTCTCCAATCACGACCCCCTCCTACATGCCAGCGCTTTTAACCTCTTCTGTACCGGCGACGTCCTTTTTAGTTTTATTCTGGCTGGTATTAGACGATTTTAAAAGTTTACAAAGGCCTTCCTGCAACTTCCAGGCTTCGCTCTATCTCACTTAACCCTTTTTACTACCACAGGTCCTTCTGAAGGTGCGCACAATCTTATAAATATAGCTAGAATAAAGTTAAAAGACATCGCAGGTACAGAAAGGGTTAATCCCGTAATGACGCGGGGAACAGTAGGCCATTTCGATCCAGCGGGCGAATATAATCCTCCTTTGATCCGGGGTTTTATTGCCGGATCTTCGTAAAGACGCCGCCCCCTAGTGTTTGGACTCTACGTAACCAGAGGGATTACGTGTGCAACTATTTTGTATTTTTGTTATGTATGGGGTCGCTCGGCAGTTAGATTAAGTTAAGTTATGTATGAAGAAATCCGGCTTTGTCGGAGGTGGGCCCCCTTAAGGGGAGGTATTTAGTTTGTTCCCTAGGCCTCCATCAAGCTAAAAAATACACCCCCTTGAGTCCCTTTTAAGATAAATTTGTACATTTTTCGGTAGAAAAATGTCCCGGCCGAAGGCCGGTTCCTCTTAAATTACAGGCTCGCTATCGCTCGCCAGGATAAAATCGACACCTGAATGGCACGAAAGGTCTTAATATGGGGTGAAAGTTCTTAAAATCGCTAAACTAATGGGGCAAACGTTTTATAATATCAAAAGCAATGGGACTAAACATGAGGGAGAAAGGGGTCAAGAAAAAAAATCCCTCAAGTGGAGATCTCCCCTTAAGTAATTGGGTAACCGGTATGTAGCATAGTGCGTATCGCGCAAATCGACCCAAATATATGTATTTTGCTTCTTTGGTGACGTAGGGAGAGAGAGAGAGAGAGAGAGAGAGAGAGAGAGAGAGAGAGAGAGAGAGAGAGAGCGCTATTCCTACCCCCTAAATACGTCATCCTGGAAGACTGCAGTGATATAGAGCGACATCATTAACGCCATAACAATAATTACACTCATTGCAAAAGTCGCCATGCAGCAGGTACAGTTGACCACACAAGTTATGTTCCTCTTTGTGATCTTAGGTGTGGCGATAACAATAGTGTGAATGAATTGAGAGTGTGGTTTCTCTTAATTAACCCTCTCCGACATATGACGCGATTTTGAGCCAATTATTATTATTATTATTATTATTATTAGGGATACTTTAAAGCCTTTGTTACCATCAGGGGTATTTAGAAACCTTTAGTTTAGTTACTTCAACCTCTGCAGTTGTCTTTGAGTTAGCTGTGTTGAGCCTATTGGGGATACTTTAAAGCCTTTGTTACCATCAGGGGTATTTAGAAATCTTTAGTTTAGTTACTTCAACCTCTGCAGTTGTCTTTGAGTTAGCTGTGTTGAGCCTATTGGGGATACTTTAAAGCCTTTGTTACCATCAGGGGTATTTAGAAACCTTTAGTTTAGTTACTTCAACCTCTGCAGTTGTCTTTGAGTTAGCTGTGTTGAGCCTATTGGGGATACTTTAAAGCCTTTGTTACCATCAGGGGTATTTAGAAACCTTTAGTTTAGTTACTTCAACCTCTGCAGTTGTCTTTGAGTTAGCTGTGTTGAGCCTATTGGGGATACTTTAAAGCCTTTGTTACCATCAGGGGTATTTAGAAACCTTTAGTTTAGTTACTTCAACCTCTGCAGTTGTCTTTGAGTTAGCTGTGTTGAGCCTATTGGGGATACTTTAAAGCCTTTGTTACCATCAGGGGTATTAGAAACCTTTAGTTTAGTTACTTCAACCTCTGCAGTTGTCTTTGAGTTAGCTGTGTTGAGCCTATTGGGGATACTTTAAAGCCTTTGTTACCATCAGGGGTATTTAGAAACCTTTAGTTTAGTTACTTCAACCTCTGCAGTTGTCTTTGAGTTAGCTGTGTTGAGCCTATTGGGGATACTTTAAAGCCTTTGTTACCATCAGGGGTATTTAGAAACCTTTAGTTTAGTTACTTCAACCTCTGCAGTTGTCTTTGAGTTAGCTGTGTTGAGCCTATTGGGGATACTTTAAAGCCTTTGTTACCATCAGGGGTATTTAGAAACCTTTAGTTTAGTTACTTCAACCTCTGCAGTTGTCTTTGAGTTAGCTGTGTTGAGCCTATTGGGGATACTTTAAAGCCTTTGTTACCATCAGGGGTATTTATAAACCTTTAGTTTAGTTACTTCAACCTCTGCAGTTGTCTTTGAGTTAGCTGTGTTGAGCCTATTGGGGATACTTTAAAGCCTTTGTTACCATCAGGGGTATTTAGAAACCTTTAGTTTAGTTACTTCAACCTCTGCAGTTGTCTTTGAGTTAGCTGTGTTGAGCCTATTGGGGATACTTTAAAGCCTTTGTTACCATCAGGGGTATTTATAAACCTTTAGTTTAGTTACTTCAACCTCTGCAGTTGTCTTTGAGTTAGCTGTGTTGAGCCTATTGGGGATACTTTAAAGCCTTTGTTACCATCAGGGGTATTTAGAAACCTTTAGTTTAGTTACTTCAACCTCTGCAGTTGTCTTTGAGTTAGCTGTGTTGAGCCTATTGGGGATACTTTAAAGCCTTTGTTACCATCAGGGTTATTTAGAAACCTTTAGTTTAGTTACTTCAACCTCTGCAGTTGTCTTTGAGTTAGCTGTGGGCAGAAAGCTAATTTTGGAGAGGTATTTATAAGAGTGAGAGAACTCTATTTCTTATTGCTAATCTGACAACCTCTGCGTCATATGAGTCTGAAGGGGTTAACAGTTGACTACACTCTGCTTCATTTCACCAAAAAAAAAAAAAAAATTAGCACCGTATTTCACTACAAAATCTTCCAAATATCTGAGAAACCTTGATTGGGAACTTTGCAATTTATCGTCAGTTGAAAATAAACAGGATAGAGTCAGAGATGAGTTAAGGGGAGATTTCCACTTGAGGGACTTTTTTCTTGACCCCTTTCTCCCTCATGTCTAGTCCCATTGATTTTTCTAAGTTTAAGACGTTCGCCCCATTATTTTGACGATTTTAAGAACTTTCGACCCATTTCTTCCCTAGACCTCCATCAAGCTTAACATTACAGCTCCTAGACCCCCTTTCAAGATAAATGTGTACATTTTTCGGTAGAAAAATGTCCCGGCCGAAAGCCGATTCCTCCTAAATTACAGGCTCGCTATCGCTCGCCAGGAAAAAATCGACAACTAAATGGCACGAAAAGTCTTAAAATTGACAGAAATGGGGCGAAAGTTCTTAAAATCGCCAAACTAATGGGGCGAAGGTCTTAAAATATCAAGAGCAATGGGGCTAATAACCATGAAGGAGAAAGGGGTCAAGAAAAATATCCCTCAAGTGGAAATCTCCCCTTAACCACTGCGTAAGAAACTACACTTTTATATATCAGTTAGGGGAGGCTGGCCGTTTGTTTGGTCTATTAATTCATGTATTCATATATTGTTTTTAGTTTCTTCCCTAGACCTCCATCAAGCTTAGAAAAACACCCCCCTAGACCCCCCTTGAAGATAAATTTTTACATTTTTCGGTAGAAAAATTTCCCGGGCCGAAGGCCGCTTCCTCTTAAAATTGCAGGCTCGCTTTCGCTCGCCAGGAAATAATCGACACCTAAATGGCATGAAAGGTCTTAAAATTGACAACGAAATGGGGTGAAAGGCGTTAAAATCGCCAAACTAATGGGCCGAACGTCTTATAATCTCAAAACTCGTGGGGCTAAATATTAGGGAGAAGGGGGTCCAGAAAAACGGTCTGCCTCCCCTTAACTAAGCAGATAAGTTACCCACTCCATAACAAAACAAAAGGAACGTATATTGTACCCTCGTAATTCAATGATTAATTAATATATGTCCATGTCTAAGATCACGGGGAGGAACGGAACTTATTTGGGCACCTGTACCTTAATGACGGCTCCATCTTGTCATGGTGTAATTATATATACCGCATTGTACAGTATTACCTTAATGACGGCTCCATCTTGTCTCGGTGTAATTATATATACCGCATTGTACAGTATTACCTTAATGACGGCTCCATCTTGTCATGGTGTAATTATATATACCGCATTGTACAGTATTACCTTAATGACGGCTCCATCTTGTCTCGGTGTAATTATATACCGCATTGTACAGTATTACCTTAATGACGGCTCCATCTTGTCTCGGTGTAATTATATATACCGCATTGTACAGTATTACCTTAATGACGGCTCCATGTTGTCTCGGTGTAATTATATATACCGCATTGTACAGTATTACCTTAATGACGGCTCCATCTTGTCTCGGTGTAATTATATATACCGCATTGTACAGTATTACCTTAATGACGGCTCCATGTTGTCTCGGTGTAATTATATACCGCATTGTACAGTATTACCTTAATGACGGCTCCATCTTGTCTCGGTGTAATTATATATACCGCATTGTACAGTATTACCTTAATGACGGCTCCATCTTGTCTCGGTGTAATTATATATACCGCATTGTACAGTATTACCTTAATGACGGCTCCATGTTGTCTCGGTGTAATTATATATACCGCATTGTACAGTATTACCTTAATGACGGCTCCATCTTGTCTCGGTGTAATTATATATACCGCATTGTACAGTATTGTTTGGCTTGGCGTTATCTTGATGGCAGTAATGTGATATGTAAGTGTGCTGCGTAAATGTAATCAAGTCGTGTGTGTGTGTGTATGTATATATATATAATAGCGATGTTTCCGGCTCCGTGACAGTCGTAACTACCAAAGCCAAATTCAACATACAGTAAGTTTTATCCATCAGAAACCTATTATTGCATTTCCGTTTCATAGCGAAGTTTACGGCTCCAACTTCCTTCTAACCTGACATTCGCAAGTGGTCAATTTATCAGACCACCCGCCCCCCCCCCCCCCCCCCCCCCCCCCCCCCCGCCCCCGCCCCCCCAACACACACACACACACACACACACACACACACACACACACACACACACATATACACAGCACCAATTCCACGCCTGGTCCCCCCTTTCATCATCTCCTTGGCTAATCCAATGGCAAAAATACCTCTTAACAATAAATTAATAGGGTCTAGCAATTCCAGGGATGTAATTTCACTTTTACGAGATTAGCTAACCAGAAAATTGTTGTGCAAAATGTAGTGTAATTATACTGAGAGGGATTCATCGCAGTATAAATCTCTCTCTCTCTCTCTCTCTCTCTCTCTCTCTCTCTCTCTCTCTCTCTCTCTCTCTCTCTCTCTCTCTCTCTCTCTCTCTCTCTCTCTCTCTCTCTCTCATGTACAGTATATATATATATATATATTTTTTTTTTGTTTTTTTTTTTTGTTTTTTTAAAGTGGATCGTGATAATTATTTCCACTATCACAAATCAACATACTGATATTTACTTAAAGGTTTAATGGTTTACTTGATTTTTAAGCCGCGTGTTTCTGTTACCGTGTGCAAGTGTCCAGGTGAAGGAATATAGACTCTCGCTTGATTCCCAGAGACAGAGACGGAGACACTCGGTAAAGACGCGTCGCTCTTCCCGTAGTTAATTTAGCTTTTGTGCGCGATATTCGTGTGCCGGAAGTGAGGAAAGAGTTTAGTGTGGGGTTTGACGAATAGCGAACGGTCTGGGAGGAGAATCGGAAGGGAAGAGGCTGAAATAAGGTGAGATATTTGTAATATACGTAACCCTTTCAGGATACGATGATGCAATCTTTCATTATGTTCTGGCATTTATTAGACCATTTTCTGCAGTTTAGAACAGACCACTTGGTATGAAATGGATAACAACTATTGTAATTAACCCTTTGAGAGGATTATGACGCGTTTTGACAGTTTATGCTGGCTACTAATAGACGACTATATTATAATGGTGTGTGGTGTGGATATGTTGAGAGTTACACAGAGTTACACAGATACTCAGAACACACAGACCTTGCGGTCCCTACTAGGTGGTCCGGCCTTAATACTACTAGACAGGGGCAGTTTATAGTAGAACAATAGGACAGCAAAGTAGAAGGCTCTCTCCCCACCCTCCGCTGCCTAACAGTTGTAGATTGGTGGAATAGGCTACCAAGTGCTATAGTGGAATCAAGAACAATAGAGTTTTTAGATCAAATTAGATAGGAATATGGACTAGATGGGTTGGGTGTGAGGGGGATATGCCGGGTGTGGGCCAATCGGCGCTCTGCAGACACCCGTTTTCTTGTGTTAACCTCTGACCATTTTGGTGAGGTAACACCTCATGGTGTTATTGAGCTGGGCCTATAATTAGGCCTTGTAATTGGGGTTGGGTGTGAGAGGGATCTGCCTTGTGTGGGCCAATCGGCTTTCTGCAGACTCCCAATTCCTTATGTTCTTATGTTCTTTATATATATATATACACATCACCAGCTTTCAATCAGTGTTCAGTATTCCACACAGGTTCCGCATAGTCACGTTCAAAAGTCATGACATCGCAATTTCACTTCACCCTTTTTACTACAACAAATCCTTGTATAAAATTGTCTAAATATAGCTAGAATATTATTTAAAAGACGTCGCCGGTACGGAATGGGTTAATACACACATTAATAGTGTGTTTGCATTAAAGTTTTTCCTTAGTTTTACTGGGGAGTATATTGCCCTTATATCAAAACCACGTTAAGTGCATTTGTGAAGGTAGGACTGGATTATTGAAGGTTACTGTACCGAGTATGAAGCTACCGCTAACGGATGACGCTCACTGAATCCTGGCAGGTAATTCCAAGGGTGGGGGTGGGGGCGGGGGTTGGGGTTGGGGTTGGGGTTGGTGGTTGGGGTTGGGGTTGGTGGGGGTATAAGTGTGCCTGAACGCTGCCAATACAAATACATCAAGATACTGACGCTGTTTAGGGGGACAGCTCAATTTCCTGCTGTTGTTTGTTGGGGAGGGGGAGAATACCTTGCCCCCCACCCTCCCCCCCCACCACCACCCCCGGCAGGCAGTGTCACGTTCTGAAAGTCGCGTCCTGCCTTCATACATATGTTCCATTCTGCATATATTTTTATATCTAAGGAGGGGGGGGGGGGTCTTTAGGTTAGTACAGTGTTCATTTTTGGGGGAACACGTCATACACCATCACAACCACTACCACTTCCACCAACATAACCATACAACATCCTCATACACCAGCCTCACCACCACCACCACCACCACCACCACCACCACCACCACCACCACCACCACCACCAACACAATTATACAAAACCCTCACCACCACTACTACCACCACCACCACAACCACTACACCACAACCACCACCACCCCCACTACCACACACACACACCCACCAACATCACCACCAACACTATCCACAACCACTAACACAACCACAACCCTACCAACACCACAACCACCACTACAACCACTACCACCACCACAACCCCACACCAGCACACACCACCAACACACCTGCACGTAATAGCCACATATGTAGCAGGTAATCGTGCATATTGAACTGAAATATTGTATTGCTGTTTCCAAGGGCCTTGCAAAAAATACGTTTTATGTTATTAAGCTCAATAGTCGTATGAAGTATAGCTTATTGTGAATATATGATATGGGATCCATAATTTATATATTATAGCATTACATCGATATTATCCTCCAAATGTGTAAGATTATGTATGATATTAATATTTATATTTTGTATTATTTGTTTAATTCAATTCTAATGGTACACACACACATATATACACTTACACTCTTTCACACACACACACACACACACACACACACACACACACACACACACACACACACCACTTGAAACACAAATCTGGAGAGCTTGGGCCTCATTTGGGTGATTCCCTCGCTATTTAGTTTCACCGGTAGGAAGGGTAAATGGGGGCTGGCGTCTGTGGGGAGAATGTCATAGACTTGTTTATTTATTTTATTAAGGGAGTGTTTTCTATCTGGGACCCCCTAATTCTTCTTCGTGTTTAGCCCGATATTTTTTTTAGAGGCGTTCACTCCTTTAGTTTAGCAATTTTAAGATCTTTCGCCCCCATTTCTTTGTCACTTTTTAGACCTTTCGTGCCATTTAGGTGTCGAATTCCTGGCGAACGATGGCGACCCTGCAGTTTAGGAGGAACCGGTTTTCGGCCGGAAATTTACAAATTTATCTCGGAGCGGGAGAAGTCTTAATATTGACAAAAACGAGAGGCGAAAAGCCTTAAAATCACCAAACTAATGGGGCCAACGTCTCAAAACTAAGGGTGTTAAACATAAGGGAGAAGAGGGTCCAACACAATGACATGCCTCCCCTTAAATTATCAGTAATTTAAAACTATTAAAAATAATAATTAAAAGGTTATTATGTTCTTATTAGTATAAATTTACTTTATTTAAAAAAAAAAAAAATTATAAAATATTATAATTTAATTTGATATTTAAAAAGAACTCGGCAAAAAGATTCTTGCCTGTTTAACATTATTGTACACCTGTTTCTGAGCACACCTGTACATTCTAATTACCTGGGATGTCGATATAAACCCTAATTGGCTTTTTTGGGGAGTTATTTATTCGTAATTATCGTAAATTATTATGTTAATGGTGCATATTATTAGCAGGGGGTTGTTTCTTATGAGGGGGGAGGGAGGGAGGGCGGGAGAGAGAGAGAGAAGGGTGGGAGAGGGAGGAAGGGAGATAGATAGACAAATTGATGCATACATAGATACATTAGATTGGTAGATAGATAGATAGATAGATAAATAGATATAGAGGTGTATGTGTGTGTGTGTGTGTGACAGAGAGAGAGAGCAAGAGCGAGATGAATAAGTGATTGTGTGTGTTGAAATATGAGAGAGAGACATAATTTAGCTGCTCTATTAAAATCATTATAGATATGTATGAACTAACCACTGTCATTATTTTGTTTCTGGTGAATGAGTCATCACCGCCCAACCTGATGATGCAGAAGGGTAAGAATTTTTATAAATAAATTAATTTGTGTTAATTAAGGGGGTCACTGTCTTGTTTTTATCTTTCTCTCCTTTTATCTCTTTCCCTGGCTTGTATCCATTCGGCCCCATTCAGCCAACTGTTTTAAGACATCCAGGTGTCGATTTCTTCCTGGCGAGCGATAGCGAGGCAGCATTGTATGGATAAATCCGGCTTCACTGGCGATTTTTTTTCTATCGAAAAATTTACAAATTTAGCTGGCTGTCAAAACAACAATATATATATGCTGGCTCGCTACCGCTCGCCAGGAAAATATTGACACCTGGATGGGGGCAAACTTCTTAAAACAGTAGGCTGAATGGGGCCGAATGGATACAAGCCAAAGAGAGGGAGAGAAAGAGAAAAAAGCGAGGTGGGCTCCCTTTAAAAAAAAATAAAAAAAATAATAATAATAATAATAATTATTATTATTATTAGTATTTTTATTATTATCAAGGAACACCCCGTTCTTAACATTAATCCTTCATTACAAATCCCAATGCACTTGCATAAATTAATGAAAGCATTAGGGCCTCCCGGGAATCGAACTCGGGACACCACACCCAGAACATAAGCATCTAAGCCATTACACCACCAACACAGTTAACAATAAAAATAATCAAAAAATAACACACACACACACACACACACCTACCAACACACACACACACACACACACACACACACACACACACACAATGGGTCGCTGTGGTCCAGTGGTCTAGACTCTAGAGTGCTGTGTCTTGCGTTGACTGCGAGTCCCAGGCCGGGGCGAGCGTTCGAGTCCCCATCAGAATGCTTAAGGTTTTTTCGGCCGTAGCGACGAAGAGAATTGTATCGTGGTTCCTCCCTAACCAAGCTGCTATCAGCCTGTGTTAGCCTACACATCTTCTCACCAATACAAAGTGCATCTGCGTATGTACTTGGTGGGAAGCCAGGCACCTCACGGTTGCTAAAGGTCGCATGTGACCTCGTAGAATAAGTATTGTACTGTATCTAGGTTTAAGAAAAACTCTAGATTTTCGGCCTCAGGGATGCAATGAACAATAAACAACAATTATTATTTATCACACACACACACACACACACACACACACACACACACACACACACACACACCAAACAGCCTATACAGAAAGTCATAAACACCCGTTACTACACCGTTCAAGAGGCCTGGATACACCATTAAAGACTCTCACATTACCGTTAGAGCCGTGTGTGGGGAGCGTGGGTGAATCAAGTTTTTACAGTACAATATGCGGTGAAATTCTAGCAATGGCTCCAAATCGATTTTAGCATAGCCTCTTTTAATTCCCTAATTTTCCTTCATAATTCAAGTGTTGTTATATTAAGAATTGGTATTAGTAGGTCCTTGTGGTGTGGAGGAGGTATTAATATTAGGAATTGGTATTGGTAGGCCCTTGTGGTGTGGAGGAGGTATTAATATTAGGAAGTGGTATTGGTAGGCCCTTGTGATGTGGTGGATTTGGTATAAGTGTTCGAATCTCGGGGCGTCTGCCCCCAGGTTAGGTTAGGTTAGGTTGTTTGGTTAGGTTAGATTGTTTGGTTAGGTTAATGACAAAATATGTTTTTGGGGGGGCGTGTCTTAACATTGCTAAATTATGGGTAAATATGCATTTAGAGAAGGAAAAACACCTTGAAACACACCAATCAATCAAAGAACTGATGTCGCAAGCTCGCAGTTACATTCGCTTCTAATTTGACAGCTGTTAAGTCCTGTTAATTGCCCCTGCTGGAAATATATATATGATGATGACATTAAGTCATGTGGGTGAGGGGGGTAAAGCCAAGGCCACCTAGAGTACTCTAGGTGGCCTTGGTAAAGCCCACCTCACCCGTTATTGTATCCTTCGGCTGGTAACAAAACAATTGCACCCCCCCCCCCCTATGACTTATTCTTATCATCATATATATTACCAGCCGGGGTAAATAACACCAGTCAAATTAGACGTGAATGTAACTGCGAGCTTGGGACTGTAAACAAAGAGAACGGTACTCCCCGGTACCGTTCAACAGTACCGTACTACAGCAGCCTTATTTACCATGTTTTTATATTTTTTCTTTGGGGAATATAGTGTTTTATTGTTGTTTTTCATGGTTTGAGTGGAGGATTTGCACTAACATATCCATTATCCATCAATTATTATGTTATCCATCAATTATTATCTGTTATCCATAAATATGAAGAGACGGCGTCAAATGGCGTCATTTATTGGGTGAATCGCACTTTTACAGTAGGTTAGGGAACTCGTGGGGTAAATTGGATACATGATGGGTTGAGGGGGGGCACTGCCCCTCCTCACCCCGTCTTGATTTATTGTCATCCTCATATATGTTGATATGTAAGGGGGCAAAAACAGGTTGCCGATTCTTTGTATTGGTAAGTAACGACTATGGCGAGTAAGTCACGCTCGGGCCATAACTTGGGTGAATCGCGCGCCGCGTTACAAAACAAGAAGAAGAAGGAGGTCAAGTCGACGGATGCTTTGTTTTCAATCGTGATTTTGATTATTTTCTGTTATTTTTCTGTGCGCTGCAGTAGTGTTGTTTAAGATTATCACTCCCGCTGACGCAACTCTTACCAAAACACATATGTGACCTAAAATACATATTGACCTTAGAGGCGCATATAATATGATTATTACCGGCTTTGGGTTTGCACGAAATGGAGAGAAAAAAACCCCACAAAAACAAAACGAAACCCGGAGGTATATTGTATTACTGCGGGTGTGCGTTTCCGGAGTAATGTAATGGTGTCCGTGTTACTGTGTAGGCTGCTGATTGACCCTTATTACCGGGGATTAGTCTTAGCCTATACTTTATGGTGGTAATTGAGGCCACGCTCGCAACCAGTGTACCGTACGCTTATTACTTTTATATATATATATATATATATATATATATATATATATATATATATATATTACTGAAGAGGCCAAGAAAGCCATCAGAAGAAGAAAAAGCATAGCCAAGAAGCTCTGCAATGCACAAATTAGCATCATATTCAACGATATATATATATATATATATATATATATATATATATATATATATATACAGTGTACAATATATATTGTATTTCGGTTTTGTAGGTTTTTATTACTCGGCAAGCTTAACTGCGTAGTGTGGGGGAGGCAGCCCCCGAATTAGGATATGTAGCTAGGTAAGGGGAAGGAGTTCATTGGTAATTTGAGTTGGTAAGGCACTAGAGGACGATTGAATATAATACTAAAAAGGTTGCGGGGGAAAAAAAACAAAACACACACACACACACACACAAAATAGCGCGTCGACAGAAAACGCTTCAACAGAAAACGGGCTGGCTTGATGGTAAACTTGTGCCTAATGTAGAACGACAACACATACTGTACACAAGAAGGGCAATGCTGCAGATACCGTAAACAAGCTATCCAAGAAAATGACATTTAAGATTTGCCATCTATCCCCTACCCTTAGGAATGCTTACTTTGCCGAATCATTGTATTTATATATTTTGTGGTTCACTGTAATTATTTTTATCTTTTACTGTACTTTCCATTTCTCAACTTATTCGTCCTCTATTCAAAACTCTCTACTCTCCTATTTTACTGTAGCCATCTGATCTGATTTGATCTGTAATTAAAGCACTTCTACTTTTTCAACTCACGTCACATGTTTTGCTTCAAAGGACTGACCGACATATTTTACACTCGTTAACCTTAGCGGTGATTCACTACGGCACGCCACCCAAATATCTCAATACATCACGACTTCCTAGAATTCCTGAGTCTCGGCGGGTTAAGGCGGATTCACACGAGGGTATTTTTGCAACTTTCATCCGTAGTATTCCTAGGGGAGCTCGTGTAATGAACGGGTATCAAATGTATGTTAATCCTGATAATCTACCTTCAGTCTAGTTGCCGATACCCGTGCAAAATCGGCAAACAATGTTTCGGGAAAAAGGACACGTGTGAAGAAGCCGTGTCTGGCGAAACGTTCAATAAACTCTGCATTTGTGTCATTACCTCATCTGTCACAGCCAATGTTGATTCTTCACCACATGTGTGATACCTGGTTCGCACATGACACGGCAAACAGTGGTACAGGGGTGGGACAATTTACCGCTGCGCCACCGTACCCCTCCTACTAATCATCTCACCTTTCTCCGACGACACGCGAAGTGGGGTTGAAATTATAGCCCCATTGGAATACTGGTTACGGCGGCGACATTTACCGGGATGATGTACGGGAGGTTATTATTTTGGCAGCGTTGAAGGAGCCTTTCGCCGCGGTTCGCATGCTCTCGATCACGACCTTTAACCCTCTCCGACATATGACGCGATTTTGAGCCTATTAGGGATACTTTAAAACCTTTGTTACCATCAGGGGTATTTAGAAACCTTTAGTTTAGTTACTTCAGCCTATGCAGTTGTCTTTGAGTTAGCTGTGGGCAGAAAACTAATTTTGGAGAGGTAATTATAAGAGTGAGAGAACTCTATTTCTTATTGCTAATCTGGCAACCTCTGCATCATATGAGTCTGAAAGGGTTAATAAGCTTCTAATTTGACCGCTCTATATTCATTTAAACCGCCCCACCCCTTCCCCCTCAAAATGTTCAACCGAAAATGTACACATTTCTTTCGAAGGGGGGTCTACGTTTGTTTTTGTTTTTTTCTGCTTGATGAGATAGGCTATAGCGAGGAAACTAAAATAATACTTAAACAAATATATAAATAGATAGACCAAACAAAAATACCCTCTTCCCCCTTAAATGCATATGAATAGAAATCCCACACAAGCGTATGCAGGGGAATTCTCACAAACACACAGGGCACGCATGAAAGCAATAACGCAGATAGATGGAGACGTTTACAAGGGTTAGGGTGTGCAGAGAGGCGAGAGGAATACAAACATATATATATACACTTGCAAACGAATATATACAACCACACATATACTCACATAGGCTTGAACGCACACATGTATACAGATTCAAGCACACATACACTTGCAAACGAATAAATACAAGCACAAATATAATTACGTAGCCTTGAACGCACACATGTTAACACATATAAGCACACATATGCTTACAAACAAATATATTCAGTCACACATATACTTACATAGACTAAAACGAACACCTCCCTGCAAGCAGATACAAACACACATACATTTAAAACAAATATATTCAGTCACACATGTATTTACATAGACTAGAACGCACACATGTAATCAAATACAAACACACATACACTTACATAGCCTAGAACGCACACATGTAAACAAATACAAGCACATATATACTTACATAGCCTAGACCACACATATGTAAATAAATACAAACACATATATACTTACATAGCCTAGACCACACATATGTAAACAAATACAAGCACGTATATACTTACATAGCCTAGACCACACATATGTAAACAAATACAAACAAATATATATTTACATTAGCCTCAGACACAGTCCCGGCTATGTACATCAGGTAGGGTAGGTAGGTAGGTGAGGGGTGGCAGTTTGTTTATCTTATATTATACTCTACAAACTAATGGGACATCTTAAAACCTGAACACTAAGGGGGCTAAACATGAGGGAGAAGGGGGATCTAGAAAAACGGCCCCCATCTCCCCTTAGGAAGTAGATATAGTTACTCCGGAAATGTTAGGATATATATTTTCTTGTATTTTTCTTAAGTGGGTCCTGGTAAAGTTTTGGAGAGGCGGCAGCTTGTATTTGCTCCTCTGTCTAGTTCTCTGGAGTTGGGGCTGAAATTTGGTCTCTCACTCTCATTTTCTCACTTTCATTCTCTCTCTCTCTCTCTCTCTCTCACGTTCGTTCTCTCTCTCTCTCTCTCTCTCTCTCTCTCTCTCTCTCTCTCTCTCTCTCTCTCTCTCTCTCTCTCTCTCTCTCTCTCTCTCTCTCTCTCTCTCTCTCTCTCTCTCTCTCTCTCTCGGAGAGGAAATAGGAGGGTGGGGAGAGAGCCTTCTTCTTTTCTTTTCTATCCTTTCCTTCAACTTTCCTTTTCTATCGGATATGCCATCTCTACTAGAAATAAGTCCTGACCACCTCGTTTGGATCGTAAGGGCTGTATGGCCAGTGTATCTATGTAAATCTATGTAAATCTCTCGTGATAGCCGAATAATATTAACGGTATTCGTGACTTACGTAAACACGAAATCGTAGCTGTATTGATAAGGAGGAAGGGTCGGACGGAGGAGAGATTCCCATATCCCCATATTATAGGCTAAATAAGAAATAGGAAAGCGAAAAACGAAAACAATGAAGATAAAAACACGAACAAATGAACAACAAAAAACAACACTAGACACATATTCAATACGTTCCCATAGTATAGGTTAAACAAAACGAAAACTGGAAAAAAACACGAAACAAACCTATAACAAATATACATATTCAATACATGCCTCATATTATATAGCGTTACCGAGATGGGTGCGTGTCGGTGGAGTCGGGGGAAGGAAAAAGGCCAATCTCAGATATTCAATAGGCGATAATACATGAGTTAGTAAATAGTTTGGTGGGATAACATACGGGGTGTTTGGTGTTGTGTTATTGATGTGTTTGTTATGTTATTATTATTTTGTAGTAGTGGTAGTAATAGTAGTAGTAGTAGTAGCTGAATGACTACCAAGTCGGACGCTTTGATGACTGTTCTGACCTGGTTTAGGGTCCAAAAAGGGGATGCACAGGCTGAGTGGTTTAAAAAAAAAAAAAAAAAAAAAAAAAAAAAAAAAAAAAAAAAGTAGTAGTAGTAGTAGTAGTAGTAGTAGTAGTGTTTATTATATATTATTATTATTATATATTTTCTGTTTATGGGTGAGGGGAGTGAGGGGGAATTCTAGACGGTCACGAGAGGGTCTATGAACACACACACACACACACAACGAGGAAAACGAATACATCCACAGAAACACTCACTTAGCAAAACACTACACACACACAACACACACTCAATTTAGCACCTATTATCATCAAAATTATCGAAGATATATATTTTACCTGAACACGACAATCTCTATAACAATCGGAGAGAGATCCTGTGAACCATCCAAGGCGATATGGTGGTTCACATGTAAACACGGAAACCCAATATGGTGGTTCACATGTAAACACGGAAACCCAATATGGTGGTTCACATGTAAACACGGAAACCCAATATGGTGGTTCACATGTAAACACGGAAACCCAATATGGTGGTTCACATGTAAACACGGAAACCCAATATGGTGGTTCACATGTAAACACGGAAACCCAATATGGTGGTTCACATGTAAACACGGAAACCCAACAGTCTCTCACACGCACAGGGGGGTATCTCTCTCTCTCTCTCTCTCTCTCTCTCTCTCACTCTCTCTCTCTCTCTCTCGCTCTCTCTCTCTCTCTCTCCCCATTGCGTCAGTCACAGCAGATGACCTATAGACAAACACCCATGGCTCTGAATTATTGAGTACTAGGATCCATATATATGTCAGTGAGAGTGAGAGTGAGAGTGAGCGAGAGAACGAACGAGAGAACGAACGAGAGAGCGAGCAAATTCCATCGTTCCACAGTGACCTTTGACCTTCAATATTATAATCTTATTGGTCAAACTTTTACACTTCCCTACGAACTCCGCTATATGAGAAATTTTATGCACAATAGTTTTCCAGCAGTTTTGAAATATGGGCCATATTATGTTTTGTATTTTGTTATTATTGTTTTTATCTTGTTGGCTTATTTTATATATTGTTTTATAGTGACGTCATAGGTTGGGACACGTATTGGTGGTGGGTGGTGGGTTTTGGCTCTCTCTCTCTCTCTCTCGGTCATTCACTCACTCACTCTCTCTCTCTCACACACACACACAGACACACACACACACACACACACTCACTCTCGTTCTGCACCTAATGTTCTTTTAAGTATGTTGAACATCTAGTAAAATCGACGATAACATTACCTTGGTAGTTTTACGGAGATCACCTTTACGTCTTTTAGTCTGAGAGGTCGATTATAAAGTAATGAAAGTCGTCTAATGGTAACCAGAAGCTGATGAAAATTACGTCATCGTGCTGAAAGGGTTAAAGTTGTTTTTCTGGACCCCTTTTTCCTTATACGTAGTCCCGATAATTTTGAGATTTTAAGACCTTTCGCCCCATTGTTTGATAATTTAAAGGCCTTTCGCCCCATGTTGTGTCAATTTTAAGACCACTTAGTTGTTGATGTTTTAATAATAAATTCTACACTTACAACTGCCAATTATATCTTTTAATAACCTACCCAGTTTAGCTACCTTACATTTTTGCTAACATAACATTGCCTGAAATTATCCACTTTAAGAATAACCCCGTACTCTTGAAGCCCTTAAGGTTTATACTCTTGAAGCCCTTAAGGTTTATACTCTTGAAGCCCTTAAGGTTTATACTCTTGAAGCCCTTAAGGTTTATACTCTTGAAGCCCTTAAGGTTTATACTCTTGAAGCCCTTAAGGTTTATACTCTTGAAGCCCTTAAGGTTTGCCCTTAAGGTTTATACTCTTGAAGCCCTTAAGGTTTATACTCTTGAAGCCCTTAAGGTTTATACTCTTGAAGCCCTTAAGGTTTATATTCTTAAGAGGAGGTATTTAGTTTGTTCCCTAGACCTCCATCAAGCTTAAAATTACACCCCCTCGAGTCCCTTTCAAGATAAATTTGTACATTTTTCGGTAGAAAAATGTCACGGCCGAAGGCCGGTTCCTCTTAAATTACAGGCTCGCTATCGCTCGCCAGGATAAAATCGACACCTGAATTGCACGAAAGGTTTTAATATGGGGTGAAAGTTCTTAAAATCGCTAAACTAATGGGGCAAACGTTTTATAATATCAAAAGCAATAATGGGGCTAAACATGAGGGAGAAAGGGGTCAAGGAAAAAATCCCTCAAGTGGAGATCTCCCCTTAATGTAAATGATCCACGTTTACTGAAGAGAAAACAATCAACTCCGAAATAATGACCCACGATTGAAAACCCACGAACACAAAATATATATACAGTATGTGACTTATGATTTGATAACTATATATATATCAGTGTCCTGCATAATCTAAAGCTAAGCAAACCTAATATAATAAACCATAAATAAAGAATAATAAATACATTAATGGCCCACGATTGAAAACGCACGAACACAAAATAGGCTATATACAGTATGACTTATTATATTGTTTTCCCATCTCTCTCTACTAAAATTATTGGTAAATCTTTTAACTCACACGAATCTAAGAATTTCTTCTTCAATCGAGTTGTCAACTTATGGAATGGGCTTCCCCGAAACGTTATAGACTGCATCACCGTTGATTCATTTAAACTCCGCCTAGACAAATATATCGCATCAAACCCGCGACTGACTGCGTTTGTAAATGAATAACTTTATTTTATCCCCCCCCCTCAGTTACTAACCCATCTGTCCCCTACTAACTTCCTAATCCTGCCACGGATATTAGTCCCAGGGCAGTAATTCCCTTTCCAATGTTCCCTTACCCACTCTAAACCACTGTTTGGACACTTGATCCTCAGTGTTTTGGAGGACAAGCAACCTAGAAGGGTCACTAGATCTGTTGTTGCTTGATTTCCTTTGTACTCCTTTGTACTCCTCTCTACTACTCCTGGTCGCCAAACTGATCGACAAGACAATTTCCTGCTGTTTACCGCTTCGCCCGTGTCAACCCTTGGGGCTTTTAGGGTTTATTTAGTTATTTTCATTTTTTGTCATGGTAGTTATTTTTATATTTTTGTGTTGTTGTGTCTGTTTTGGTATTTGTATATTGTGTTTGATTGTTTTTGTTATTTATAAATTGTTTGTTGTTGTTTATACATTGTTTGTTGTTGTTTATAAATTGTTTGTTGTTGTTGTTTATAAATTGTTTGTTGTTGTTGTTTATAAATTGTTTGTTGTTGTTGTTTATAAATTGTTTGTTGTTGTTTATAAATTGTTTGTTGTTGTTGTTTATAAATTGTTTGTTGTTGTTTATACTGTATTTGTGATTTTGTGTTATTTTATCTTATATTTTGTTTTGGTGGTTATTGTTGATATTGTGTTTTTGTGTTTTTATTATATTGTGCTTTAGTGTTAAATTATTAATATATTGTGTTTTTGTGTTTTTATTATATTGTGTGCTTTAGTGTTAAATTATTAATATATTGTTTTTACGATTTGTCTCTATATGGCTATTGTGCCTTCATGTGTTTTATTTTTTAGTTATTGTGTGTTCGTGTTTTTATTTATATATTGTGTTTTCGTGTTTCTTATTTGATTTGATCTGAACATCAAACTAAATGGATATATTTGTATAATTTTGTTTGCAAAAGCTCACTTATTTGTCAGTAGCTTTCAGTTTTGTTCAGTGTAATTTTTTTCCACTTTTCATTGCAGGAGATTGTACAGTCTCTACAACAATATTTTGCGATCTTTTTGCATACCGGTACCCCTTTTCCGTCATATTTTCTTATTACTCAGGGTGTCAAACTGGAGCAATTTCGTTTGAAGTATGAGAAGGAACACCAGAAAATTGACACGACTTAACATTGTTTCGGCCATTTTTTAACGCTTGTATGTGTATGTATGTGTGTGTGTGTGTGTGTGTGTGTGTGTGTGTGTGTGTGTGTGTGTGTGTGTGTGTGTTCTCTTATCTCTCCCTTGCAGCTCCACTTTCGTGTTATCTTAATCGTGAACATTATCCTTTCTGATTTTTTTTCGTTCTCTCTCTCTCTCTCTCTCTCTCTCTCTCTCTCTCTCTCTCTCTCTCTCTCTCTCTCTCTCTCTCTCTCTCTCTCTCTCTCTCTCCCCGTTCTAGATAATCTCCCTCCTGTCTCACACGCGTCAAGGCTTTTTCCTGCTCACCATTTTCTTCCTCCCCTCTCTCCGTTTTCTGTTCTTCTATAGATTCTTCAACTCTGTCTATCTATCTATCTATCTATCTAACTAACTTTTCACTCCTCCCGCTTCTTTCTCCTGCATTAACTACTTGTACATTCTCTTCTTGTTGCTCTTACTTCTTCTCCTTTCTTCCTCTTCCTCTTTTCCTCTCTCTTTCTCCTCTTTCTCTTCCCCATTTTTCTCTTACAAGTCCTCTTCTACCCCTGTGCCTCCCCCTACCAACTCGTCTTCCTCCCTTCCTCCTCCTCCTCCCTTCCTCCACCTCTTGTCTACACCCTTCCTCACATCATCATCATCTTCTCCTACAAGTCCTCTTCTTCCCCTCTTCCTCCTCTTGCCTCTCTTCCTCCTTCCTCTCATTCTTCCTTCTTCTTCCTCCTTACATTTCCTCTCCTCCTCCTCCTCCTCCTCCTCCTCCTCCTCCTCCTCCTCCTCCTCCTCCTCCTCCTCCTCCCTTGTGCTTTCTCCTCACGTCTTCCCCCAGCCTGTGTCTCCCTCAAACTCACTTGCCCTCCTCACCAGCGCTCCCTGGAATACCTCGGGGGCCCTTGTTAACGTTTCGAGGTTTAGGAACATTTCGAGGTTTAGGAACGTTTCTAGCTCTAGGTATGTTGTATAGTGGGTTTATATATACCGGTACTGTCAAAAATCAAGGGTATTGAAAATGGTATACCGTATATTATCAGTGGGTATATTGATGGTGTCAAACCGGAGCAATTTTGTTTGAAGACTGGAATGAATATGAACAGGAATACTGGAAAATGAACATGAAATAGCATTGTTTTGGCCATTCCATCACTTCTAAAGGTATATATAATTTGAACTTTAATAAACCATAATTTTAGCTATACATATTCAATAAAAAAGACTTAAAATAATGGATTCGGCTCAATTTTGACACCTTTGGGTATATTGATGGTGATTTACCCTTTTATCCTTATATATTTTTTGTCTATGTTTATGAAGGCGATAAAAGGCTTTCTGCCTGTAACAAGTGTCTCCCCCAAAGACTATAGAGTGACAGAGAGCCAAATTCAAGGGACGTTGGGGTCAAAATGCCTGGTCACACGAATTTAAAGCAGTATAAGTCATAGGATGAAGGAAAGAGTAATTGAGGGAGAGAGTATGATGGGTCTATCACTAATTATATAAATAAAAACATATCAGTCATAATCCTTTTCCACACTCCTCCACCTACGCGTGACCTACTCCGAACACATGGATTTATTGGTGCTCTCCAGGTCAATATAGGGAACATGCATCTCTATATGACCTTATTTTTCTGTAGCTGTAGAAGGCCGAGACACACGAACGCTTTTGTTGGGCAAGTTCGATTGGCAGGTGTATTTTGTTTTTCTTTCTTTCTTTCTTTTAGTATTACTATATTTGTTTATTAAATTGCAGGGTTGCTTCTATATATATATATATATATATATATATATATATATATATATATATATATATACTGTATATATATATATATTTATCTTTTTTCAATTGTTTATTCGGCGGACAGTTTAAACCATAGACAGTTGAGTTATCGATATAAACTGGAAAATATACAAGTCTTTCATATCTGCATCTTATTATTGCCATGTGTTCATAATTTGACTACATAATATGGCCATAGGCTACACATTTTGTAATAGTTGAGCATGTAGGATGCAGACAAGGCAATCGTCAGCTGAGAAAAAAAAACACAGATTAGGCCTACGTACTGAAGACAGACATTGTTTCAGGAAGCTCAATCTCATGTGTACCCCTCAAACAAACGAATAGGAAAAAGGCTTCTGTGAGCTTACCTATTGCTGATAAAAACAAAATGTGACCAGGATAAAAAATAAAAAATCTCCCGTGACACCAACTCTCTTGTATTTCCCCCAATCCAATAATGTTAGGGCAGGGGAGGGGTCAAGTGCGTGTTTAGGGCTCACAATAATATGACCTGTTGTCACTCCAATAATGTTAGGGCAGGGGAGGGGTCAAGTGCGTGTTTAGGGCTCACAATAATATGACCTGTTGTCACTCCAATAGCCCCTTTATTTACGGTGACGCCTTTTTTTTTTCCATGGCTCTCAATTGATATGTTTAACCCCTTCAGCACGATGACGTGTTATTCATTATATTCTGGTTAACATTAGACGAGATTCTTTAGCTTATAGTCTACCTCTAGGACTCTATCTATCTATCTATCTATATGCTCAGGCCCAATCCCCATTTTGGGGGTAGCCGACTCAAGACAGAGCAAGAACAGGGAAAACACAAAAACAACATAAAACAAAAAATAAACACTGATAAAAAACACAAACTCACACACATCCAGGTCACCCAGGAGAAGACCCAGAGACCAGGGTTGCCAAGGTCGCTCCAGCACCTCTAGGACTCAAAGGGGTAAATACGACCTCAATAATCCCTCTGAATAACATAGGTCCTTCTTTAACTGCATGAAATCATATAAAATTAGCCAGAAACAAAGGCAAACAGGCGTCATCGTGCTGAAGGGGTTAAGCTAATGGAAAAGCAGAGTGAGGCAGAATGTATATTACAATTGATAGCACCATAACCCGAATACAATGAAAACGACATCCCCGGTACTGAATTGGTTAAGTGGTTATCTACGACAGAGCTCGGTGACATTTATATAATCTGTTATTACTTACGTGCTGGTCGGCTATGTACATGAAATAACATTGTTTTGGACATTTGATCAATTCCAAGGACATAATTTGAACTATAAACCATAATTCCAAGGACATAATTTGAACTGTAAACCATAATTCCAAGGACATAATTTGAACTATAAACCATAATTCCAAGGACATAATTTGAACTATAAACCATAATTCCAAGGACATAATTTGAACTGTAAACCATAATTCCAAGGACATAATTTGAACTATAAACCATAATTCCAAGGACATAATTTGAACTGTAAACCATAATTTTGTACGTACATATTAATAAATAAAGATAAAAAACACTAACCATCGCTATCCTTTGACACCCTGATTGTACAGTCGCGCTAATAAGTCATGTCTCAGCTGTCATTACGTTTGGCTTGCTCTGTGCTGTATTAAAGTCTGTCAGATGTTGAATAGGGTGGGTAAATGTAGGAAAATGTTTGTATATTTCACTCGATATGAAGAAATGAAGCTTATATATTGCTGATACCAATTATTGATCAACATAAATTATACTTAGTGCCGAAACATCACTTATTAGCACGACTGTACACATTCTCATATTCATTCAAGTCTTCAAACAAAATTGCTCCGATTTGACACCGTCCCAGGACAATAAGTGTGTGTATGAATTCTCACACACAAATCAATATTTATTATGGTTGTATTATTTGGTCTATAGTCTATTCGCTGTAAGTAGGCGAGAAATCGTGACCTCTAACCTCTGTAACTCACAAACGACTATAGTAATCGAGCTACTATTTCGACCATTTGGGAAGAGTCAGTCAAGGAATAGATGTGAACATTTACAGCCAATTTGCTCTAGCCATTTTTGAGTTACAGAGGATAGAGGTCATGATTTCTCGCCTACTTACAGTGAATATACTATAGTACTTACTGTATTGTATGTTTCTTATACGCAATCATTAGTGTATACACGAATGTTAAAGCATCCTAATATATTTTTATTTTTGCAGGTATGGAGACCAAAGACCAGTTAGGCAACAACCGTAAAAGTAAGTTTATTTTATTTTACCGTGATTTGCCCTTCAATGCAAGCCCCAACACCTTGGAAAATGTTGTTGCAGAAGGGATAGGTATATTGGGAAATGTTGTTGCAGAAGGGATAGGTATTTGTTCTGTTCGTTTAAGTTTGTTTCTGCATGTGCGTATATTTTTGTTATCTTGGTGCGCGACTCCAAAATATTATATTAGATACCCCAACAATTTCATTTTCTCTGAGTTCAAGGTGCGCGTTTTCTCTAACATCAAAATGGGTAACTTGGGCAAAAAACTATTTATTTTCGCACATTTTGAACACTCCCAAGAACAACCTGTACATACGCAACCACAACGCTGATACATACACTCACAAATATACACACCTTCAGCAACAACATTCCCCAGAGTGCTGTGGCTTGTACTGAAGAGTAAATAAAGAATACATTACAATTTCGCATACTTAAAGCAATTAGGCCTATGTATCCACAAACATACACACAGATTTGCCCTTACCACATACATACCCCATCGCTGACAACGTTCCCCAGGGTGTTGTGGCATGTACTGAACCATAAATAGAGTAAAATATTATCGAATTTAGCTGGATAATCTTAAATATATCTTGGTTCATTAGCCAATATACGTGTAGGTATATTTATTGAGGGACCCGCAGATAGTTATTTTCGGGGAGCATTGTGTTCTGAGTTATGGAGTAAGAGTTACGATTAGGACGGTTTGAATTAGTAGGGTATCTGTGTGTGTGTGTGTGTGTGTGTGTGTGTGTGTGTGTGTGTGTGTGTGTGTGTGAGTGAGTGAGTGAGTGAGTGAGAGAGAGATTTTGGACCTGTCACTCTTTCAACTATGGGGGAGGCACTCGCTGCAGGCAGTTCTGCCTTTTGTCTCCCTCACTCACATAGAAAACAAAATATATATACTGTATATGTAAATAGGCTTATATATATATATATATATATATATAGGCCTACAGTATATATATGAGGAAATTAATACGCCCATCCCCCCTTAAGTTTGAAACTCTCCACCCCATGTTGAGCTGATCATAGCAGTTCCACGTATCTTATATATCCTAAATGGTCTTGGTGGGTCGTTATGGTGTAAACTAAATTAAACTTTCCCCGTGTTATGGCGGAGTTCTACGAGCGTTGTACGAGAGTTGGGGGGTGCTTTTTTTGTGGGGTGGGGGGGGGGGAGTCCGTTGTTTAATTTTTCCTCTTTTATTATTATTATTCTATCTATCTATCTATCTATATGCTCAGGCCCAATCCCCATTTTGGGGGTAGCCGACTCAAGACAGAGCAAGAACAGGGAAAACACAAAAACAACATAAAACAAAAAATAAACACAGATAAAAAACACAAACTCTCACACATCCAGGTCACCCAGGAGAAGACCCAGAGACCAGGGTTACCAAGGTCGCTCCAGCACTCCTGACCCCTGACCCCTGACCACCCGGAGAGGTTCCGATCTCGGCAGGCAGACATGCAGCGGAGCCAAAGCCACAAGCCCTCCCACCACACTTCCAGGCACACCCTTCATATTAATCGTCTCCCCGGGCCAGGCGCCTGATGGACTATTATCTAGTCCAACTTGCGCCCGACCCCTTACTCCAAATGACCACGTGTTCACTCAACTATTCACAAGCATTCTCCATTCACTCCTGTCCACCACCACTTCCCCTGCCTGATCTATAGTCATTCCTCTATCATCCAAAGCCTTTCTTACACAGTCTCTCCATCTCAATGGGGGTCTTCCTGCCCTTCTATCTCCCCTTGTACCTGACTCACATATTCTCTTTGTAAGCCTTTCATCTCCCATTCGTTCAACATGACCATACCAGCTCAGCACCCTTCTGTCCACTCTGGCTGACAAATGTTCCTGCTGCCCCACTCTCCTACGTATCTCTTCATTCCTCAATCTGTCTCTACGAGTAACTCCACACATACTCCTCAAGCAGCTCATCTCCATCACATCCAGCCCTCTTTTTCCTTTTTCTTCAGAGCCCATGTCTCAGCCCCATACATCACTGTTGGCACAACAATTCCTTGATACAGTGCACTTTTTACTTTCACTCCGAGATTTCTCGTCTTCCACATACTTCCCATTGCTCCGAAAACCTTCCTTCCTTCACACACTCTCTGTTTTACCTCCACTTCTATACCTCCACTCCTGCTTATCGTTCCTCCTAGATATTTAAAACACTCTACTTGTTCCAATAATATTATTATTATTATTATTATTATTATTATATATATATATATATATTTTTTTTTTTTTTTCTTTAATACATACGAGGTTGAAAGAAATGGCAATTTCTGCGTTGGAAATTTTATTATTCAAAGTTTCCAGGTCTCTGATGAGTTTTCGCTGGGTGGCAGGAAGTAGATGAAGGAGATGAGCAAAATTCATGGTGGTACAGGGTTACATAAATGTAAATGATGATACAGGATATACGACGCGTTTCACTGGACAACCAGCATTTATCAAGTAAGGATGGAATGATATAAAAGGTAAACAGGAAGGGTATATATAGAGGGTGGAGGATCAGAGGAGGCGAAAAGCAAGGGGCAAAAGTCTACTATTGGTGGAGGGGTAATTTGGGAAAGAGAAAGGGGGGAACCGCTTCACGCATGCGCACTGGATGCGGGATGGTGGTCGGTAGGTGGGGTCGAAGCTGATTGGCTGCGTGTCGAGGGGCGTGGCCTAAGTTGTGTGGCGCCTGCGGAAGACGAAGCTGAAGGAGGTAGCGCGGGGGGCTGCGTCAAGGGCACCGGGGGGCGAGGGGGGTGTTAGGTCCTGTAGGAAAGTGCCTTTTGGCAGAAGGAAGGATCTGAAGGTCCAGAGTTTGGTTGTTGATGTTGGGATGTAAGGCTTGGATATATAAAGCTTCGAGTATAGGTAATCTCCTTGGGTCACTTTCTTTATCGAGTATGGTGGTGTGTTTCTCTAACTCGTTGCGTGTGAGGTGAGGGTGGTTAGGGGTGAGATAGTGGTCTTTGATGGCTCCAGCCTGAAGGTGAAGAGTTAGCCGACGTGAAAGACGAGTCTGCGTCATACCAATATAGGAATGAGGTCCACAGTCCTCATAATTACAGGTATGTTGGTAAATGACGTGATCGTCGGTCATAGTAGACTTTTGCCCCTTGCTTTTCGCCTCCTCTGATCCTCCACCCTCTATATATACCCTTCCTGTTTACCTTTTATATCATTCCATCCTTACTTGATAATGCTGGTTGTCCAGTGAAACGCGTCGTATATCCTGTATCATCATTTACATATATGTAACCCTGTACCACCATGAATTTTGCTCATCTCCTTCATCTACTTCCTGCCACCCAGCGAAAACTCATCAGAGACCTGGAAACTTTGAATAATAAAATTTCCAACGCAGAAATTGCCATTTCTTTCAACCTCGTATGTATTAAAGAAAATTTATTACCTGGCTTTATTAACATATATATATATATATATATATCATCATCTTCACCGTTTTTTATGTCACCATTTAACCCCTTATGTACCGGTGATGTACTTTCCATTATATTCTGGCAACTATTAAACGATTTTGTTCAGGTTAGGAAGGGCATCTCCCCATTAAAAGGCTACAGACTATCTCAATTAATCCTTTTAGCTACTATGTATCCTTCCTAAGCTTGATAAACTCGCCTTAATGTAGCTGAAATCAAATAAGAAAGATGTCGCCGGTAGAGAAGGGGATAAGGGGACCGACTTGCTTTTTCTCTCTGGGTTTTATCCATTTGGCCCCATTCAGCCTACAGTTTTTAAGAAGTTTCTCCCTATTCAGGTATCGATTTTGTCCTGTCGAGCGAAAGCGAGCCATCATTGTATGGAGAAATCCGGCTTCGCCGGAGATATTTTTCTATCAAAAAATTTACAAATTTACCCTGCTGTCAAAAACATTTTACTTTCACTCCACCACTTCCACCTCACCACTCCACCACATCCACTCTGTTACCCCTCCCCCCTCACCTCTCCCCCTTCCACCACTTCCACTCCCCCCCCCCCCCCCCCCACACACACACAAACACACATTGATTATCTAAAATCACTAAAAGCAGCAACAACACAGTATTTTTTATGACCCCCATTCTCCGTGTTCTGTTGATTTATACGTTCTTGGTGTAACTATAATAAATGATCGTAGGTGCTTTGGAGGGTACTGATGTGTTGGGGTTACTATATATTCTTCGCGATTTTTGTTTGGGTTTCATGTTTCGTTTTCTTTATCCCTTTCTGTACCAGCGACGTCGTTATAATTTTATTCTGGCTCTATTTAGACGAATTTTGCAGTTTAAGGAGGATCTGTGGTAGTAAAATGGGTTAAGGAGATAGTTCGAAGCCTGTTAATTGATGTAGACTTTTTTAAGACTGAATACAATCGTCTATTAGCCAGAATAAAGTAGGTTCAAAGCCTGTTGATTGCTGTAGGCTTTTTAAACTGAATAAAATCGCCTATTAGTAGCCAGAACATAGTTAGAAGGACGGTACCGGTACTGAATTGGTTAATCGACTTCTTCAGTTTCCTGCCAAAAGCCTGTAATTGACCACTTGCGAGTTTCTGGCTATAAGGAAGTTGAAGCCGTAAACATCGATATTTAACATAAATGCAATGATAATATAGGTTTCTGATGGATAGAAAGTATGTTGAGTTTGATTTGATGTGTTTATAAATACACTACAACCGTATTTTAGCTGGTAATTCTGCAAAATATAAATGTCTACAGCCTCAACTTCCTCATAGCATGAAACTCGCAAGTGGTGAATTGATGGTTCGTAGCAGAAGGTAATTATAGATGAGTTATGAGTGAGATCATTCAATTTCATCAGCATTGAGAGAAATCCCAGAAATCCCACTAGATGAATAATAACAGGGTCTAAATATTTACCCATTCAGTACCAGGGACGTCCTTTGCATCATATTCTGGCAACTATTAGACGATTTTATTTAGCTATAATAAGGCTTTAAGCTATCTCAACCAACCCTTTTAATCACCACATATCCTTCCCAAGCTGCATAATATCGTCTAAATACAGATAGAATAGAATATAACACACGTCGTTGGTACTCAAAGGGTTAATCAATTTGTTTATTCCACTGCTCTACACAGACTTCCGATGCGTTGTTCGGATTTGTTAAGTTTTAATTAAGGGTGGTGGCAGGGGGCGGGGGGGGGGGGTTGCTCCTTAGGCAATTTGTATTTTTAATGAAGTGGGCAAAAATGTGTTGTATGCATAAGTAAGCGCGCGGGAATGGATATAGGTAGATGGACTATGATTGATATATCTATATATATATATATATATATATATATATATATATATATATATATATATATATATATATATATATATATATATCTATGTCTATATCTATTTATATATCTATCTATCCATCAATCTACCTATCTATCTATCTATCAAAATTAACACAGCGCCCTTATGTAACTCCAATTCCTATTTGCTGCACATCGCCTCTCTCTCTCTCTCTCTCTCTCTCTCCTGCCCATACACACACTCAATTTGTTCGCACACAAACACACGCGCGCTCTCTCTCTCTCTCTCTCTCTCTCTCTCTCTCTCTCTCTCTCTCTCTCTCTCTCTCTCTCTCAAACTAATATATTTCTATACTTTATACAAACTTTCCTTGTGGGCATTTCTTGACCCATAAGATTACACTTCATCATATTTTCCGGTACGGCTTTTTAGCCGGAGGGAGCTGAGCGTGCCCCAGAGAGCTTCTACTTTGCTGTCCTATTCTTCTACTATAAACTGTCCTTGTCTAGTAGTATTAAGGCCGGACCACCTATACTCTGTTTCATGTCATCTGACGGTAAAATGCTATCAGTTGTTAACCCTCTCCGACATATGATGCGATTTGGAGCCTATTGGGGATACTTTAAAGCCTTTGTTACCATCAGGGGTATTTAGAAACCTTTAGTTTAGTTACTTTAACCTCTGCAGTTGTCTTTGAGTTAGCTGTGGGCAGATAACTAATTTTGGAGAGGTAATTATAAGAGTGAGAGAACTCTATTTCTTATTGCTAATCTGGCAACCTCTGCGTCATAAATGCGTGAAAGGGTTAATTATGAAAACTTGTCACTAATATGAAATACAGACATGGTAGTTTCACATGTTCCCGTTATGTATGGAGAAATCAGATGAAATGAAACAGGGTATAGCAGGGAACCGCAAGGCCTGTGTGGTGTGAGTATCTGTGTAACTCTGTGTAACTTTCAGGCTAGAATCACTAACCCTGTCAGCATGGTGACGAGTTTGTACATATATTTATCTGGCTAACATTTGACAATTGTGTATAGATGAAGAAGGACCTGTGGGGAATCAAGGAGGTCATTATTATTTTTATTTTTTCCCCCTAGACCTACTGTATATTAATCTACTGTATATTAATCTACTGTATATTAATCTACTGCATATTAATCTACTGTATATTAATCTACTGTATATTAATCTACTGTATATTAATCTACTGTATATTAATCTACTGTATATTAATCTACTGTATATTAATCTACTGTATATTAATCTACTGTATATTAATCTACTGTATATTAATCTACTGCATATTAATATACTGTATATTAATCTACTGTATATTAATCTACTGTATATTAATCTACTGTATATTAATCTACTGTATATTAATCTACTGTATATTAATCTACTGTATATTAATCTACTGTATATTAATCTACTGTATAATAATCTTTGAAAAACACCACGAATACCCTCCATCGAGATACATTTGTACGTGTTTCGATAAAAAGAAATATCCTGGTTAGGCTACATTACGTTAGTATAAGTGAAGCTAGGTTAGATTAGGGCTAAGTTATGTTAAGTTAGGCTAGGTTAGGTTAGAGTAATTTAGGTTAGGTCAGGTTAGTTTGACTAGTATACATGTCGCCATAAGTTAAGTTAGACGAGGTTAAGATAGGCCAAGTTAAGACTAGGTTAAGATCAGCTAAGTTAGAAATGGTTGGGTTAGGGTAAATTAGGCCTTTCCATTATATAAATGTCGCCATAAATACAAACCGCCCATCTCAGTTATCCCAATAGGAAAACCCTAGCCCCCCCCCCCCCCTCCCCCGCCCCTCTAAGACCACCTAATTTGATAAGTGGGCGAGGAGGGGGCGTTGTTGATTCAGTGAGGGGGTCCGGGGCTGAATACTGATGTCCTAGGGAGATAATATATATACTTCTATGGGTTGGTTTTAGTGGCTTGCGTTATATATTTGTTGATGTTTTTGTGATGTTAACTCCTTGACAATGCCTTGCTCTCTCTCTCTCTATATATATATATACTGCTATTGTTTTGTTTTGATGCTTGTCTTATTTGTTTGTTGTATTTGTGATGTTAATTCCTTTAGAATTTTAGGCTGTATTTGTTTATTTCTTTATATATTTATTTATTTACTGCTTCATGGTTTGGTTTTATCGTACATTATTTATTTATTGTTGTATTTATAATTGTATTGTTAACTCCTTAATGTTATATTTGATGTTATTTACTCGTTATGTATTTATTGGTAGCGCCTTCAGAATGATAATAGTTTTATTTTATTTGCTTATCTCTCTCTCTCTCTCTCTCTCTCTCTCTCTCTCTCTCTCTCTCTCTCTCTCTTTTATTTTTTATATTTTTATTATTTTTAGTTTTTCGGACAGAGAGAGAGAGAGAGAGATAAATGTATTGTTCCTGTGTTGGGTCAATAACGAACAAAAGACCATTGTTTGGGAATTTGTTTTGGAGCGAACCCCTGCGAAATCAGAGAATAATGCTTCTTGCGATATTATTTTGTCAGTGGCCCTGTTAATTACGAGGGCGATTGTTAATAGACCTGTGTGTGGGTGTGGGTGTGTGTGTGAGAGAGAGAGAGAGAGGGGGTAAGGGTGTGTGGGTGTGTGGGTGGGTGGGAACTAGGGTACAACTAGGAGGGTGTCATCTATGAATAACACCTTGGGCGAAAAAATGGGAACCTGCTTAATATACTGTAGGGGTAGATGAGAGAGAGAGAGAAAGAGAGTGAGAGAGGGATGGGAAGGTATTTAAATTGATAGGTAATTTGATAGATAGATAGATAAAGAGAGAGAGAGAGAGTGTGACGGGAAGGTATTTAAATAGATAGGTAATTTGATAGAGAGAGAGAGAGAGAGAGAGAGAGAGAGAGAGAGAGAGAGAGAGAGAGAGAGGATGAGGGTGTGTGTGGGTGGGATTTAGGGTACAAATGGTTTTGACTACGATAAACACCTAGGCAGAGAAAATGGGAATCTAATGAAGGGGAGACTTGTAATTATTTGTTCATTTGTTAATTAGTATATATAGTATTGTGGGTATAATCCTGTGTAGCAGCGGGGAGACTTGTACTTATATCTCAATAATTTGGTAATGTTACAATATATATTTTTACATTTTACATTCATAAATAGTCCACAAATATACTAGGTTACTGTAGGTTAGTTTTTGGTTAGGTTAGGTTAAAGATATTGTCCAATGTGTCTTAGTAAATAGGCATCTGAAAAACAGTTCTCCCCGCTACACAGGATCTTAGCGTAATGCGTATTGTGGTGGTGTACGGTGTGGTCAGGTGGTGGTGGTGATGGTGTAGGGTGTGGTGGTGGTGGTGTAGGGTGTGATGGTGGTGTACGCTGTACGGTGTGGTCAGGTGGTGGTGGTGATGGTGTAGGGTGTGGTGGTGGTGGTGGTGTAGGGTGTGGTGGTGATGGTGTACGGTGTGGTCAGGTGGTGGTGGTGATGGTGTAGGGTGTGGTGGTGGTGGTGTAGGGTGTGATGGTGGTGTAGGGTGTGGTGGTGGTGGTGGTGTAGGGTGTGGTTGTGGTGGTGGTGTAGGGTGTGGTGGCGGTGGTGGGTGTGGGTGTGGTCAGGTGGTGGTGGTGGTGGCGTAGGGTGTGGTCAGGTGGTGGTGGTGGTGGTGGTGGTGGCGTAGGGTGTGGTCAGGTGGTGGTGGTGGTGGTGGCGTAGGGTGTGGTCAGGTGGTGGTGGCGGAGGGTGTGGTCAGGAGGTATGGAGTATATCCAGATGGTCAGGTGGTATGGAGTATATCCAGATGGTCAGGTGGTGGTGGTGGCGTATGGTGTGGTCAGGTGGTGGTGGTGGTGGTGGTGGTGGCGTAGGGTGTGGTCAGGTGGTATGGAGTATATCCAGATGGTCAGATGGTATGGAGTATATCCAGATGGCTATAATAGTTATCGTGGTATGGAGTATATCCAGGTGGCTATAATAGTTATCGTGGTAGTAGCAGTGATAATAGTTATCGTGGTAGTAGCAGTGATAATAGTTATCGTGGTAGTAGCAGTGATAATAGTTATCGTGGTAGTAGCAGTGATAATAGTTATCGTGGTAGTAGCAGTGATAATAGTTATCGTGGTAGTAGCAGTGATATTAGGTGTAGCAGTTATGATAGTGGTGTTGGTAAGGGGTTGGTGTATCTGGCCGTGTGATATATGTCGTGGTAGTTAGGTAGTTGTGTCATTAGGCGGATAGGTGTATCGTTATGTGTGTGGTGTTGGTGTGTGTGTGTGTGTGGGTAGGTTGTGGTCAGTGTGCGGTAGGTGCGTTATGTGTGTGTGTGTGTGTGTGTGTGTGTGTGTGTGTGTGTGTGTGTGTGTGTGTGTGTGTGTGTGTGTGTGTGTGTGTGTCCAACAGACGGCACGTGAGACCTCCGCTATTGATCAGGGGAACACAACACGCAGGCGCCGCTGAAGAGAGGGGGGGGGGAGGGGGAGGGCGGGAGCGTAGGGGGGGGGAGGGTGCGTAAGGGAGGAGGGGCGAGTTATTCAGGGGGTGGTGGGGTAGGGAGGGGAAGTGGGGAGGAGGGAGGGAGTCTGGGGGTACTGGGGAGGGTAGTGAGGAGGTGGGTGGGGTAGGGACGGAGGAGGGGGTATGGGGCGGGTACTGAGGCGTGGGTAGGGAGGAGGGAGGAGGTGGCTGGGGGTGGGGTGGGAGGGGCGGGTTGGTGGTGAGGGGAAGTAGGGTGGGGTGAGGAGGGGAAGTGGGGAGGAGAGAGAGGGGGCTGGGAGTACTGAGAGATGGGTGGGGTAGGGGGGCTAGGAGGGTACTGAGGGATGGTGGGGTAGGGGGGCTAGGAGGTACTGAGGGATGGGTTGGGTAGGGGGAGGCTGGGAGGGTACGGAGGGATGGGTGGGGTAGGGGGGCTGGGAGGTACTGAGAGATGGGTGGGGTAGGGGGGGCTGGGAGGGTACTGAGGGATGGGTGGGGTAGGGGGGGGCTAGGAGGTACTGAGGGATGGGTGGGGTAGGGCGGTTGGGAGGGTACTGAGGGATGGGTGGGGTAGGAGGGTACTGAGGGATGGGTGGGGTAGGAGGGTACTGAGGGATGGGTGGGGTAGGGGGGCTGGGAGGGTACTGAGGGATGGGTGGGGTAGGGGGGCTACGAGGGTACTGAGGGATGGGTGGGGTAGGAGGGTACTGAGGGATGGGTGGGGTGGGGGGGTACAGGGGGATGGGGGGGGTAGGGGGGCTGGGAGGGTACTGAGGGATGGGTGGGGTAGGGGGGCTAGGAGGGTACTGAGGGATGGGTGGGTAGGGGGGCAGGAGGGTACTGAGGGATTGGGTGGGGTGGGTAGGGGGCTAGGAGGGTACTGAGGGATGGGTGGGGTGGGGGGCTATGAGGGTACTGATGGATGGGTGGGGTAGGGGGGTAGGCGGGTACTGAGGGAATGGGTGGGGTAGGGGGCTCGGAGGGTACTGATGGATGGGTGGGGTAGGGGGGCTAGGAGGGTACTGAGGGATGGGTGGGTAGGGGGGGCTAGGAGGGTACTGAGGGAATGGGTGGGGTAGGGGGGCTGGGAGGGTACTGAGGGATGGGTGGGGTAGGAGGGTACTGAGGGATGGGTGGGGTAGGGGGGCTAGGAGGGTACTGAGGGATGGGTGGGGTAGGAGGGTACTGAGGGATGGGTGGGGTAGGAGGGTCTAAGGAGGGTACTGAGAGATGGTGGGGGTAGGGGGGGCTAGTAGGAGGGTAACTGAGAGATGGGGTGGGTGAGGGTAACTGATGGATGGCTTGGGTAGTAGCGTACTGAGCAGATGGGTGGGGTAGGGGGGCTGGGAGGGTACCTGAGGGATGGGTGGGTGTAGGGGGGGCTGGGAGTGGTACTGAGGGATGGGTTGGGGTAGGGGGGGGGCTAGGGGGGTACTGAGGGATGGGTGGGGTAGGTGGGGCTAGGAGGGTACTGAGGGAATGGGGGGGTAAGGGGGCTAGGAGGGTAATGAGGGATTGGGTGGGGTGGGGTAGGGGTGGCTAGGAGTGGTACTGAGGGATGGGTGGGGTAGGG